>CM018049.1:24924456-25524456 GCA_008638375.1 Nyssa sinensis
ATTCTCCATATCAAGCACATAGAAATCAACATGGAAAACCAAATCATTAACTTGCACAAGAACATCATCAACTACACCTTTAGGATAGGCATTAGATCTATCAGCCAATTGAATCACAACACTAGTTTTATTCAAAGGTCTAAGTTTCAAAGAATCATATATAGAATATGGCATGACATTGATAGAGGCTCCTAAATCTATCATGGCCTTCTCCAATCTAGTGTTACCTATTGTACAATGGATAGTAAACATACCTGGATCTTTGCACTTCATAAGGAATTTTCTTTGAATAACTGCATAAACATTCTCCCCTACTCTCACCTTCTCACATCCTTTAAGTTTCTATTTCCTCTTAATTGTATACAGTTCTTTCAGGAATTTAGCATAACGAGGTACTTGTTTAATTGCATCTAAAAGTAGAATATTTACCTCACATCTACGAAAAGTCTCACATAAATCTTTATTTTGCTCATATTTTCTAGATTCTGCTAAAGTCTAAGGAAAATGAGGTACTGGTTTATAATCAGAAAGAAGCAGAAACTTACGTTTCGGTATGTCATCGTCATTGGGAACATTCTTGTCTACAATGATGTTTTTCTCCTTTTCTTGCTTCAACGATGCAGGGACTACCTTTACTAGAATCTCAACCTCTTTACCACTTCTCAAAACGATTGCACTTTCATTTTCTCTTGGATTTACTACTGTTAGAGAGGGTATTTTTCTCGAACTTTGAGCCTCCAGCCGACTAATTGCGGTTGCCATCTGGCTTATCTGATTGTCCAAACTTTGAATACTAGCCCTCGCCTCTTGTTGAAATTGTTTCGTCTCTTGTTGAAATTGTAAAGTATTAGTGGCAAAAGACTTAACAATATCTTTTAAAGACAAACTAGAATTAGAAGTTTGGCCCGATTGTTGTCTAAGGGGTTATGGCTGCTTATATTATTAGCAACTTGGGCGGTTTTGAGTCGCGGGCTGATTTATTTGTGGATTCCCATATCTAAGATTGGGGTGATCCTTCCATCCCGGGTTATATATGCTTGAATAGGGATCATAATTCCTTTGCATTTGTCCAGGAAAACCACCCGCTGCAATCACTTGCTCAATGGGCTCCTCTTGAAGAGTTGGGCACATATCGGTTGGATGCCCTACTACCAAACAAATCTCACAAGCCTTCACCGTTTGCATATTACCTACAACTATTTGACAAACAAGAGAATTTATAAACTCACAATTTATTGTTCAATAGAGGAAATATTTACCTCATTAACATGCTTAGATGGAGGGTCAAGCCTAGTGCCAAATTGTTGAGAATTGGCCGCCATATTTGCAATCAAGTTTCTCACAGTCTCGAGAGTTTTATCCACCAAAGCTCATCCACTAGCAGCATCAATCATGCTCCTATCAGTGGGTAAAAGGCCCTCATAGAAATACTGGATAAGTAGCTACTCACTAATTTGATGATGGGGGCAGCTTGCATATAATTTCTTGAAAAGTTTCCAGTATTTGTGTAAGGACTCTCCGTTGTGCTGCCTTACACCACAAATTTCTTTTCAAATGTTGGCTGCCCTTGAAGCTGGGAAATATTTATCCAAAAATAACCTCTTCATCTCATTCCACATGGTAATACTCCCGGATGGTAGATAATAAAGCCAATCCTTAGCCGAATCCTTCAAAAAAAACGAAAAGGCTCTTAATTTAAGTTGCTCTTTAGTCACCCCGTGAGTCTTATACTCGTGCATATTACATGAAACTCCTTTAGATGCTTGTGAGGATCTTCACCTACAAGGCCGTGAAAAGTGGGCAAGAGATGTATTAGTCTAGATTTTAATTCAAAAGTAATAGTAACATCTAAAGTATGGAACATTATGCATAAGGGTTGTTGATTCAAATTAGGGCCGACAAGCTCTTTCAAAGTTCAATTTCTAGCCATGACTTCCTCCTCTTCTAAATTAGAATTGCTATCAAATAGGGAATCAAGAGCTAGATCATTCTCTTCAGAATTTCTCCTAGCTTCCCTCCTTAACCTGTGCAAAGTTTTCTCTATTTCTAGATCACACTGCAAATCACCTTGATTAGAAGATCGAGTTACAGTCATAAACAATCAAGGAAACTCTAATAAACCATGAAAAACAAATCAGGAAAAATCTAGAGTAATGAAAATAAAAAAATAAAATAAAATAAAATAAAAAATAAAAAATAATATAAAAAATAAAAAAAATTCTACGTTAAAACTTTTTTTTTTTTTTTTTTCTGTAGGCTACCAACTTAATTAGAAACTACTAGTGCCGTGATTATATATATAACTACTTTTGACTAGTGGCCCCAGTCACGCGACTTGTTAGGCCCTTTTTTTCCGGATAGCGAAGTTCGATTCAGTGGGAGTACTAATTGATACGACGACTTGTGCTTGAATTGTTTTCTTATCTCTACTATTTTAGCCAGAATTTCTAACTAATTGGTATTAGTGTTTCTAATTCTCAATTTTACTCGCACTATTTTCCTAGGAGACTATAGTATCATTATTAGACTATAGTAGCGTCATTGTGGTATGTCCTAGTATCTGATATTTTAATTTCTATGACAACGCTTCCACATGCATTCAATTCAAAACAAAAAAAGTAAAACCAGCCACGGGAGTCCTCACGTCATGCAAGTCGTTCGCAAGAAGGAAATTTGGCACTGTTTTCTAATTCTAATAGAAGGAAATTTGGCACTGTTGCATCACTTCCTTATGCTAAAAATAAAAAATCACCTTGATTTTTTTTCTAAAAAATTTCAAGAACAAAATAAGAATCACAAGTAGCACAAAAATCAACTAGAATCACTCCTCGGTAACGGCGCCAAAATTTGGTGTGCTGTCGCAGGCAACCAAAAAAATAAAACCTAAACTCTTAAAAATACATGTAGTAGTGTGAGTAGGGATCATTCTTACGAAAAGTATCTAGCCTAGTTTTATGCTATGTGAACAAGGATGGGAGGGGTTTGAGTATAACAAAAACAATTTTAAGAAAAACAACTAAGGAATAATTCAAATTAAAGTATCGAAATCAATCAAAAGAATAAGCATTGGTCTAAGTCAACATCCACCAGTGAAATTTTACAACTAATCATCGATACAAGTATATATCAATTCACACTTTGAATATTCACCATTGGAACTATTTTCTTATCTCTCCTTAGTCGTAGTTAATTAGAAAACAAGCAATTTAATTAACCCTAATTACTAAACAACCCAAGACACGCGCTAAAGGTTTAATCTAGTAACAGCCTTAAGAATTAGAGAGATCGATGAAGCTAAACAACACAAACACAAGCAGTTGTATTTTATTTAGTCGAGCGTTCTTCCTAAGATCTAATAATTTTTGACATAGCAAATCATTAAATCTTAGTTGCTTCACAAATTAGAGGGATCAAACAATTACGGATTTTATATCTAACCTAGCAGTAGATTGCAATGAATAATAAACTCGTAGGCCTCCTAATAATTAAACAAGACAATCATGAAAATAAGCACAGAAGAACATCTGATACATAAAGGATAAATTGAACAATAAAAACAAATTAGATTTCACAGTTTTATTGATTCCGAGACTTCCGTTTCCTTCGACCAATTATAAAATTTTAGCCACGTAGGGTCATGATGAAAACTTAAAGGAAAAATTAGAAAAGAGGGGAGAGAGAGGGGTGTGTGTGTGTGCAAATTTGATCCTAGAGAGAGGGGTGTGTGTGTGTGCAAATCTGATCTTTTCTCCTCCTTTTCACGTTAAAAACTAATCTTCGAAGCCTACTAGAACTCTTAAAGATATTCTAAATATTATCCCAAAATAACAATATCCAAATCTAACTATAAAAAAGAAAAATATTGAAAATAAAATAAAGTCCTAATATAACTAAGAAAGTGGTATTTTCAGCTGGAATTTTTGTATACCAGATCTGGAATTTTTAACAATAAATTGTGTGGACCAGCACACTAGAATTTCGTGCAGCTAAGGAACATCAGCAGTGCAGGTGCAGCAACTTCAAGCCCGATGTTGACCTTGATACAACTAAAATCTCTCAAAACTCAGAACATGAAAGTTGTAGAACGTTTGCTTGGATTTCCATATCATCGTGAATCATCTCAATTAGAGCTCGGATGAGAGAGTTATGCCTAGATTACGAAACGATGTCGAAACTGTCCAAAATCGCCCAATTAGCTTCATTTTGCACTTAGCACCTCCATTTGCATCCTAAATCAAAATATAAGAATAATGAGTACATTTAGGCACCAAATAAGTATAAAAGACTAAACATTAAGGGAGAAAAAAAATGACATTTTGCATTCTCATCATATAGCACCGAGCTGATCATTGATCTGTGCTAACTATTACCCATGGTCGCCAATTGCCGCCCACACAACCTCCATCCCACGACGAACGTCAATGGGATTTGGGTTCTCGAATCCGTCGTTTGTCATTGATCCAGGAAAATCTTCGCTTTGATACCAACTAACGCAGTGCGGAACGTGAAGGAGAATCAAACACGTTGAATTTCCAAGAACAAAGTGGACTCTTCATCCAAAGAGAAAAATCTCAAATTTCTAAACATAAATATATTAACGATAATCTTCATAATAAAGATTGCTTTACATCATATATATATATATATATATATATATAGGCTAATACTAATACTAATCTGAATAAAAATCTACTAATTCCTTATACTAGTCGTATTATAATTAGGAAACTATAATAATTTTAAAAAATATGAAAAATTTAAAATTAATAAAAATTGAGACTTTTTAGAAAACTAGAAACCATATCAAACTAGAAAATTATAGCCGCAAACAGAAGTTAATTTGGACTTTCCTAAACAAAGTAATTGCGAAAATAAAAATTACTATAAATGACAAAAAAGTTAAATTGGAGACCTAAACAAAGTCATTTGGGCCCACGGCAGATTCAGTCATGATAAAGTGATGAGTATTGTCTGTCTCACTGTTTTGGGTCAAGATAGGGTCTCCGTTCCCAAAAATGTGACTGACTAACTCTGTGTTTACTAGTACTTTTTCTTAGAATGGGACTTGAAACGTTCCCATTGTTCTTCAAAAGTCTTCATAACTTGTTCTACATCATTACTAATCCTATCACAATTAGTGAAGGGAATAACTAATCCACCTTTATCTAATCCATGAAACAAATTGCACCTTTCCGTAGCAGCATGGAACTTTACAAAGTCACTCACTTCAAATTTTTAATCAATTGATATAAAACAAGTGGCTGATTCTTAATGACCCGACACAATTTGAAAATGACTCTAGAAAAATTTCTGACCCGTTTTGAGATTTTTTTTTTTTCCTAATTTTGTTCCAGCTAGTATTAGTAGTGTTGTTGTACAAAAATAAAAAAAGTAATAATTTATTAATTGGGTTAGTAGAAGAAATTAATAGTTTCCTTAATACTCTTTAGTCTTACAAATATGATGTATTAAAATCTTATTATTCAATTTTACGAATAATATATATAATTTTAAATTTAAAGATCGAGTTTTCTCTTTTTAGATGATTGCGTGCTTTGAATTTATATTTTTATTGATGGGGCCAAAGGAGTGATGTGAGGGTGTCATCACAACTAAAAATCATAATGTTACCTAGAAAACAAACCTTTTAGATTTGAATCATGTGGTTTTGATTGTCCAAACAGCTTGGATTAATCAGAACCTAATCTGAGTTAGTCAAGGCATCAACAATTTAAAATGTCTAATAAAGAACTGGAATCAGAACCTAATCTGAGTTAGTCAAGGCATCATCAATTTAAAAAAACTGGAATCTACATGTGCTTAATTAGTAGTGCGCGCCAATACCACATAAAAATTAAAAAAATGGTCGTGCTTTCTCTACATATGTCCTTCTTTGTGTACAATATATAGGTGGACTAAACCACCCATGTTTATTTGGTGGGATAAAAAGATAAAGGGTTAATTAAGTGATATCCCATTTAAACATTTATTTAAAATAAAATTAGTTAATTTGATTTGGTGGTTATATCTCACGAGCATTAGATATAACCCCAAAAAAAACAAAAATCAGATTTGTTGAGTCCTCTCTTAATTTATCTGTCTTTGTATAGATATTCCTTCTTTGTTCTTAACTTTTCTAAACAATATCGTTGTTAGAATTTTAACAAAATAAAATAAAATAATGAATTGAGTGTTTAATAAAATAATGATTTTTAATTTATTAGATCATATAAATTTGGGTGTTACAATACCTTTTATTATCTAACTAAATGGTGGTTTATTAAACTTATTGTTCTTATTAATTAAAATATTAGATCATATAAATTTGTCCTTCAAAATAAGTGTATATATAAAGGTTAAGGTTTAAGAAAAAATAATTTAACCCTCCATGAGTTTTTAAATTGTGATGAGGTGGTACTATTATTTTATTCTTAATATCAAATTTACCTTCACTTTCCTTTTTACGAAAACACCAAAGAAGCGCTCAATCTGTTATGTCATCACTTTTTTATTTTTGAAACTTTAAAATTAAAAAATTTATAATATATAAGTTTGCTTTTTTTTTTCAGAAAAATATATATTTAGACTTTAAAAATCAAGATTTATCAAATTTTACATAAGAAATTCTGTTAAAAAAAAATTCGTATGTTTTTTAGGCATTTCCAAAACCAATCCAAATTACATTTGTAATGTTATCTCAACCTGCTTGATCGTTGATAAAAAAATTGTACAGAATCAACACACACATATACTTACACATATATATTCGAATTTTTATTTTGAAATTGATGTTGACCTGCTCTTTGTGTTATTTTAATGGTGATTCACACAAATTTTAATTAATTAATAAAACTTCCAACACAATGGGCCAAACATATCAGTACTGTGGTTAAATTCGTTCTCAGTAGCACATGTGCCAACGACAATGTACTAGTAACCCACGATATTATAGAATAATACTGCCCTTTTTTCTTTTTCCATGTTGAAACGTCACTGGTAGAAACCTACCCTAAGATGCATTTGTATTGTTGTGATAAAATGTATTTGCATTACCTTTTTCTTTTCCCACTGTTGCAGCACCACTAGTGGAAACCCATCCTAAAATATATTTGTACTGTTGTGATCAAATACATTTGAATTACCGTTTTCCTTTTCCCACTGTTGCACCACCACTAGGAAAAACTTGACATGCAATAAATTAAGATTTGCATGGAACCAACACCCACAAAGACATCAATTCATCTAAATTTGTTTAATGCATAGTTAAAAACATGTGTAATACTTTTTTTTTTTCATTTAAGAAATTTCTCAAATTTCTCTATTCGAAGACAGAATTTTTCTCTGTTGAAAAAATACAAGTTTTTTAACAAAACTTTTAATAAGAGTTACATTATATATTTTTATGACTAAGTTAATATGGGCCTAAAGAGTTACAAAGTTCAATTGTTTTTATACGCTATATATAAGAGGCACTTTAGCCTATTTGGGTGAGACAATTAGAGTAACGTAATTGTGAGGGAAATTCAAAAGCTCAGAGAAGTCTATTCTCTCAATTCTTCTACTTTCTTTCATCTATTTTATTTATTAAGTTTTATGGACAATGCGATAGAAGACGATAGAAGACTCCGACTCCCCGTATGAGGATGTACCCTATAGGACACACTTGCTGTGAACTTTTGGGTTGTATCTTAAATCGTGACCAACAATATCCACACGTGAGAAGGCATTACAACTTTAGGATAATGCTTAATGCGCATCTCATATGAATCATAACTAAGTTTTTTAATCTTATTTTCTATCTATGTTTTGTATTATTTATGTTTAATTTTACATTTTGATTAGTGTTTCCATTTTTGCGAATATTGTGAGAGATATATTATTATTATTATTATTATTATTTATGAAATTATATTAAAAAAAACCCCCAACAATTTTCGCATATATTTTTGAGAAAATTATTTTTTTAGGAACACGAGAAATTTTTTAATTTTCTAGAACTTGGTAACAAGTTATATATACAAATGTAAAAACTTATCATTTGTAAAAATATAAAAATAATATATTTTTATATCCAAGCTTATTATACATTATATATTTATCTAAACCAGGACAGAGTTATAATTTTGTCTTAGTGGGAGCAACTTAAAACTCACTCATAAAATTAAAATAATATCATAAAATAAAGTGTTACTACATGTCTCCCAAAAACTAAAAATGATAAAATTTTTAAAAAATTGATTATCATTTACAAAATGTATATATTTGTAATGTGATTTGTCTTTATTAGACGCCTTCTCTATACATCTTTTTTTTTTTTTTTTGGTTGAGAGTTTGGTATATATTGTTAACTAATTCTCTAATAATTTAAATTTTTAAAGTAACTGATAAAATAAAATAGTATCAAACCCTGGATAGTGAGAGATTTTGGATTTAAGTTTGTCTATTTGCATTTATTATCTGTTTAAATTTATATTCTCTTCTATGTCACATTTGTCCTCGATTTCTTTGCCTCTCTATGTGAAGGGTGTTAAGAGCTTGTTTTGTATTTTTTGCCCATTTTCTAACAGTTTAAACTTGTAGAGCAAGTGGTGATTGGTTATTATAAAAAAAAAAAAAAATTGTTCCTATTTCATATTTTATTAAAGGAATGCATTATTTTCTAATGTCATTCATAATTTCTAATACTTCCTCCAATCTTTCTTCATTCATATCTTTAGTTTTCTATATATAAGATAGTGATAGATTTATAATTTAATTAATCATGATGCATATCTTGTTCAGGTCACCTGCATTCGCGACTCACAAACGTAATTTCTCTAGAATTTTTTGAATGTGGTCAAACGATTAATAGATATAGAAATGTATATACATCAATAATACACATTTTGCAATCTAATAGGATATGTATAGATGAAAGGAATGAAGGTAAAAATTGTTTCCAGATATCTCAGTCGGTCAAATTCCCAGTCATATGATGGACTTTTCTGGTATCGATTGGAAGCTACTGGCATGGGTTGTATGGCCTGTTAGTGTCTGCAGCTTCTAGTCTTATGCTATGGAATTGTTACAGAAGGCTTAGATGTATTTTTCGCATTTCTTTAACCCATAACCATTTGAGTTCAAAAGCAAAGATAGCACAACCACTTTAATCATTAGGGCAATGCTAGAAAGCGCTCATGCGCACAAGCATCTTATTTATTAGACGAAGATAAATGTAATAAATAATAATGTAATAAATAATAATGTTTAAAATACATTAAAACTCAAACTTAACTCCATCCAACGGATGCACATATGTACACGAGCTCTTAATAGCATTACCCTTAATCATTATTGGTTCAGTCATTTTGAGTTTGTACTTTAATCGTTATTGGCTCAATCATTTTGAGATTGTTTCTTTAAAATTTGGCCAATACTTTTTTCTTATTTCTCTTGTGCAGACTAAGTTCCTGCAACTCAAATAGGTCTTTCAAAACAGAACTTTTGTCATGTGATCTGTGGCCTCAAGAGTTACTGACGAGAAGAATAGAACCCAAAAACTTAGGATGGTAAGTCCCTAAATTCCCACTCTAACGTCGTCTAAGGTTACCTCTTGGTATTTGATTAAGTTAACCACTGATTTTATAATTTGGTAGATAAGTAGTTCACTATTGTTGGGTGGTTTTTATTGACCACACTTCTATGCAATTATCAAAACTATGAACTTATTTTTAGAAGTGAAACTATATGAACTGTGAAGCATTTATGTTCTTTGATAATGTCTCGAAAAAACACCCATCTCTTCTCTTTCCTACCTTCATCGATGGCCAGGGCATTTGGAGTTAGGGTCTAGAGATAGAGAAAGATGATAGTGTTCTGTAATTTCATTTTAAAGACAAGGATTTGGAGATTGAGTAATGAAAATACAAGAGCATAGGTTTAGAAGTGAAACTATATGAACTGTGAAGCATTTATGTTCTTTGATAATGTCTCGAAAAAACACCCATCTCTTCTCTTTCCTACCTTCATCGATGGCCAGGGCATTTGGAGTTAGGGTCTAGAGATAGAGAAAGATGATAGTGTTCTGTAATTTCATTTTAAAGACAAGGATTTGGAGATTGAGTAATGAAAATACAAGAGCATAGGTTTAGGTTTTTCAAATGATAGAGATGAAGAAACAAAAGATTTGGGTTGCATGTGAACAGGCGAGAGAGAGAGAGAGAGATGGGTGAATTTCCCGAGCAATTATTCAGTGGTACCTTGGGACTATGGTGCCAATAGTCAGATTGAGACCTACATCTGCAATAGTATGTTATATGTTACGTGCCGTAGTTTGTGATCTCATGGTGGGTTTATGAACGGGCAGAGAACAAGGGTCGTCTTTGCATTTTCTACCTATGATGTAAGCTTGTAGGATACTTCGAAGGATCCTAGCCCTCCTTAGATTGGTTTAATTCGAGGAAAACCACGACTCCAAATCAACTCTAGGTTGAGAGTAATAATCATGTGTTTCTTTTATTCATGGCCTCAAGCTATTAAATAGCCAAACGACTTTTGATGGAATAGGCAATAACCTATTCTTAGGGAAATGAAAATTACACACTACAAAAAATACTATTTTTAGCAAAGCTCATTATCCGCGACGCACGATTGAGTGTCTCTAAAGGACACTATGAGCGACCTACAAGGTGTACGTTACTAAAAGGAGTAAAAAAAATCTGTTTCCCACTTAAAAAAATAGGCGCACAACTTTTGGCGACAGAAAATGGACTATCAGCAACGCACGGTGTGCATCATTAATAGTTTTATTAATTGAACGACATCATCGTAGTGGAGTTTGGGCGACGCACACTAACGTATTAGCAATGCATGTTGCACGTTGCAAAAAAATTCTCCCACTTTTATCCCAGTGCCGTTTCTTCTTCTTCGCTTTGCTTCTCTCACTCTCACTCTCTGTCACTGTCTCCCCTCGCTTCCGATGACGGCCAAACGTAGCCTCTTTCTCTCTCCATCTCTCTCACTTCATTCAGAGATCTTCAACGACCTTTCGTTGCTTTTAGGTAGATGATCGAGCTCTTTATTTCTCTATCTATATATATATATATATATATATATATATTGCATCTATATATGTTGTGTGCTTGTTACGACTTGAAGCTGATTCATCAGATACACTCTAGCTTAAGTTTTGATCTTTAGATATTAAAAAACAATTGTGGTTATTTCTTGTTGAAATTATTTGGTTTGATTTGGCATCTTTTCGATTGAAGATCTGTTTTGAACCATATATGTATGTTAAAAAATTACACACGAAAAGAGTGCGTGGTTGAAGAGTAGGTTTTGAGTCTTAAAGTTTATAATATGTTAAAAACAAAAAAAATAATTTTTATATACATAATAGTTCATAATTGGTTGGAAGCGCGTCGTTAACACTCCAAAAATAAATTAACCTTACTTCTTAACACAATAAACACAGTAGCTAGCTGAGTAAGGGTCGATCCCACAGAGAGTGTCTGCAATTTATTTATTTTATTTATTCTGACTAAATCTAAACTAAAATCCAATTAATAACAAAACAATAAAAGGGGGGGTTGGAATTTTGATTAAACTAATTACGAATGAAAATTAAATTAATTACAAAAATCAATGAATTTAAAACTTCAGTTCTTCGGTTCAATCTCACCCTCACAGTCAATGGAACAATCAATCAATGATAACATTATTCTACCCTTCAATGAATCTAATAATCCTATGTAACAACAAGCTCTGCTACCTGAAATTTCCCTTAATTTCTCACTAATGAAACAAGCTCTCCATTAGATTCTAACCATTATACAATTTAGAACAAACTCTCTAAATTTAATACAATGGCAGCATTAATATTTAGGAAATTAGATTATTCTAAGCAACAATCACACAAGCTCGGACTGTTTAACTTAGGACATGATATTCATAGCAATAAACAAAAGCTTGACCACAATCATCTATCACTATTTGCCACAATTGATTAGGAACCATATCAATTACGTAATATACTTCCTGAATCTGGCAATTGATAATAATCTGATCAATCTAACAGGCTTGATTAAATCAATCAAACTAAATATCAATAAAACAATTTAAACAGATTACCATGAACAGATTAAGAGAAGGAAGAAATAATATTACTGAATTGATTCAACCATTAAACTGTAATGAGGGTTCGAAATTCCCTAGAACTGAATTAAAAATTTAACCTAACATAATTGAATAAGAAAATAAAACTAATAAATTACTGTCACTGTGCACCGCTCCGCACAAGCTGTGCGTCTTCTTCTTCTCTTTCGTTTTGCGCCGCCGCCCAGGTCTCCCCTTATGCCCTCTTCTTCTTCTTTTTATTTCTTCTTTTCTTGGGCCCCACATCACTTCCTTTTTTTCCTCTTTAGCTTGCGCCTGGGCCGTAGCCCACTTTTGCTTTTAATTTTCTCTTCACCGTGCGCCCAGCCAAGCTGCACTAGCCACAATTGCTTTTCTTTTGTCTTTCTCTATCTCTTGACTTTTCAAACTTCTTCCTCTTTTGTCTTTTTCTTATACTTTTTCTCCTCTTGCTTTTGTTTCCTTCAGCCGTTCCAGCACAAGCCCAGCCAACAAACCAACCCTAGCCCATTGAGGACACAGCCCACTGTTCAAAACTGATTTATTGAAATCTTCAAAATTTCTGAAACTTTCAAGCTATTTTTCCATTCAAAAACGACTGAATCTTGACTCCGACTCTTCATGAAAGTTGTAGCCCTCGAAGATTAGATAATTCTAGGCTTTTAAAACACCGGATTTGGGCTTCAGAAACTCAATTTACAGCCTGTTGAAGTCGGCTGATCGGACAGAAAGTTAGCTGCGCGGACAGCTTTCTAGGCCTGATTTCGAAACAATGTTTGGAGGCCCAAACGAATTCGGATTTTTGCAAACCAGACCTTTCTGAAAACCCCAAGACGTCCTCTACAAACTTCATGAAGACCACTTCCTCATTCTCGAATTCTAACATCATCCAAATCTCAAATGAAGCTATATAGGTAAAATCTGTCCAAAAACCAAAAATTACACAAAATTATTTTTTTACCATCAATGCTTCCCTAATTCAATAAATGAATTAATTAGCTCACTTCAATAGAAAATATGTCACAAAACTAAATATAAGGGAATTAAAAATATGAAATATTATTCTCTCATCATTGGTCAGTAGATTTAATACTATCGATCTATCAATGTTTCAAAATTATATAATAATAAAAAAAGTCTACAATAGTATTTCTCTGATTATTTAATACTATTGATCTGATCATGTCTTCTCTTTTTGCTAATAATATATAAAATCTTGTACTTTTGTAATATATTTTATGCCATTTTGAAACATCTTTTCTACGATGGAATAAAAAATGAGTCATTAAGTTGTATTGAACGATTAATAACTGTTGAAATATGTAATCAAACTGTGCAAAGTTGAAAATTAATATTTTAGACAAAACATGTACGTTTGATTCTGATTCTTGTCAATTAGTATAGTTTTTACGACTTTCTCTATATTCTTTAAAGCATTTGGATTCTTCTATTTGGTTTTAAGATGAAATGAACGATGTTCATTTAATCATTTGTTCTATAAATGACCTTGTTCTAATGATTGTGTAATTTTAAAATGTTGGTACTATGAACTTATCATTTCAAGTTTTTGAATTCAATTTTTTTCACTAGCAATTTTTAGGACTACTTCATCTCACTTAAATGTATAAAACGATTGTGGAAGAGACGGTAGGAATTTAGTTTGGTGTGCACAATCTGACCCAAAACATTTTGCATTACAAAAAAAAAAAAAAAAAACATTTATACCAAGAACAAACCTTTCGAGTTAAACAATTAAGCATTTTCAATGTTTGATGATAGAGAAAGTAGATGTAATCTTGAATTTGAGAGAGATTCTTAAAAAGTCTGAGTGTAAGGTATGAGTGTGGATTGAGATTATTAAAAAAATTTGATAATAATCACACAATATCCAAAGTACTGTTCAATAACTACTGAGAATCAGATTTTGAACACGATAAAAAGCACAATACTAATTACATCACTCTTCATAATAATGAGTTGCTTAGGGAATGACATCATTAAAAATAAATTAATTATGTAGGTAACTACAATAAAAAATAGAGAGTATTTAAGAATATGTAGTGTAAAGTAATAGAAAGTGATAAAAAGTTTAAGGAATTTAAATGAAATCTCTCTATTCTAGATGGTTCAAAGTGATTCGTGTATAAGTGATGCAATGAATACCTATAAAAAATTGAATACTTTAACCTCTATGTCACAAAATCTTGAATATCCTGATTAGTTAATTTGTAGCACATGATTAATGTACCACAGCCACATACTAGACATTAATAATTAAAATCTCCCAAAACCCGTTCCAAATCTTTAGGCATCCATGAAATGAAAGGATAAAGATTTTCTCGAGGAAAACTTTATTTATATAATGAAGGATTAGACCATATTTGGGAGCCAATCAGTAGCTCAATAAAGTTTGGTATCAACAAAGTTTGGTGTCATTGAGTTAAAAATCGAAGTAGGACTAGTTTTGTAAGTTAGCAATTGCATTCATGTAAGCCTAACCCCGTTCGGGAGTCATGTTCATCACATGTGAATCCTGTCGTGAAATTTATTCGCGATTGGGCTCGTGTGTATGAAAATCGATTCTTGAATTGTTCAGAGAGGACAGTTCGGGAATGCATAAATCTGCATTACAATCAATAACGCATGCTTGAATATTCCATTATGACAAGATTTTAGCACGGTCTCCTATTATTCTCTGGGTATATATTTAGGTGTGTTAACGTCTATCTCGTATACTTGGAGAACCGTGGGGAGATGCTGCCGAAATTTTGTCCGAGTGGAATCACGCATTTGATTTTCTGGTAATTGTAATGTAGAATATGCATTCACGAATGGGATAGGACTACCTTACCCTTTAGAGAGAAGTTGGAGGTGATAGGATTCATGTTTCATATTTATAATGAGTATTATTTTTGACTTGTATTAGGTAGACGAAAATGGATAAGATTTGGATGGACTTGAAGGGCAGGTATTTGCCAGGGTATGTGAAGGGGATCAAAGATTTTATTGAGTTTGCTCGTGCATTTGCAGATGGGAGAAATAGGATAAGATATCCATGTAGGAGGTGTAATAATAGGGATTATATGCACATAGATGAGGCCAAAGAACACTTACTCCTACACGGGATGGACAAGAGATATACGTGTTAGGAATTTCACCGGGAACACCGTGACGTACGAGTGGTATTTGAGGATGAAGAAGAAGACGACGATGATGATGGTGGTAATAATGACGGGATATAAGTAATAAGAAGACTAGAATGTAGATCGATAAGCACTTCATAAGTGTTAATATGTCACGTACGACATTTAAAGATGATCTGTATGTTTTAGCATCTCAAGCAAAACAAGTTTTCTATTTGAAAGACACAAAAGTCAGAGGTGATTGGCATGTTGTCCAAAAAATTAAATCTAGAAATGTTTATGATGTACTAGAAGTTAGCGAGGGAGATGAAGATTTGGAGAGGGTTGAGGAGGCACTACAAGAAGAGTCTCAATCTGCCCATGATGGTGTTGTCGGCCTTGATCAAGAAAATGTTACTTCGTATCGATTGAATAGAACTGATGTAGAACCAGATCATGTCGTAGCTTTCGACCTCACCAATACCACACAATTAGATCCTCATGAGGCAACTTTCATTAATGATGATGATACATTGTTAGAATATTGTATTGAGAATGAAGAAATTTTAAGAACAAATGATGATACAAACTCAGATGAACAATTGTAATATGTGTAACATGTGTTAGGATGAAGTGTAATGGATTTTCAATTTTATGATGTAATGGATTGTCAATTTTATGATGTAATGGATATTCAATTTTATGATGTAATAGAATTTACTTTTAAACTTTCCTTTTAGATATGGTTGGACTAGGCTCACGCAGACGCACAGCCCCAGTGGACCCATCGACCCTTTCCTCTGCAGGGTCAATTTATCCTGCCATTGATGGTATGTATAGTTCCACTTTCTATTAATGATTATATAAATATGGTACTAATTGTTTCTATTTTATTTTTTCTAAAGCTTCGGCCACCACCTCTAGACGAGGGCGCGATAGGTCGAAGAATTGGAGTTTATAAGCTCAGATGGAGGCAGTCGGGGGCTCGTGACTTCTGATTGAGCTACCTGAGGGCTTGCTGAAGCCTGTCGGTGGGTGGGCACAGCAATTCACCACAGAGATTGGCATCATTTGCCGACTACGCGCCCCACTCCATATTAGTGACTAGAGTCTCGTCACTGAGGAGGAGTAACGAGATATTCATGCGCATATCCTGGTACATCTTTTACTATTGTGTTGAACTAAATTTTAACATATCTAATGTCGTAATGTTTTGACAATGACATCCTTTACAAGAGAAGTTTGACATTGATCTCCACCTCCCTCACGTCGTGAAAGCAGTGGACCGTTACCTGGAAGTCCTTTTCAGGGACTATCGACACTGGCTCCACATACACAACGAGACAGAGGTGGCAGCCGGTACAGAGCCCCGTGACAGACCCTACAAGGGAGTCACGGTGAAGGATTGGATGTTACTGTGCGATCGGTTCGCTAGTGATGCATTCTAGGTAAAAATTGTCAAAATTAATTTTGTTTTCTGATAAATCATTATCATTTATACTAACCTTCTTTGTTTTGGCCAAGTGTAAGAACTTAGTAGGAAAAATAGCGAGAGCAGAAGCAAGCAAAAGGTGACCCACTGTGGTGGATCACGTTCTTTTGTTAGGTATAGGCATGATATGGTAAGTTAATAAATGTATCAAGTTCTTATTGTATAATCTATTCATGAAATCAATCTTCACAAGCTACTATTTATTTGCTCCAGCGAGACCAGGAGACCGGTGCACCACCCAGCCCCATTGATTTGTGGCACAAGACGCACTACAACCCCAAGAAGGGTTGGACTGGGCGTGAAGCACAGCGGCTTTATGTAAGTTTTTCATGTAACTTGCCACAGTATTACTAATTTAATATTAATCTAAAGTTATAAAATTAGTAACATATATTTATGTTTTTATAGGAGGAGATGGTCCAGCTGTGTGCTCAACCGACAGTTGAAGGTAAGGATCTGTCGATCGATGACCAGATACGGGAGACTGTTCTGGGCAAGAGGCGCGGCTATGTGCGTCGCTTAGGGAGTGGGATGGCACTAACGGCATCGTCCTCTACAGTTGAGAGCGCTGCCAGGTTTCACGAGGCCACCCAGAGAGCTGAGGCAGCTGAGAGACGAAATGCAGAGCTGGAGCAGAGGATGACAGAGCTCTAGGCTTGCCAGACCCAACTAAAGGCTCTTATTCAGTCGGTCCTCATCCAGCAAGGAGGCTCTGTTCAGCCTTGGTAAGTTTTTAAAATTAATTACTTTGGTGTATTTATTATATATAGAAATGTTACGTAAAAAAAAAAGATTTTGGCCTAACGACCTAGAAACCGCATGACACACTTCACACATTAAAATATACTTGCACGAACTTAATTTCATCAGTTGTAATGCCCGATTTGGGGTTTTGAATGACCAAAATGCGGAATATCGGCCTACCAACCCTGAAACTCCATCACACACATCACAAATGATAAAATAAACTTGCACGAACTTACGGCACTCGGTTCGGATGCCTGATTTGAAACTTTTGCGAGTTTCAACTCCAAAAAGGGCCATTTGGGGGTTTTGACAGACCAAAATGGTGGATATCAGCCTACCGACCTCGAAACCCTATCACACACCTCACAAATGATAAAATAAACTTTCACGAACTTACGGCACTTGGTTCGGATGCCCGGTTTGAAGCTTTTGCGAGTTTCAGCTCCAAAAAAGGCCATTTGGGGGTTTTGACCGACCAAAATGGTGGATATCGGCCTAACAACCCTGAAACCCCATCACCCACCTCAAAAATGATAAAATAGACTTGCATGAATTTATAACACTCAGTTCAAACGCCCAGTTTGAAACTTTTACGAGTTCAGCTCCAAAAAGGCCCATTTTAGGATTTTGACAGACCAAAATACCGGATATCGGCCTACCGACCCTGAAACCCCATCAGCCATCTCACAAATGATAAAATAGACTTGCACAAACTTACGGCACTCAGTTCGGATCACCGGTTCCAAACTTGTGTAACTTTTCGCTCTAAAATGCCTATTTTTGGGGTTTTGACAGACCAAAATGTCAGATATCGGCTTACCGACCTTGACACCCCATCACACACCTTCAAAATGATAAAATAAACTTACACAAACTTACTTCACTCGGTTTGAAACTTTTGCAAGTCTCAGCTCCAAAAAGGGTCATTTGGGGGTTTTGAAGGACGAAAATGGCGGATATCAGCCTACCGCCCCTAAAACCCCATCACACACCTCACAAATGATAAAATATACTTGCACAAACTTAAGGCACTCAGTTCGGATCGCCAGTTTCAAACTTGTGTAACTTTTTGCTCTAAAAAGCCTCTTTTTGGGGTTTTGACGAACCAAAATGCTGGATATCGGCCTACCGACCCTGACACCCCATCACAAACCTTAAAAATGATAAAATAGACTTGCACGAACTTACGGCACTCTGTTCGGATGCTCGGTTTGAAACTTTTGCAAGTTCCAACTTCAAAAATGATAAAATAGACTTGCACGAACTTACGACACTCTGTTCGGATGCTCGGTTTGAAACTTTTGCAAGTTCCAACTTCAAAAAGCCTTTTTTTGGGGTTTTGACGGACCAAAATGCCGGATATTAGCCTACGGACCCTGACACCCCATCACACATCTTAAAAATGATAAAATAGACTTGCATAAACTTACAACACTCAGTTTAGATGCTCGGTTTGAAACTTTTGAGAGTTTCAGTTCCAAAAAGGCCCATTTTAGGGTTTTGACAGACCAAAATGCTGGATATATGCCTACCAACCCTGAAACCCTATCACCCACCTCAAAAATGATAAAATAGAGTTGCACAAACTTATGGCACTAGGTTTGGATCACCGGTTTCAAACTTGTGTAACTTTTCACTCTAAAATGCCTCTTTTTAGGGTTTTGACGGACCAAAATACCGGATATCGGCCTACCAACCCCAACACCCCATTACACATTTCAAAAATGATAAAATAGACTTGCACTCAGTTCGGATGCTCGTTTTGAAACTTTTGCAAGTTTCTGCTCCAAAAAGGCCCATTTTGGGGGTTTGACGGACTAAAACACCGGCTATCGACCTAACTACCCCAAAACCCCATCACAAACTTCAGAAATTATACAATAGACTTGCACGAGCTTACGGCACTCCGTTCGGATCACCCGTTTCAAACTTATGCAACTTTTTGCTCCTAATTAAAATGCCTAATTTGGGATTTTGACAGACCAAAATTGCCGGATATCGGCCTAACTATCCCAAAACCCCATCACACACTTCACAAATGATAAAATAGATTTGCACAAACTTACGGCAGTGAGTTCGGATCACCGGTTTGAAACTTATGCTACTTTATGTCATTTTACTATTTATGCATGTAAAAAAATATATATTCACATTTTATGTTCATATATATATATATATTTAATAAGGGTTCTAATATATATCATTTGATCTTTATTTCAGATTGATCAGGATTATTGTGCTGCTGTCTTTCTGTTCTGCATCGGGACATACTATTTTCATTTGTTTTTTTTCCTTTAATGAACAATTGTAATTACATTTTCTGATACTATTTTTTATTTTTGTATTTATTGAAAAATTTTACTTTTACAGTTGTAATTAATTAGTATAATATATATATATATATATAAATGAATTTTTCTTTTAATATATTCATTTTAGAATATTTGAATTTTTTTGAATATTAGGATGTTTGATACAGGTTTTGAACAGGAATAAAACAAAAATAAAAAAAAATAATATAGGTCAAAATCAGGTGTAGGAAAAAAAAAAAAAAAAACTTTTAGCAACACACAAAGAGGCGTCGCTAATAGCAAATGAATTAATTTTTAGCGACGCTTCATATTCGTCGCAAAAGAATGCCATTAGCGACGCACATCGAGCGTCGCTAAAGGTTGGAACAATACACTAT
Source organism: Nyssa sinensis (assembly GCA_008638375.1). Classification (NCBI taxonomy): domain Eukaryota; kingdom Viridiplantae; phylum Streptophyta; class Magnoliopsida; order Cornales; family Nyssaceae; genus Nyssa; species Nyssa sinensis. Next base: position 24,944,621 of record CM018049.1, read on the forward strand.
TTCTAACGCGTCGTGTGCATCGCTAATAGTAACCATTAGCGATGCATAATAAGCATCACTAAAGAGTCCTTTTAGCGACGCCCATTGCGTCCATTTATAGTATTAGCGACGCCCATACTTGATTATTAGCGACACCAGTTGCACGTCGCTAATAGTTACCTTTAGCGACGCATAAACATCTTAGCATCGCTAATAGTATTTACGACACGACTATTTGTGATGCATGGAGCGACGCCCAAATGTGCGTCACTAAAAAGAATTAGCGACACACATTACTACTATTAGCGACGCCTTTGCATGTCGCTAATAGTATCTTTTCCTGTAGTAACACTTGCATAATTCTAGCACAAATTTATTGAAAGGAAATAACATTGATTCTAATTGATTGGTGGTAAGCATCAATCACTCTCATCCCATGATGCTTGGTCCCTGACAACTCTTCCATCCTTAAAAATTTCCTTGTCCTCAAGCAAAAAATGAGTCTTCAATTCTGCCAGATTCTCTCATGTGGCCTCAGTAGGAGAGAGATTTTGCCAATGAACAAGAACCTCAGTTTCGCCCCCTTTCACGTGAGTTTCCAAAATGGCTTGAGGAAGTGGGTGGGGTGCAAAGTCAGTTGGTAATTCGGGTAGAGTGGGAGAAATTTCTTTTTGATTTACAATCCTCTTTTTTAGGAACGAAAAATGAAAAACTGGATGTAGTTTAGATTCTGGGGGTAACTTCAATTTATATGCCAAGGTGCCAATCTTGGATAGGATTTTAAATGGACCAAAAAATTTGGGAGTAAGCTTGAGAGTTTTCTGTTGAGCTAAGGAAAGCAGGCGATAGGGGCGCAATTTGAGGTAGACAAATTCGCCCACTTGGAAATTCCTCTAGGTGCACTTCTCATCATACTATTTCCTCATTCTCTCATGTGCAATCTTCAAGTTGGCGATGACATCCTTAATCACCACATTCCGTTCAAGTAGAAATTTTTCAACGGACTCCACGTGCGAGGTGCCATGAACATAGGTAGGTAAAGTGGGAGGCTCGCGCCCATAGACAATTTCGAAGGGTGTCTTCTTGGTGGAAGAGTGAATGCTTGTATTGTAACAATATTCCACCCATAGAAGCCAAACTGCCTACTCTTTGGGCTTAGAACTCGTGAAAGCGAAAGAGGATTTGACTTGGACCTATAGGCTTCCTACGTATCCCTCATAAGATGGAATTAGAGTTACATAATTTTCTACTTTACCATCTTTTATCAAGAGAGAAAAAAAAAAAAAAAAAAAAAGGAGATCAATTGGGCGGAAGGGACTAGAAAGGATTTAGGACATACCTTGTTTTCATCGTGGATGTCGGGTAACACTATAATGACATCATAAGGCTATGAATTTCTGAACCTCTAAAATGGTGATCGAAGGGATCTATTTATAGGCCAAATGTTAAGATTTGATTTAAGAGCCTATAATCAAGCTCATAAATGGAGGGCTAAGATCATGTCTTGAATGATAATTATATGATTAAATAAAAAGCTTAGAGAATGAATATTCTAAATAAATGAATTAAAAATGAATTATGAAAATGCAAGAACTTATAGGATCAATGTCTACATGCAAGACCTAATGAGAATTAAGAAAAAAAATAGTTTATTTCTAAATAAACTCACAAAATGCAATGTCTAGATTCAATGTATGTCCTATAAAGGAAATGTGTTGAAACTAAATTCAAGAAAACTCTAAAAAAAAAGAAACTTCTGATTGTATATAAATGAACTACTATCACTCAAGATGACCAAATTGCCTATAATTTGGTGAAAAATCTCTAAGATTTCCCCAAGGAATGATAAATGACCAAATTGTCGCTCAAGGCATAGACATGTGCCTAATTTTTCATCAAAGGGCTGAAATTACTAAATTACTTCCAAAGAGGTAAAATGATGTAAAAGTTAAGAAAATATCCTCTAAGTGACTAAAGAGTTCTACTAAGGATAGGACTATGCCAAAATTACCAAAATGCCCTCTAAGGGCAAAATAGTGTTAGAATTACCAAACTTCCCTCTAATGGGCAGAAGAGTCTTACTAGGGGTGGAACTTCAGCAAAATTACTGAAACACTTTCCAATAGGCAAAACAGTTCTACTAGAGGTGGGACTCTAATGTAGAATAAGTTACGGAGACTTTTGAAGTATAATGAGAACGTTCCAAGTCTCATTCCAAGAAAAAGTACTAGTAGATGCAAAGTTAGTTAGTCACGTTTTTGGGAATGGAGACCCTATCTTGACCCAAAATGGCGAGACAGACAATATTCATCGCTTTGCTATGAACAAAGCTGCCACGGGACCAAACGACTTCGTTTAGGCCTCTAATTTAACTTCTTTTTTTTTTTCCATTTATAGTAATTTTTTATTTTGCAATTAATTTGTTTAGGAAAGTCCGAATTAACTTCTTCTTGCGGCTATAGTTTCCTAGTTTGATACGGTTTCTAGTTTTCTAAAAAGCCCCAATTTTTATTAATTTTGAAATTTTCTTCTTTTTCAAAATTATTATAATTTTGTAATTGTAATAGGACTAGTATAAGGAATTGGTAGATTCCTATTCAGATTAGTAACAGTCTTAGCCCATATATATGATGTAAAGCAGTCTTTATTATTCAGATTATCAATAATATATTTTTGTTTAAAAATTTGATATTTGTTCTCTTTGGGTGAGGAGTCTCATTTGTTCTTGGTTACTAAGAAATTTAATGTGTTTGATTCTCCTTCACGTTCCGCATTGCATTAGACTTTGGTAAAATTACTAAAATAACCTCTAATGAGCCAAAAAGTCCTACTAGATGTAAGACTGTGGTAAAATCACCAAAATACCCCCATGAGATGAGAAATCTCTGACAATCGCCAAGAGTGCCGTGAAGACCAAAATGATGTGCAAAATTACAAAAATGCCATTGAGGGTAAAAAATATGTGAAATGACTAAACTATCTATAGGGAGCAAATTGTGCGAGAAATTACCAAAATATCATCGGGTGGGAAATATCTTAGTAATTCATCATAAATGACGAAACTACCCTTAATCAAGGGGTTTTTCAAAATATGCAAAAAAATTACCGAAACGTATTCGGAATGTTACAAAATTAAGAATTCAACCATACTCAATCAAGGATCACAAAATAAGGTGTGTAAAATAAGGCTACAATTAATTATATTACCTTTCTCAAAATTTGGAACAAGTACCATCATATTAGATTCCTTCATTTTGCCCTTGCATTTAGTATCAAGCAGCCAATTGGAGGGTATTTCCACTTCCTTTTAAGTCACCTTCCTTGTACTTTATGTTTTTCTCATTTTCTTCTAGCTCATGAATTTGGCTTGTAATGTCTTGAACTTATTTTGGAACACCTTCTTCCTCATGAACTCCTGATTTTTACAGACTTTTTGGCTTCTAGGCCTTTATCTTCCCACCAAGAGTCTTGATAGTACATTGGTTTTTCTTATGCCCATACCGATAGCATTTGGTACAAGCATATGAAACCCATGCATAGGCAATTTCCTGCCAAAGTATATTGCCTTCATAATCTTGTATCATTACTTGGTCAAGAAAAGCTTTACCTATTTCAACTTTTATACATATTCTTGCATAGTGCAGTCTTCCCTTCTTAACCTTGGTAATTTAATCCAAATTTGAAAGAAATTAGGCACTTCTTTTTCCCTATCAATGATTGAAGTTCAAGGCTTGATCTCATTTGTCCAAGGCCAATTATCCATGGCTCTAACTTTATCCTCAGGTTTAAAGAGTTCAAAGAGAAATAATCCTTCTTTGACAAAATAAAGGTGCACAACCGCATGCTTCTCCAAAATCTCCTAATGAAACTAAGCATTTTATTGAAAGATAACTTTTCTCCCATGACATATCCTACCAAACAATTTCCCCATTTTCAAGCTCTCCAACTGCATCAGGATTTTCAGTGAGATATTTTACTTCATTTTGCTCTGCTTTAGGCCTTAGGAATTGTAACTGGATTCCATTCTTTTTTCCTATGTTTTCTTGGAGCAAATGAGTCCATGGAGTAGTCCACTTCTTGCATTGTTCATCAGATCCCTCTTTATCATCAATTGGAAATACATTGCTGTGTAGGTTTTCTTCTTTGTGACAATAGCTCAATGGTTGCTTCTTAAAGTCGAGCAGTTCTTGGAGCAAAAGGTCTTGATCTTTCAACATGTTCGTCGGATTAACATTATCACTACGGATCTTTACCGGAAATTAATCCATAGCATAGTAGAGAAAACAAAGGGAAAATAACATTCTTTAACTCAACTTTGATCACTTTTTGAGTTTTATTTTTTTATATTATAACCTAAAACTTTTTTAAGGGTCTCTTTCTTTGATTGAATTTCTTGTCTAATTTGTTAATAAATATAGTTATTTATAAAAAAATATTATTAATCAATATTAAATTTTTATAATTCCTTTAATTTCAAACTTATGATCTAACATTTACCAAAAAAAGTTTGCCCGCTAAAATAAATTTCTTCCCGTTTCCGTCGACGATTATATCTTCTATAAACGAAGAACTGCATGAGAGTGTCATTTATTTGTTCTTCCTATGAACTTCCCATTGTCCAATCTTATTGTCTAAATTTTGTAAAATCAAAATCAATATTTTTCAAAGAAGCCTTCTCTTAGTGACTTAATCAATCAGTCCAAGTGAATTAATCAATCCAACAAAGTGAGGTCGGGTACATGCATCCCACGAATTCAAACCTAATCAAAATTTGCCTGGCTTAATTTGTTAATTTTTGAGAGTGTGAAAACTCTTATTTCATTTCTTCACGAAATTGAAAATTTTATACGTTAATTAAGCTCCAAAAAGCCTTTTTCATAATTTCTTGATAATTTGCATGCAGTAACATCGAAGAGGAATCGACAAAATGGGTAAATGGCATTTGCATTTCAAAATTATTTGTCTTACGGCATTGACTAGTTGGAGTAACCCTTTTTTTCCCATTGGTGTAACTTAAAGGGCACGAGGTGAGATTTGAGTTTTTAATATCTTTTGCTTGGCAATATCTCAAAGGTGACAACCCTGAAGTTGACATTTGAGGTACTTGTTGACTAATGAGAAAGCAATAAATATATATATATATATATATATGCACACACATACATACATATATAATATTTTATTTGGTTTGCGCGGATGGAGGACCTAGAGCATGCACTTTGGGGTGGGGGTGGGGGTGGAGGAGAAAATAAAATTTAAGAGGGTCTATTGTAGAAATGTAGAGAATTTTGAAAAGGCGATATCTATATTTTAAAAATATTTTATAAAAAGCAGGGATAAAAAATTTGGCTCCTAGCCTTTGTTTTAACCACTGTTGATTTACTTGATGGTATTAAGTTTTTTATTTTTTGGTCATTGGTGTTAAAATTTATACTTTATAAAGTTTTGGGCTCATTTTTTTTTCTTTACATTTTACATTTGTTTTTTCATCTTGTCTCTTAATTTTCTCTCTTTATTATCTCTTTATATATTATTAGGATTCAAAAAATAGGAACAACCTACATGGCATGCTCCAAAAACAGGAACAACCTGCGTGGTATGACAATTAAATTGTTTGTTGACAGTGTGGGTCGGCAAAATGGGCAGTTAAATGAGTACCTGGGTTTGTTTTTCTAAACGCAAAAAAAAAGAACTTGTAAGTAGTCAAATTCAACTGAGATGAAATGAAATTAATCAAAATTGCACATGTGAATTGGACCTTTGATTGATGGTGCATTTACCTAATCTTATCATTGATGAATCATTTCAGAAAGCTGCCTAAATAGCGAACTTAGTAAATGTAGCCACTGTGGCACGCCGACTAAGTTGTTTCAACTTTCAACTGACAAATTATAAAGGTTTGCTTTGGAAAGTCATCTCATTAATTTATATAATACATGGCAAAAATCTCACCTCAATAATTTTCTTTAGCAAAGTTTCAAATTACAACCACTTATTGAATTTAAAAGAAAATCAAGAATTGAATGAGGGAAGTTAATTTGAAGAGACATCAAGTATATAACTTTGACTTCTGAATATTATGTAGGTGTATTGTCTTATTTCTATAGGCACACAACCTTTAACAACAATATTAATAAACGGATACCTCTTTATTTTCCTTGAAATGGAAAAGTTTCATGTGAGTAGAGATGGGTGTCATCACATGTGAGGCCCACATGTGTTGGGTCTCTCTCTCATAAATGAAATCTCTCTATTTTAAATAAAATGGAGAGACGTCTAATTAGGTGTGAATTACATTAACAATTTAGATTGGACAATTATATATTTTTAACATTATTTTATTATATTCAAAGTATTACTACTATACACTTAAGTTCATATAAAATTGCGTGTTTTAACCATTAGATTTTCTAGAGCTTACAGTATCATTCTCTTTAAATATAAGTCAGTAATTATTGTTTTCAACTCATGCAGTTGATATAGACTATGTGAGAAACAATTCAAAAAACTTAATGGGAATGAAAAAAGTCTAATTTCAAGTCGAATTTTCTTATGACAATAGTTGGAAATGCTTCAGAAAAATGTTTTGATGACAATATAAACTCAATATAAGAATACTTGAAAATTCTTATATTTGATTTAAAATGGCCGAACGAACAAAACTCCTCACTCTATTGTGACTCAAACTATTTTTTGACTAAATTTATGCATTTAAACTTTCAATTGCACATTTTTTACCATTTGAAAAAAGTAATTACTATACGTAAGAAATTTCAAATAAGTTATCATTTGCGATAAACTTCTTCCATTTCTATCTGCTTTTCAATTTAGGGGACAATTCAAATTTGTCAGTTTTTGAATTTATTTTGAAAATTTCTATTACTTCTTAATTTCAATGGAATTTTCTTATTACTTTGAAAACTTAGAAATTTATTTTGAAAATTTCTAAGTTTTTGAAATTGGACTTTCTCGTGAAACTCCTTCACATTAAGACCATGAACCGATGGAGTAACAAATCATTTAATATGATCATTGAATTGATTAAAGCAGTGCTTCCTACTGGGGAGACTCTTCTGAAATCATATTACTAGGCGAAAAAAATATTAAGAGATTTGGGCCTCGGGTATATTCCCATACATGCTTGCAAAAACGATTAAATGTTCTTTTGGAAGGGGAGTGAACAATGTATGGAGTGTACGGTGTGCCACGAACCAAGGTAGAAGTTGAATAAAGAAAAGAGCAAGAAAATTCCGCACAAAGTGCTGAGATATTTTCCCTTAAAACCTAGGTTACAAAGGTTGTACATGTCTTAGAAGACGGCAAAAAATATACGGTGGCATAAAGATAAGCGTGTTGCTGAGGAAAATGTATGTAGGCATCCGGCAGATTCTCAAACTTGGGTTGAGTTTGATACAAATCACGAATGGTTTGCAAATGAGCCACGTAATGTATAACTTGGGCTGGCTAGCGACGGTTTCAATCCGTTCGGTGACATGAGTAATGCCTATAGCATGTGGCCGGTGTTGCTTGTGCCGTATAACTTGCCATCGTGGAAATGTATGAAAGAACCATTTATCTTCATGTCGTTGCTTATTCTAGGGCCAAAGTCTCCTGGTAATGAAATTGATGTGTACTTGCATCCTTTAGTGGACGAGTTGAAGGAATTGTGGGAGGTGGGAGTGGAGGCATACAACGTCTCTAAGAATGAGACATTTCAATTACATGCAGCATTACTGTGGACCATAAATGACTTTCCAGCATACGGGAACTTGTCTGGGTGGAGCACTAAGGGGCATCTGGCATGTCTGGTTTGCAATAAGGATGCATGTTCCCTACATTTGTCTAATGGAAAGAAGATATGCTATATGTGCCATCGTCATTTTCTACCACCATCACATGGCTGGCGAAATCAACAGAAGCATTTGTTTGATGAAAAAATTGAGTGCAGATTGTCACCTCCATTGTTGTCTGGCAAAGACATGTTGGCGCAATTAGCACTTATCCAACTAGTGAGGTTTGGGAAGATACCGGGTAGAAAGAAGAAGAAGTGTACTAATGTGGAGTTAAATTAGACGAAGAAAAGCATATTTTTTTTATTTTCCATACTGGGAGACTCTTGAGTTGAGGCACAATTTAGATGTTATGCATATCGAGAAGAACATATGTGATAATGTGTTGGAAACTTTAATGAACATTCAAGGGAAGACGAAGGATACTGTTAAAGCCCGGTTGGACTTGTAGGAGCTGGGAATACGGAAAGAGCTGTACTTAATACGTAGCAGTGATAAATATATCGTGCCTCCTGCACAGTATACGTTATCATCGGTAAAGCGAATGAGGATTTGTGAGTGGTTTAAATCGATAAAGTTCCCAGATGGATACGCATCGAATATATATCGGTGTGTAAATGTTATAGATGGAAAAATATCCAGATTGAAGAGCCATGACTGCCATGTCCTTTTCCAATGACTTCTTTCGGTTGTAGTACGTGGATATCTCACCGATGACATATCAACTACATTGATTGAGTTGGGCTGCTTCTTTAGAGAATTATGTGCGAAGACGTTGAATTTGGAAGTACTTGAAAAGCTCGAAAGGGATGTTGTCGTGATCCTCTGCAAGTTGGAAAAGATTTTTCCTCTAGCTTCCTTTGATGTAATGGTTCACTTAGCTGTGCATTTGCCTTATGAGGCAAAAATTGGTGGACCTGTCCAATACCGTTGGATATATCCAATAGAAAGGTACATTTAATTTTATGAATTGTGTTATGTATCCATCCTAACTATTTTAATGTATAACTGATTAATTATTAAAATAGATATTTCCACACATTGTAGCAATATTTGCACACATTGCAGCAATATGTGCGTAACAAAGCATGACTGGAAGGGTTAATTGCTGAGGCTTACGTTGATGCTGAATGTCTCACCTTCTGCTCTATGCATCTTGAAAATATTGAGACAAGGTTTAATTGTCAAGAGTGAAATTCTGATAGATGTCCAGGGTAGGAACGAACTGGCCTTGTGGTGTTTAATCAGAATGTACGGCCAATAGGTGTCCGTATATATGAATGGTGTCATCCTCAAGACTTGGAAAAAGCCCACTATACCATGCTCAACAACTGCGATGAGACATTGTGATACTTTAAGTAATTTTATAAAATCATTGCAATACTACATCAGTACATAACTGTAAGTTACATATAACATATCTCATGTTATACAGTGAGCATACGATTGAGCTTCAGAGAAAACATGTATCAAGTTCTAATCTAGAGCAAAGACAACAAATTTTGTTGCCAAAGTGGTTCGGAGAATGTGTAAGAATAGGTTTAATTAATTGTAACTGTATTAGTTAATGCATTTGTATTCAATTAATTTTGTACTTGTATTGAATTAATAGATGAAGCTATTACGCCACCAAGAATCTCTTGAGGCATACAATCAATTATATTCCTTGGCATGTGGTCCTTATTAAAGGATATCCCGCTACACCAGTGTAATTGTTGATGGTGTACGATTTCACACGAGGAAACGCGAGGTCAGTCGGCGAACACAGAATAGCGGGGTCCTTGTTCAGGGAGATGGTGACGCAGGACAACCTGTAAAGTACTACAGTATTTTACAATACATTATACAATTACATTATTGCTACGGTCATTTTATGTGTATTTTTAAATGTGATTGGTGGGATGTAAGTAATAAAAAAACTGGAATGCAGATCGATAAACATTTCATAAGTGTTAATACATCACGTACGGCATTTAAAGATGATCCATATGTTTTGGCATCTCAAGCAAAACAAGTTTTCTATTTGAAGGACACAAAAATCAGAGGTGATTGGCATGTTGTCCAAAAAATAAAATCTAGAAATGTTTATGATGTACTAGAAGTTGGCGAGGGAGATGAAGACTTGGAGAGGATTGAGGAGGCACTACAAGAAGAGTCTCAAACTGCCCACGATGGTGTTGTCCGGCATGATCAGGAAGATGTTACTTTATATAAGTTGAATAGAACTGATGTAGAACCAGATCATGTCGTACCTTCCGACGTCACCAATACCACACAATTAGATCCGAGGGATGCAACTTTTATTAATGATGATAATGCTGAGGAAAGTGATTTTGATGATGATACATTATTAAAGTATTGTACCGAGAATGAAGAAATTTCAAGAACAGATGATGATACAGAATCAGATGAATAATTGTAATAGGTGTTACATGTGTTAGGATCAAGTGTAATGGATTTTCAATTTTATGATGTAATGGATATTCAATTTTATGATGTAATGGGTATTTATTTTTACTTCGATAAGGATTTTAATTTTTATGATTAAATAGAAAGAATTTTATTTTTAAACTTTCATTGTAGATATGGTTGGACCAAGTTCACGCAGACACATAATTATGACGGACCCATCGACCCCTTCCCCCTCATTTGTAGGGTCGGCCGATCCTACCGTCGATGGTATGCATAGTTCCATTTTTTATTAATGATTATATAAATAGGGTACTAACTGTTTCAATTTAATTTTTTCTAAAGCTTCGGCCACCACCTCTAGACGAGGGCGTGGTAGGTCAAAAAATCGGAGTTTGCAAGCTCAGATGGAGGCAGCAAAAGGTGCGCGACTTCGGATTGAGCTACCTCCGGGCTTTCTGAAGCCCGTTGGTGGGTGGGCATAGCGGTTCACCACTGAGGTCAGCATCATTTGCCGACTATGCGCCCTACTCCATATTAGTGAATAGAGTCACGTCACTGACGAGGAGCGACGGGATATTCATGCACATATCTTGGTATGTTTGTTATTATTGTATTCAACTAAATTTTAACATATCTAATGCTGTAATGTTTTGACAATGACATGCTTTATAAGAGAAGTTTGACATTGATCTCCACTTGTCGCATGTCGCGAAAGCAATGGATCATTACTTAGGAACCCATTTCAAGGACTATCGACACAGGTTCCACATGCACTACGAGGCGGAGGTGGTAGCCAGTAGAGAGTCTTGCGACAGACCCTACAAGGGGGTGACGGTGGAGGACTGGATGTTACTGTGCGACTGGTTTGCTAGTAATGTATTCCAGGTAAAAATTATCAAAATTACTTTTGTTGTATGATGAATCATTGTCATTTATACTAACCTTCTTTGTTTTGGCCAAATGTAGGAACTTAGTAAGAAAAATAGCGAGAGCAGAAGCAAGCAAAAGGTGACCTACTGTGGTGGATCACGTTCTTTTGTTAGGTATAGGCATGAAATGGTAAGTTAATAAATGTATCAATTTCTTATTGTATAATGTACTCATGAAATCAATCTTCGCAAGCTACTATTTATTTGCTGCAGCGAGACCAGGAGACCGGTGCACCACTTAGCCCTATTGAGTTGTGGCATAGGATGCACTACAATCCTAAGAAGGGTTGGACTGGGCCTGAAGCTCAGCGGTTTTATGTAAGTTAGAAAAGATTTATATACCACTTTTACTAATTTAATAGTAATCTAAAATGTTTAAAAGTAGTAACATATATTTATGTTTTTATAGGAGGAGATGGTCGAGCTACGTGTTCAGCCGACCCCTGAGGGTGAGCATCCGCCGACTGATGACTACATACGGGAGACTCTTCTAGGCAAGAGGCGCGGATATGTGCGTGGCTTAGGGACTGGGATGGAGCCAACAACATCGTCCTCTATCGTCGAGAGCGATGCTAGGTTTCACGCAGCCACCCAAAGAGCTGAGGTAGTTGAGAGACTGAATGCAGAAATGAAGGTTGAGATGACTGAGCTAAAAGGGGACTAGACCTAGCTAGAGGTTATTGTGCAGACGATCCTCAGCCAGCAAGGAGGCTCTGTTCAGCGTTGGTAAGTTTTTAAAATTATTTACTTTGGTATATTTATTATTTATAGAAACTGTTACATAAAAAAGAAAAAGGATTTTGACCTAACGGCCTACAAACCGCATGACACTTCACATATGAAAATAGACTTGCATGAACTTATTTAATTTCATAGAGATGTAAGTTTCAACTCCAAAAAGGCCCATTTTGGGGTTTTAACGGACCAAAATTCTGGATATGGGCCTACCGAGCCCGAAACCCCATCACACACCTCACAAATGATAAAATAGACTTGCACAAACTTACGGCATTCGGTTAGGATGGTCGGTTTGACACTTTTGCAAGTTTTTGCTCCAAAACAGCCTGTTTTGGAGTTTTGACATACCAAAATTGTAGAGATTCAAAAAAATGAGGGAAAATTTTTCATTTTTGCCAGTAGGACATTTTTGCATGCACGGTTTTGTCGGTGAAGCACGGTTTTGTTAGTAAAGTATCTACATGCATTATTTCACCGTTTGACATGTTTAGAAGCATATTTGGAGTGTGTCGTAGAAGAGAAATATGCTTAGAATGTTGAAATGTACCTTCTATACGAATTTAAGCCAAAACAGAAATAGTTTCCAGAATTTGACCAAAACGGCATCCGGGTGGCCCGGGTGGAAACGGCCAAACCCGGCCTCAGGTGAAAATTTATTTTTTGAAAATTTTCATTTAAAATAATTTTATGAACATTGGTTAAAACAAAATTTCAAATTGAAGCGTTTCGGGACGGATTGTAGAGTAACGGGGCCCCCGGGCTCATTAAGGGCAAAATGGTCATTTGCTCCTTGGCCCTTTGCCCCTACACTATAAATACAACCCTTAGAAGGAATTAGAAATAGAATTCATTCTGTTTTTTAGAGCAGTGGTCGTCCATAGAGAGAAAAGGAGAAAAAGCCCTAGTTTCTTCAAGCTTCAAGCCTCCGAAACACGCACTTCGAGTGGAATTTTTGCCGAGCTTCCTTCTGAGAAATTGTTCCTCTCATCGAGACCTGTAACATTACAGAACAGTTTGGCCATACAGCTAACACAGCCTCCGCAGTTTGTGAAAAACTGATTTAGGTATGATGTGGTACTAAGCTAGCAATAGGTTTAAGTTTTCTTGTATTTTTTCTTGTTGATGGATTGTTTAGGATGTATATTTGAGGTTAGGAAATCACCTAGAAGGTAGTTCCTTTGAAAAGTCTAGAGTTGGTAGTTTAGGGATATATGTGTTCTTGATGTTGTTGGATGCTTTGTTGCCTTGATTTGGGTGTGTTCCATTGGTAGGAATGTATTGTTACATTTTTTGAACCTATATGCATGTTGACACACCTTGTGGTTTGGGCCATGTGATGAATTGGTGCCTTAGTGCTTTATGGAATTTTTATGTTCTTTGTGAATCATTGGGATTGTGAGATTGTGGTTTAAGTATGTGTTGATGTGTTTAGTCATGATAATATATATATGATGAGTATGGTGTTTTGCTAATGTTAGAAATGAAGTTAAGTTAGGAATATTTTGTGAATGACTGGAATGATTTATGTGTTTATTCAGAATGTGTTTACTTGATGATTTGGAGTTGGTTGTTCACATGCTCATACGCTACTTGTACTTTATGAAAATTTAGTGAATGATGAATGTGAATCATGACATGTGTTTAAGTTGATTATATGAGATATGCTTGCATGTGGAATCAGCTGGTGATTTATGTATTATTGTCTCGAGCATGCTATATTGTGGAAACCATGTTTCATTGAGATTGCATCGGCATATTGGCATATGGTGAATCCTTTGAGAACATGGCGTGGGTAGAGCACGTGGTGCTATGCATTATGAGGGTGTAGATCCTGTGGTGAAAAACCCAAAATTGGCCATTGCATTGGTACTTCGTTGCCATCGGGGAGTACCCGTAAACGAGACATGGGTGTGGCATAGAGTTGTGCATGGGTGCGTCATGCATACCACTCATATATTACTGCGATGCTTTGAATGGCATTTAGATATATATATACACTTGCACATGTCACGCCCTTAAACTTGTTCCTAGTCTTAGTATTATGTTATACCAGCTGTTGAGCTGACCCATTCGTGGGATATCATTTTTCAGATGAGGCCTCGGGCAATTGAGACTTGTTTAAGTCTTCAAGGATGGGAAGAAATAGATCATGTTGAAGATTTGGCCCTTAGGGCATATTATGAATGTATGGGCATAAGCCCAATTTATTGTGTCTTGGACTTGAACAAATTGTAAACTTTAGGCCTTGGGCCATTTTAAATTGTATGGGTTGTAACCCAAAAGAATGCATGATATTTATGGTTTAAATGCATACTAAATGGATATATTGGAAATAGTGGGTGTATGCTTAGTTTGATGGCTTTACGGCCACCGAGTGAGGGTGGATTGGTAATGAAATCATACTTTTGATCTTATGAAAATTAGGTGGAAAACACTTAGAAAAACAAAGGAGGCTATGCCCAATTTTTTTTTAAAAAAAATAAAGCACTAGAAAAGTGTGTAAAACACCCTTGAAATGAGTGAGAAAAATGCTTAAAATGGGGGCTTAGAAACTAGGGACAAGTAGGTTGAAACTGGGTGGGAAAAGGGCTTGAAAGACTTAGTGAAAAATTTGGGGTTAAAATGGCTTGAAAAATTAGAAGGAATGTCAAACGGCATACTATATGCCTAAATTTCGATTCTACAAAATCATTTCGGTAGATCAGCCCACTTCGTGGGGCTATAACTTTTTGGTCCTTTTGAATTAATTAAAGTGTCTTACATTTCTAGATAGGTCTATCTCTTAGCTTTCTTTTTATATATCACGGACGTTGAAAGCTTTTAAAATGAGAAAGTTATATTGATTTTGCTTCAAGTGTGCAAAATCTGACCTATGGGTAGTGTTTTCAATATAACTTGGGTTCTACGTGGACTTTTTGAGTGATTCAAAATAGTATAGAAACTAGACTCAATAAGGAAGATTTTGGCACAGATTTCATTACGTTTAAATATGTAGATTGAGAGAAAAATCGATTTGAATCAGGGGGTTCGGAGCAGCATTTTCTGAAGTGGAATTTTGCTCCAAGTGAACAGTAACTTTTCAAGGTTACTGTTCACTTTTAGTTACTGGTTTCTCACGTTACTGTTCATCCAAAATTTTTTTTTTTTTTTGATTGTTTCAAACTTTTCGATTTTCGTATAAATTCATTTTAAATCTGAATTGAGTGATTCAAAAGTCAAAACTGATTGCCTCAACGAGTACTATTGTTTAATAATATTTATACTTTAAGACTCCAAATGTGTTTGGGTGAAATTGGGACCTTTTTGGGAATCATTTTCAAATGTGACTTAAACCATTTTAAATATTAATTGGGCGAGATGCTTGAGCAACATTAGGTGACATTTTTGAGTTAAGTTAAATGACAAGGGTAGACTTTAAATCTTAGGGGAAAATTGAGGAATGAAGAGGGATATTTCAATCAAACTTATTTATTTATTTCTTTTAGTTTTCGTTCCCTCGCGCCCCGAGTTGGAATGAAGAGGGATATTTCAATCAAACTCATACTGTCACGCCCCAAATTCCCGACGAACCCGGAGCGCGAGTAACGTGACAGGAAATAAAATAAATAAAAGGACAAGGTAAATAAATCCACTAAACATGTGTCCATTCCCATCAAATACATAAGATAACATAAAATACATCGTTTATAGGTCATTCGGGCTTAAGCCCTTACATTACAATATACAAGTCCCATGGACCAAAAATATATCACATGCTCCACCCTATCAGAGTATCATGGAGTCTCAAGTAGCTGGAGGGTCCTCATCTGAAAAATGTTGCCCACGAATGGGTCAGCTCAACTGCTGGTATGATGAAGTGCTAATGCAAGAAATAAAGCTAAGGCGTGGCATGTGCAAAGTGTACATTTATTTCTAAATGACATTCAAAACATCGCAGTAATATATATGAATGGAAAGCGTGATACACCCATGCACAACTCTATGCCACACCCATGTCTCGTTTACGGGTACTCCCCGATGGCTACGGAGTACCAATGCAATGGCCAATTTTGGGTTTTTCACCACAGGATCTACACCCTCATAATGCAAAGCACAACGTGCTTACCCACGCCATGTTCTCAAAGAATTCATCATACGCCAATATGCCAATGCAATCTCAATGAAACATGGTTTCCACAATATAGCATGCTCGAGACAATAATACATAAATCACCAGCTGATTTCACATGTAAGCATATCTCATATAATCAGCATATACGCATGGCATGATTTACGTTCATCATTCACTAAACATTCATAAAGTACAAGTAACATGTAGGCATGTGAACAACCAACTCCAAATCATCAAGTAAACACATTCCACATAAACACATAAGTCATTCCAGTCATTCACAGAACATTCCTAACTTAACTTCATTTCTAACATTAGCAAAACACCATACCTGTCGGGTCAGTCACAACCCTCAAAGATCGTGCACGATATATAACTGAACTGGTCAATGAAAGTGCAGGAGATCAGATCGCCCTCTCCTGTCCTGTCAGTGTCCCTAAAAGCATAAATCACAACTCAGTCTATTGTCGTTTGAATTTATGCTATTCATCAAATTTTATATCTTTTAATTCATAGGTTTCTATTTTGCTAAATTAAACTCTGCCATTGAGTCTAGGACGTTGAAGAAAATAAGTTTAGGTTCTCGTAGAACTCAATTCGGACATCTGGGTTAAAAAAGGCAAAACAGTCATTTTACACTTTTCACGGGTCCTTATATTTCGTGACCTCTTTTCAAAAATCAGACTCCACGGTTGAGTCTGGAATGTTCGAGATAATAAAGTTTCACTATTTTTTTTACCTAATTCGGAGTTCGTTTGACTGTACTTCAATTCAGGGGCATTTTGGTAATTTTATATGTTACTACGGGTCTTTTATTTTTTGGGACCCCGTCTCATAAAACGGACCTCACCATTGGTCTCAGAATGGTCGAGATAGTCAAAATACACTAATGACTTGTCCCATTTGGATTTCGGATTATTTTCGAATATTTAAATATTTAAATTAATTAATTAATTAATTAATTAATATTTTATTCTTGAGGGGTCAAACATAATTAATCAAAGTTCTGTGGGTCAAAATCAGATTTCCTAAAATTCTGGGGTCAAGTTCAATTTCTAAAAGTTCAAGGGTCAATTGGTAATTTACAATTTCCTTATTCTCAATTTGGATAGCCAAACAGTGGCCAATCCAAAACAGGGATAAGATATCCTTGTTCCCATTTTAATTTAAATTTCTTAAATTCTTAATCTTGTAACCAAACAGCCCCATTTAGTTTTTAATTTAAAACCTTAGCGCGACACGTGGCAGGGGCGGTTCTGCCCCGCCCGAACCGGACCCGACCCAGACCCGAAACCTGACCCAGTCACCCCCCTTCTTCCCCGTTTTTCCGGCGACGTAGCAGTAGGGTTCCGGCACCTTCTCCGGCGCCGGCGACCGATCCCCTGCGAGATTTTCAAGTTTTAAAAATGCGGTTTTCTTTATTTTTTCCCAAGGATTTCATATCTATCCTCTATTTCTCTCAAAACCATCCCAATCTTTTCGAAATAGAGGGTCAACCCCTCGGTCAAACCTTTGGCCGACCCTTCCCCCTTCATTTTCGTGACAGTTTGTTCATGGTTTAACCCCCATTTCAATCCCAAATGATTTCTGCACCTCCTAGGGTTCATTCCCTATCATTTAAACTAAGTTTTACACATAAAATGACAACACCTAACTCTTATACCCGAGACCTGCAACTCCCCATTTCTCCCTCATCTTTCAACCATTCTCTTTCATTCTTTTTGCAAATTAAACCTTACAACATACTCTTCAAGACCCTATGATTAAAATAATGAACATGCTTTAAAAAAAATAAAACAGAACTGGGTCACTTACGAATTTTTGTTGGGTTTCTCTCTCTAGTCGTGCACCTCCTCCACCTTCTGTTTCCAAGCTTGATTTAAGCTTCACAACCTCTTCTCCCTTCCAGAACTCTCTCTCTCTCTCTCTCTCTCTCTCTCTCTCTCTCTCTCTCTCTCTCTCTCTCTCTCTCTCTTCGCTTTCTGTTTTTCTTTCCTTTCTTTCCTTCCCAACCGAGACCACATATACACACACACACATCAAGTCCCATACGTCTCTCACACCACAGCCCCTTTCCTTGACTTATTTCCCCTCTGTTCGGCCACTTTGTTCTTCCCCAAATGCAGCTTTGCATTAAATGCAAAGCTGCCCCTATATGCCTATACATATATATATATCATCATCACACACACACACTATACACACACACACACTCAACCGGTTGGTCACAACACATACACACCCCCCGTCCAGTTACACACACACCCCAACCAGACTTATATATATATATATATATATATATATTTACACACTTAAATATGCACCCTCACATGCATACACATACACAAAATTTAATAATTTAATAATTTAATATATATATATATATATATCCCATGAATATATTTTACACATCACATACCTACATTCATCCAATTTAATAATAATAATAATAATAATAATAATAATAATAATAATAAACACAAGTAATAATAAAAAAAAAAAAATTTTCATGTCATTACACATACACATACACATACATGCATATATCACCCACCATTGTACACATTCCATATATGCGCACATAAAAAAAAAAAATTATTCCAAAAAAAATTTCTAGGTCTTTACAGGGCCTACCAAACCCGAATCCCCATCACACACCTCACAAATGATAAAATAGACTTGCACAAACTTACGACACAAGGTTCGGATGTTCGGTTTGACACTTTTACAAGTTTCTACTCCAAAAAGGCCCATTTTGGGATTTTGACGAACCAAAATGTTGGATATGGGCCTACCGACATTGAAACCCCATCATACACCTCACAAATAATAAAATAGACTTGCACAAACTTACAACACTCGGTTCGGATGCCTGGTTTTAAACTTTTGCAAGTTTCAACTCCAAAAAGGGCCATTTTGGGCTTTTGACCGACCAAAATGCCAGATATTGGCCTACCGACCTCGACACCCCATCACACATCTCAAAAATGATAAAATAGACTTGCACGAACTTACTGCATTCCGTTCAGATGCTTGGTTTGAAACTTATGCAAGTTTCGGCTCCAAAAAGGCCCATTTTGGGGTTTTGACCAACCAAAACATTGGATATCAGCCTACCGACCCTGAAACCTCATCACACACCTCAAAAATGACAAAATAAACTTGCACAAACTTACAAAAATTGGTTCCGATGCCCGGTTTGAAACTTATGCAAGTTTTAGCTCCAAAAAAACCCATTTTGGGATTTTGACGGACCAAAATACTGGATATCAGCCTAACTGCACCAAAACCCCATCACACACCGCAAAAATGATAAAATAGACTTGCACAAACTTATGGCGCTCGACTCGGATGCTCGGTTTGAAACTTTTGTAAGTTTTTGCTCCAAAAAGGCCCATTTTGGAGTTTTGATAGACCAAAATGCCGGATATAGGCCTACTAACTCCAAAACCCCATCACACACCTCATAAATGATAAAATAGACTTACACAAACTTATGGCACTCAATTCGGATACCCAGTTTTAAACTTTTGCAAGTTTCTGTTCTAAAAAGGCCCATTTTAGAGTTTTGACAAACCAAAAGGCCGAAAATGGGCCTATCGACCCAGAAACCCCATCACCACCTCAAAAATGATAAAACAGACTTGCAAAAACTTACGACATTCGGTTCGGATGCCCGGTTTTAAACTTTTGCAAGTTTCTACTCCGAAAAGGCCCATTTTGGGGTTTTGACGAACCAAAATGCCAGATATGGACCTACCAACACTGAAACCCCATCACACACCTCACAAAGGGTAAAATAGACTTGCACAAACTTACGGCACTCTCTTCGGATGGCTGGTTTGACACTTTTGCAAGTTTTTGCTCCAAAAAGGCCCATTTTGGAGTTTTGACAAACTAAAATGATGGATATGGGCCTACGGACCTAGAAACCCCATTACACACCTCAAAAATGATAAAATAGACTTACAAAAACTTACGGCACTCGATTTGAATGCCCGGTTTTAACTGTCGTGGAAATCAATAAAATTACCAAACTAAACTACTAGTATAGTAGAGAAGTAAGGGTCGAACCTACAGAGACTGTTGATTGTTTTAAAACCCAAAATTGAGATTAACTTCAATTCAAATTAACAAAGATTGATTGTTGTTGATTTTCTTTCCTAAAATTAAATGAAAACTATACTTCAAGCAAATATTTAACTAAATTAATGAGGAATCAAATTAAAAGAGAATTCCTAGGGTGTTGAATCCACCACTAATCTTGTAACTAGCTTCAATTGTATTAATTCTTGGGTCATTCAATTTGGATGTAAAAGACGTATTTTGGCTACAAGCCTCAATACAATCATCAAGAAAATCACGCACCAAAACCCTAAGCACGAATCATCTTTGGTCAACACAAATTGTCTACGCTAATTCTAAGGTCATAGTCATAATTTGTTTTCCCTGAGTTATGACTCGTCCTACGGTTTTGATGTATGTACACATATTACTATTGTATAACCACATAAACAAAATCACAGAAATTGATTATGTGAAATTGAATAATACGATCAATGCTTTAATAAAACCCCAATGTTATACAATCAACATCCAAGACTAATTATCCCAAAAATAAAATACAAAGAAACAATATTACTTGACTAGGGTTTCATCTAAACCCTAGGAATGAGAGAACTTAGCCCATGATAGTGGAAGAAGAGACCATAGCCATGGAATTTTTCATCTTCTTCTTTAGAGTTGTCTCCTTCCTTCTTCTCTTCCTCTCCCGATCTCCAAGAATGGCTTCCTTCCTTTTCCAAAACCCTAGTTTACAATAATATCCCCTCTTTTCCAAAAATACCCCCACAAAATAAGAATTCAGGAAAAAATAATAAAATCCCATAATTAGACATTAAGGGCCCAAAAAGGGAGTCTAAAGTGCTCCAAAATAAAGCCTATAATGCTAAAATAGGCTCTGGTATACCAACATATGGATCAAGCCTCTTTTCTAACCCAAAATCACTTGTTTTCCACTTCTTTTAGCACTTCAAAGCCCAATATTTTCCTTTTGCTCCAAATCCACCATTAAATCATCAACTTTGACGAGCTTTCTCTGCAAAAAGATAAAATAAGAATTAACTAGCAAATGCATCTAAGGTTAACAAAATAAATATGCACTTTTTAACCAGTTATCACACCCCCCCAACTTACACTTTGCTAGTCCTCGAGCAAAGCCAAGGAAATAAGAGACAAAATAGAACTAACTAAATCATCTTTCGTGGGATACACGATTGCATTTACCATATGCAATAAGGCTTTAAACCCCTAGGTTACCCTAGTGGACGAGTTATAGTCTCGTAAGGGTTTGCAGTAAATCTACCCACAAAATTCGACACCCCCCAACTTGAACATAATATACTCCACAATCAATAAAAATGAATCTTAATGAATGTATAACTGAGTTATAATCGAATCAAAGTAGTAATTATGTCACTAAAAGCAACCTGTGAATTTCCCAAGTGCTCATAAATGGATAGAATCAGTGTGCATAAAAGCAACAACCATAACAAGATGTCTAGGCAATGAAACTTCTTTTCAAACTGGCATTACTTTGACTCCAAATCTCACCAAAAGATCTCACTCACAAATGAAGCTCACAAAGATGGGGTGTATATGTATCCTCTCATACATGTGGATGGAATAACTGTTGAGTACAAATCGAATAATCCACATGCACATATGAATGAAAGCACAACAAGAAAACTATATAGAGAATTTTAACCACTACGAAAATCAACTCCCAATGTCACATGATCACTACAGTCACATCCTCAATCATCAACTACTACACCTTCGGCGTCGGCTAGGTCTTTGTTTTTGGTTGTAACGTAGGTCAAGGTCAAGGATAATGTAAGGGTAAGTGAACAATAATCTCCATGAGATAAGCGAAGAAGCTGAAGTGAACAAACTGGAGTTTTCTAAATTCATCATCTCTTTTGAACATTGCAACACCACTCCCAAAATTTCAATAAAAGCATTCCCAAACTACTCACAACTTTTCCACTTGAGCAAACCAAAAAGAAAAGGAAAAGGCAATAAAATATTTTTTTTTTCTTTATTGATTTTTTTCTTTTTCTTTTTCTTTTTCTTTTTCTTTTTTTTTTTTCTTTGTTTTTTTTTTCTTTGTGAAACTGAATAAAATTACAATAAAAGAAAAAGGGTACATCTTCACTTCTCTACTGTAACAACACGAAATTATCGTCAGAAAAATCACCTAACTTCTTCATCCAAAGCGAGGCTACTGGCTATGAAAAGAAAGATATAATAATGAAGGCTCAAATTGGTTCCAATCAGGTAAATAATGTAAAGATGTAGGAAACAAACAAACAGGCTCAAAGTAGAAAAAGGGCCTAGTTTCATTCCCCAAAGGCAGGAAGTGTCATCCGACATCTGAACTGACTGACCTTAGACATGTGGCAATGACAATTGATAGAATGGAGATATGCAAACTGTATAACCCTCAAAATAAAGTTCAAGCTCAAATCTACATAATATGGGTTATAAGTCTCAGTCAATGCCATCACGATACTAGAGTCTCACAATTTAACCATCAAATCATAGAGTCACAAGAGTAGCAACCCAATTTGTCTTTAATTATGAAAGTTAGGGAAAGACAAATCACTAGCAGTGCACAACTATCACAATGATTCTCATGCAAGCTCAGAAATACATGAATACACTCAAAACAATAAAATTGTAATCAAGAAGTATATTGAGCTCAAGTAGGCAAAATAATAGCAACTCCCCCCAACTTATTTGACACCTTGTCCTCAAGGGAACATGACATGAAAGAATATGAAATAGAACGAAATAAGTAAAATGAAGGAGTGCACCTGAGTGGAGAGAACTAAGGGTGCAAAGAGCTCAGGGCCACATCAAATGTAGTCTGTATGGCAATTGGTTTTGTGGCCCATTTCGCATTTGGTTGCTCAATGTGAATTTGATGAGTTTAAATGGACCGTTTGTGTGAAATGGATTCAACTTCAATGGCATGGCTTTTGGAAGCTTTTGGGCGACTCATGAATCCCTACAATAACAAACTAAACAATAAAGATCATTAGGGTCATAGAATCTACATATTGGCATAACAAAACAAAATTGAAAACAATAAAATCAATATGCCAATAAGCGCCATTTTTTTTTTTTTTTTGCTTGTTTTTTTTTTTAAATGAAAAACAGAATAATAACAAAATAAACTAAAATAAATAATAAAATAATAATAATAATAATAATTAATAAATAAATAAATAGAAAAAATAAAAATACAATAAACTAAAATAAAATCAAATAATAAAATAAACTAAAATACAATAATAAAAATAATAATAATAATAATAATAACAAAAAATAAAATAAAAATAAATAAATAAAAATAAAAGGAAAAAAATAATAAAAATAATAATAATAGAAAAAAAATAAAAATTAAAAACAAAGCAAGAAGAGAGGAATAATAAATAAATAAATAAATCAAAAGTTAGTGGTTGAGTTTGAGTTTCTGGATTTATGAACAATGGTCGAAATAAAAACAAACCCATGGGTTTGGCAGCCAATTAAATGAACTTTTGACTTCAAGCTGTCCTCCAAATCGAATTTTTTTTTTTTTTTTTGTTTTTTTTATTTTTCAAAATTTGATGGAACCAAGAACAGTGATCATTTAAATCAATCCCACGGAAGAGCAAAACGAGGCCAGCAGTAAACCCAACAATCAGAAGTACCAAAGAAATAATCCACAATAAGTATTGATACATCTTGAATTTAGACTTAGAAGCAATTGAAGGATATCCAGGAGGAGCATATCTCTGGCTAACCCATCCAAATTGAGGGGCGGATCAGAAACACAAACCCAAGAAGAAAACCAAAAACAAATCCTCCTATATGAACGAAGCACCGACAGAAATATTTGACTGGATAAATAGAGCCGAAAACAAACTCCCACCAAATCCAGAGATGAGATATTTTGGGGAGTGGTGATGGAGGTGGAGGTACTGGTTAGGGGCTCGGTGATGCTGATGGAGGTGCGTGATGATGGAGCTGGTGCTGTTGGGGGGGCGGCTGTGATGGAGGTAGAGCGGGGGTGGTTGTAGGTTGCGGCTGTGCGATGGTGATAGTACTAATGGAAGTGGGGGGCGGTCGACGGTGGTGGAGATTGAGGCGCGGTCGGCGATGGAGTGGCGGCTGTGCGGCTGGGCGACTGGATGAAAGAGAGAGAGATGCGGTCGAATTTTTTTTTTTTTGGTGGAAGTGGTGATGGAGGGACGGTGGTTAGGAAGATGATAGGTGTGGTGGTTGGCACGGCGAAATGGAAATACAGGGTGAGGTGCTGTGGTGATGGGGCGGTGGTGATGACTATGCGGCGGCGTTGGCTATGGAGATGAAGGGTGCGGCGGTGGACGGCGGATCTGATGGGGGAGGAGGTGATGGTTAGGTCGATGGTGCTGTAGAGGCGATGGAGGGTTAGGGGCTGTGATGGAGATGATGGTGCAGGTGTGGTCGAGGTTATGGAGTCATGGTTGTGCGGTGGTGA
This sequence comes from Nyssa sinensis, assembly GCA_008638375.1. NCBI lineage: Eukaryota > Viridiplantae > Streptophyta > Magnoliopsida > Cornales > Nyssaceae > Nyssa > Nyssa sinensis. The sequence continues at coordinate 24,969,149 of CM018049.1, forward strand.
TGGAATGACGGATCGGCGGTGATGGAGGTAGAGGTAGAGGGTGCGGCGGAGACTGGAGGTTCGGCTGGTTATGGCAGCGACTATGGGGATGGAGGTGTCGTGGAGGTAGAGACGGCGGAGTGGATGGTGCTTATGGAGGTGCGGCTGGAGCAGATCTGATGGGGGTGATGGAGCTGTGCGGTGGCGATGATGGAGGTGGAGGTGGAGGGTGCGGCGGAGTTTGTTATGGTGATGGGTGGAGTTGTGGTGGTGTTGGGTTATGGAGGTGCAGGTTAGCAGTGGTGACTGGAGTGAGAGTTAGGTGTTTTTTTTTTTTTTCTGAATTTTAATTTTTGATTTTTATTTGAATTTCAAAATTAATTTGAATTTTTGATTTTTTTTTTAAAAAAAACTAAATTAAAAGTGCTCAAGCTTTTTGAGAAAAGCTCAAACTTTTTGGGGGACAGCACCTTAAGAGTTTTGAGGGAAGAAAAAGAGCTCGAGCTTTTCTTGGAGTGCTCGAGCTTTTCGGGGCAGAATATTTAACCAATTTTTGACGAAAAAGTGCTCGAGCTTTTTGGTGAGTGCTCGAGCTTTTTGGACCAGAAACATTTGGGGAAAAAAAATGAGAAAATGCTCGAACTTTTTAGTCCAAAAAACAAAAATGACTAAAGAGAAACCTCTTTTTTTTTTGTTTCTTTTTTTAAAACAATAAGAATAAAATAAATACTAAAGACCTACAAAACAATAAAAACAAAACTCAATTAAAAACAACAAAAATAAAATAAAATTGGCTTTCCTCCCAAAAAAAAAAAAGAGCTAAGTTTAATGTCTTCAGCCTGACACAGCAAGAGGAGAAAAACATCAATCAATATAAACTGGGTCTTCAAGACGAATCTCCTTAATCAAACTCCCTTCCTCCACACCTTCAATAAACAATTTCAACCTTTGGCCATTAACTTTGAAAGTTTGGCCATTCCGAGGTTTATGAATTTCTACCGCACCATCAGACCAAGATTGAACAACCTCATATGGACCATCCCATCTAGACCGCAACTTCCCAAGAAACAATTGTAACTTAGAGTTAAACAACCACACCTTTTGACCGGACTCAAAGGACTTACGATTAATGTGAGAATCATGGAACGCCTTAGTCCAAGCCTTGTAAATACGGGAACTCTCATACGCATCATTTCTAAGCTCCTTTAAATAAATATGGTGCATACAAATAGATGGATCAATCCTTTTTAAATCGGCTAGGGACCAACCTATAGCACCCTTGTGCTCTCTAAGAACCTCAAGAAGACGGCACTCTTGCTCACTTGGAAGATTAGAAGCAATGATAATAGGGAGAGTGTCATCGGGTCCTAAGAATGAATACTTAAGAGTAGCCAGGAGTGGCTTCAACTCAAGCTTTGGAGGAACCTCTAAAGATGGAGGAGCAGGAGTGCTCGCAAGATTAGGTAAGGGTTCCGGTCTAGACTTCCAAGGAGGATAGTCTATAAAAGGAGAACAGTCAAGCAATGAATTGACTTCTTCAATAGAACCATCAATATCGAAAGCATCACTATCAAAGTAAGTCAAACATCTCTCCAAGGGATCCTCAATCAAGATTTAAGGGAGAGATTCCTCAACTATCCCATCAATCACATCCACTGAAAAACAATCCTCCTCATGTGGAGGTTGTTGTGAAGCATTGAAAACATTGAGCCTCACAGTCATATTCCCAAAAGAAATATCCATCACTCCAGTTCGACAATTAATACATGCATGAGCAGTAGCTAAGAAGGGTCGACCTAAGATGACGGGAATCTGACGCTTAGGGTCATGAACGGGCTCCATGTCTAGAACTAAGAAATCAACCGAAAAGTAGAATTTGTCTACTTTCACCAAAACATCCTCAATGATCCCACGTGGTATCTTGACGGATCTGTCAGCTAACTGCAAAGACACCGTCGTAGGCTTCAACTCACCTAACCCAAATTGCTGATAGACAGAGTATGGCAACAAATTGACACTTGCCCCCAAGTCAAGGAGTGCCCTATCTATAATGTGATTACCTATGACACAAGAAATTGTGGGGGCTCCAAGATCTTTGAACTTAGGTGCAGTTTGGTGCTGGAGAATTGAGCTCACTTGCTCTGTCAGAAAGACCTTCTTTGACATATGAGTTTTAGCTTTTCGCTTTTGAGTACAAAGGTCTTTCAAGAATTTAGCATAGGAAGGAATTTGCTTGACTGCATCAAGAAGTGGCAAGTTAATCTTAACTTGCTTAAAAATCTCAAGCATTTCCTCCATATTTGCACCCTTTTTCCCAAAAGGAGAAGGGTCGGCCAAGCAAGAAGGGTAAGGGGCCTTGGGCAGATAGGATGCCACAGGAACACTCAAAGGATCACTTGGGGATGAAGAATTCCCTTTTTGCAAATTTGCATTCTCACCATCATCTTTTTTAGAAGAACTTATCAATTCACCCTTCGCTTTATATTCAACTTTGTTATCTACCACTCTCCCACTCCTAAGAGTAGTTATGCCCTTAGCTTGCTCATGATATTGATCATTGGGGTTGGAAGTCTCTACCCCATATTGGCCTTCAGGGTTGTTCACCGGTTGACTTGGTAAACGCCCCTCATCTCTTCTACTCATAGCTTGGGCTAGTTGTCCCATTTGGGATTCTAGCTTCGAGATGGACTGAGTGTGTGAATGGAGCAATTGAGTGTTAGACTAATGATTTGACTCTAAAGCTTGCAAAGCACTCAACACTTTGTCCTCAAAAGTTGAATTTCTAGGGGGAGGAGGTGGTTGTTGATATTGTTGAGGAGGAGGACGGTAGGACGATAATGGAAAAGAATTAGGCACGTTTGGCCTTGAATTTTGTGAGAATGAAGGATTTGAGGCTTGAGGCCTCCAAGAAAAATTTGGATGGTTTCTCCATCCCGGGTTGTAATGGTTAGAATATGGATCATTACCTGGTTGGGAAAAACCTTGAAGAGCATTAACTTGCTCTTGCACAAACTCTGGATATTGCGGAGCTAAGAGACAGTCTGACACATAATGAGTTAGGCATGAACATAAAGCACACATCTCTTGAGTGGCAAGAGCAGAAGTAGAAACTTGTCCCCTAGCTAAAACTTGGTCTAACTTCCTAGACAACGCCGCAACCTGCTCTTGGACATCCACAGCTTGTCCAACTTCATAAATGCCACCTCTTTTAGGGACACTTAAGGAGGTGGGTGGAGCTCTCTGACTTGTTGAGGCATGGTGCTGTGAATTCTCACTAAGGGTCTCAAAAAAATCCCATGCCTCATCCTGATTCTTGTTGAGGAAAGTCCCTCCACAAGCAGAGTCAATCATTTGACGGTTTTGTTCTGTGATACCGTCATAAAAACTCTGTACCAACTGCCAACGCATGATATCATGATGGGGACACTTCCTATGAAGGTCCAAAAATCTCTCCCAAGCTTCATGAAAAGACTCGCCATCGAGTTGAGTAAAGTTTGTGATGGCTCTTCTCATATCATTGGTTTTGCCTATAGGAAAGTATTTTTTTAAAAACTCTTGTTGGAGTTGAGTCCAAGTTGTTATGGAATTTGTAGGCAAAGAACCGAGCCATTGTTTGGCTCTATCCTTCAATGAAAAAGGAAACAACCTTAACTTAAGAGCATTCTCACTCAGATTTTGCACATTGACAGTGGTGCAAAGCTCTAAAAACTCATTCAGATGTTGGTATGGGTCCTCATTTGATTTCCCATAAAAAGATGGTAACATCTGAATGGTTTGCAGTCTAATTTCATAATGCCCAGTTATAGTAGGCATTTGAATACATGAAGGATTGGTATATGTTGTAGGAACAAAATGAGCCTTAAGAGGCTGTGGTTGTTGTTGTCCACCATTATTAGCCATGTCTATAGAAATAAGATTTCCTAAAACTCCAGATTTAATGGACAAACCACGAAAAGCTCTCAAAGTTCTTTCTAGCTCAAGGTCTAATTTCTCTAAGTCTGGGTTGCCCGAACGGCGACCAAACATAAAACAAATAAACCTATCCAATCAAATATACCAACTGTAGCAAAAATAAAATGCAAAGAGAAGGGAAAGATTTCACCGTGATAGATTACAAAGGAGGTAGAATTTTTCTTCTTTTCGCGTTTGCTCCAATCGACTCCTCTTTTTTTTAGCTTTTTATAATTGCTGCACACGAAAGACAAAGAAAAAGAATAATAGCAAAAAAAAAATTAAAAAAATAATAAATAATTAAATAATTAAAATAAAAATCAACTACTAATTTTTTAACAATTCAACAGTCCCCGGCAACGGTGCCAAAAATTGATCTGTCATGGAAATCAATAAAATTACCAAACTAAACTACTAGTATAGTAGAGAAGTAAGGGTCGAACCCACAGAGACTGTTGATTGTTTAAAAACTCAAAGTTGAGATTAACTTCAATTCAAATTAACAAAGATTGATTGTTGTTGATTTTCTTTCCTAAAATTAAATGAAAACTATACTTAAAGCAAATATTTAACTGAATTAATGAGGAATCAAATTAAAAGAGAATTCCTAGGGTGTTGAATCCACCACTAATCTTGTAACTAGCTTCAATTGTATTAATTCTTGGGTCATTCAATTTGGATGTAAAAGACGTATTTTGGCTACAAGCCTCAATACAATCATCAAGAAAATCACGCACCAAAATCCTAAGCACGAATCATCTTTGGTCAACACAAATTGTCTACGCTAATTCTAAGGTCATAGTCACAATTTGTTTTCCCTGAGTTATGACTCGTCCTACGGTTTTGATGTATGTACACATATTACTATTGTATAACCACATAAACAAAATCACAGAAATTGATTATGTGAAATTGAATAATACGATCAATGCTTTAATAAAATCCCAATGTTATACAATCAACATCCAAGACTAATTATCCCAAAAATAAAATACAAAGAAACAATATTACTTGACTAGGGTTTCATCTAAACCCTAGGAATGAGAGAACTTAGCCCATGATAGTGGAAGAAGAGACCATAGTCATGGAATTCTTCATCTTCTTCTTTAGAGTTGTCTCCTTCCTTCTTCTCTTCCTCTCCCGATCTCCAAGAACGACTTCCTTCCTTTTCCAAAACCCTAGTTTACAATAATATCCCCTCTTTTCCAAAAATACCCCCACAAAATAAGAATTCAAGAAAAAATAATAAAATCCCGTAATTAGACATTAGGGGCCCAAAAAGGGAGTCTAAAGTGCTCCAAAATAAAGCCTATAATGCTAAAATAGGCCCTGGTCCACCAACATATGGATCAAGCCTCTCTTCTAACCCAAAATCACTTGTTTTCCACTTCTTTTAGCACTTCAAAGCCCAATATTTTCCTTTTGCTCCAAATCCACCACTAAATCATCAACTTTAACGAGCTTTCTCTGCAAAAAGATAAAATAAGAATTAACTAGCAAATGCATATAGATTGGAGAAATTAAAATAATAAAAGTGCAAGAATATCTAGGGTTAACAAAATAAATATGCACTTTTTAACCAGTTATCAGCTGTCCTGCGAATGATGGTGGCTTCATCCGCTGAAACGCCTTCATGACAAAGGTGTCTCTAGTCTCTCCACCTGCCGCTCTGGCCTCGGCATCAGCAGCCCTGGCCTCGGCATCAGTGGTCCTGGCCTCCTGCATAGTACGGAAGCACTCCTGTATAATGGTCGCCAAATCTCTGCCGCCAATAGTCTGCCCCACCTCCTCCACAGGGGCTGGAGCAACATCCTCCTCAGCTGCACTATGCTCAGGTATGTCAACTGGGGCAACTACCTCCTCAACTATATCAGGAATAGGGGCAACAGCTCTAGATCTGCCACGACGAGGCTGGGCAGCACCTCTAGGCGTACCCCTACCCCTACCCCGTCCAGGTGGCCTGCCTCTCGTAGGAGCTCGTCTAGGAGGCATATCTACAAGTCCAAGAGAAAAATTCAATATCACTTTTTCACGTAATTACAATAAGGCATGCATCAGGACACATAATCACGTAGCACATAAGATCCTATCACATGCTGCTAACAGATCACACCAAGTCTCATTCTTTTCTCTAGGGTCTCATTGTGTTAAACAACACCCCACAGTCTCTAGGTATTCGAATCTATGCTCAAATACCACGTTGTCACGCCCCGAATTCCCGACCGAACCCGGGGACGAGACTGACGAGACAGAAAATAAAATAAATAAAAGGACAAGGTAAATAAATCTACTAAACATGTGTCCATTCCCATCAAATACATAAGATAACATAAAATACATCGTTTATAGGTTATTCGGGCTTAAGCCCTTACATTACAATATACAAGTCCCATGGACCAAAAATATATCACATGCTCCACCCTATCAGAGTATAATGGCGTCTCAAGTAGCTGGAGGGTCCTCATCTGAAAAATGTTGCCCACGAATGGGTCAACTCAACTGCTGGTATGATGAAGTGCTAATGCAAGAAATAAAGCTAAGGCGTGGCATGTGCAAAGTGTACATTTATTTCTAAATGACATTCAAAACATCGCAGTAATATATATGAATGGTATGCGTGACACACCCATGCACAACTCTATGCCACACCCATGTCTCGTTTATGGGTACTCCCCGATGGCTACAGAGTACCAATGCAATGGCCAATTTTGGATTTTTCACCACAGGATCTACACCCTCATAATACAAAGCACCACGTGCTTACCCACGCCATGTTCTCAAAGAATTCATCATACGCCAATATGCCAATGCAATCTCAATGAAACATGGTTTCCACAATATAGCATGCTCGAGACAATAATACATAAATCACTAGCTGATTTCACATGTAAGCATATCTCATATAATCAGCATATACGCATGTCATGATTTACGTTCATCATTCACTAAACATTCATAAAGTACAAGTAACATGTAGGCATGTGAACAACCAACTCCAAATCATCAAGTAAACACATTCCGCATAAATACATAAGTCATTCCAGTCATTCACAGAACATTCCTAACTTAACTTCATTTCTAACATTAGCAAAATACCATACCTGTCGGGTCAGTCTCAACCCTCGAAGATCGTCCACGATATATAACTGAACTGGTCAATGAAAGTGCAGGAGATCAGATCGCCCTCTCTTGTCCTGTCAGTGTCCCTAAAAGTATAAATCACAACTCAGTCTATTGTCGTTTGAATTTATGCTATTCATCAAATTTTATGTCTTTTAATTCATAGGTTTCTATTCTGCTAAATTAAACTCTGCCATTGAGTCTAGGACGTCGAAGAAAATAAGTTTAGGTTCTCGTAGAACTCAATTCGGACATCTGGGTTAAAAAGGGCAAAACAGTCATTTTGCACTTTTCACGGGTCCTTATATTTCGTGACCTCTTTTCAAAAATTGGACTCCACGGTTGAGTCCGGAATGTTCGAGATAATAAAGTTTCACTATTTGTTTACCTAATTCAGAGTTCGTTTGACTGTACTTCAATTCAGGGGCATTTTGGTAATTTTATATGTTACTACGGGTCTTTTATTTTTTGGGACCCCGTCTCATAAAACGGACCTCACCATTGGTCTCAGAATGGTCGAGATAGTCAAAATACACTAATGACTTGTCCCATTTGGACTCCGGATTATTTTTGAATATTTAAATATTTAAATTATTTAAATTAATTAATTAATTTAATTAATATTTTATTCTTGAGGGGTCAAACATAATTAATCAAAGTTCGGTGGGTCAAAATCAGATTTCCTAAAATTCTGGGGTCAAGTTCAATTTCTAAAAGTTCAAGGGTCAATTGGTAATTTACAATTTCCTTATTCTCAATTTGGATAGCCAAACAGTGGCCAATCCAAAACAGGGATAAGATATCCTTGTTCCCATTTTAATTTAAATTTCTTAATTTCGTAATCTTGTAACCAAACAGCCCCATTTAGTTTTTAATTTAAAACCTTAGCACGACACGTGGCAGGGGTGGTTCTGCCTCGCCCGAACCGGACCCGAAACCCGACCCAGTCACCCCCCTTCTTCCCCGTTTTTTCGGCGACGTAGCAGTAGGGTTCCGGCGCCTTCTCCGGCGCCGGCGACCGATCTCAGCGAGATTTTCAAGTTTTAAAAATGCAGTTTTCTTTATTTTTTCCCAAGGATTTCATATCTATCCTCTATTTCTCTCAAAACCATCCCAATCTTTTCGAAATAGAGGGTCAACCCCTCGATCAAACCTCTGGCCGACCCTTCCCCCTTCATTTTCGTGACAGTTTGTTCATGGTTTAACCCTCATTTCAATCCCAAATGATTTCTGCACCTCCTAGGGTTCATTCCTTATCATTTAAACTGAGTTTTACACATAAAATGACAACACCTAACTCTTATACCCGAGACCTGCAACTCCCCATTTCTTCCTCATCTTTCAACCATTCTCTTTCATTCTTTTTGCAAATTAAACCTTACAACATACTCTTCAAGACCCTATGCATAAAATTAATTAACATGCTTTAAAAAAAAATAAAACAGAACTGGGTCACTTACGGATTTTTGTTGGGTTTCTCTCTCTAGCCGTGCACCTCCTCCACCTTCTGTTTCCAAGCTTGATTCAAGCTTCACAACCTCATCTCCCTTCCAGAACTCCCTCTCTCTCTCTTCGCTTTCTGTTTTTCTTTCCTTTCTTTCCTTCCCAACCGAGACCACATATACACACACACATCAAGTCCCATACGTCTCTCACACCACAGCCCTTTTCCTTGACTTATTTCCCCTTTGTTCAGCTACTTTGTTCTTCCCCAAATGCAGCTTTGCATTAAATGCGAAGCTGCCCCTATATGCCTATACATATATATATCATCATCACACACACACACTATACACACACACACTCAACCGGTTGGTCACAACACACACACACCCCCCGTCCAGTTACACACACACCCCAACCAGACTTATATATATATATATATACACACTTAAATATGCACCCTCACATGCATACACATACACAAAATTTAATGATTTAATATATATATATATATGTATATATCCCATGTATATATTTTACACATCACATACCTACATTCATCCAATTTAATAATAATAATAATAATAAACACAAGTAATAATAAAAAAAAAAAAATTTCATGTCATTACACATACACATACACATACATGCATATATCACCCACCATTGTACATATTCCATATATGTGCACATAAAAAAAAAATAATATTCCAAAAAAATTTTATAGGTCTTTACAGGGCCTACCAAACTCGAATCCCCATCACACACCTCACAAATGATAAAATAGACTTGCACAAACTTACGGCACTAGGTTCGGATGTTCGGTTTGACACTTTTGCAAGTTTCTACTCCAAAAAGGCCCATTTTGGGATTTTGACGGACCAAAATGTTGGATATGGGCCTACCGACATTGAAACCCCATCATACACCTCACAAATAATAAAATAGACTTGCACAAACTTACAACACTCGGTTCGGATGCCTGGTTTTAAACTTTTGCAAGTTTCAATTCCAGAAAGGGCCATTTTGGGCTTTTGACCGACCAAAATGCCAGACATTGGCCTATCGACCTCGACACCCCATCACACATCTCAAAAATGATAAAATAGACTTGCACGAACTTACTGCATTCCGTTCAGATGCTCGGTTTGAAACTTATGCAAGTTTCGGCTCCAAAAAGGCCCATTTTGGGGTTTTGACCAACCAAAACATTGGATATCAGCCTACCGACCCTGAAACCCCATCACACACCTCAAAAATGACAAAATAAACTTGCACAAACTTACAAAAATTGGTTCCGATGCCCGGTTTGAAACTTATGCAAGTTTTAGCTCCAAAAAAGCCCATTTTGGGATTTTGACGGACCAAAATGCTGGATATCAGCCTAACTGCACCAAAACCCCATCACATACCGCAAAAATGATAAAATAGACTTGCACAAACTTATGGCGCTCGACTCGGATGCCCGGTTTGAAACTTTTGTAAGTTTTTGCTCCAAAAAGGTCTATTTTAGAGTTTTGACAGACCAAAATGCCGGATATAGGCCTACCAACTCCAAAACCCCATCACACACCTCATAAATGATAAAATAGACTTACACAAACTTATGGCACTCAGTTCGGATGTTTTAAACTTTTGCAAGTTTCTGTTCCAAAAAGGCCCATTTTAGAGTTTTGACAAACCAAAAGGCCGAAAATGGGCCTACCGACCCAGAAACCCCATCACCACCTCAAAAATGATAAAACAGACTTGCAAAAACTTACGGCACTCGGTTCGGATGCCCGGTTTTAAACTTTTGCAAGTTTCTACTCCGAAAAGGCCCATTTTGGGGTTTTGACGAACCAAAATGCCAGATATGGACCTACCAACACTGAAACCCCCATCACACACCTCACAAAGGGTAAAATAGACTTGCACAAACTTACAGCACTCTCTTCGGATGGCTGGTTTGACACTTTTGCAAGTTTTTGCTCCAAAAAGGCCCATTTTGGAGTTTTGGCAGACCAAAATGATGGATATGGGCCTACTGACCTAGAAACCCCATCACACACCTCAAAAATGATAAAATAGACTTACACAACTTACGGCACTCGATTCGAATGCCCGGTTTTAATCATTTGCAAGTTTTAGCTCCAAAAAGGCCCATTTTGGAGTTTTGATGGACCAAAATGCCGAATATTAGCCTACCGACCTCGACACCCATAACACACCTCAAAAATGATAAAATAGACTTGCACAAACTTACGGCACTCGGTTCGGATGCCCGGTTTGAAACTTATGCAAGTTTCAGCTCCAAAAACGCTCATTTTGGAATTTTGACAGACCAAAACACCGGATATTGTCCTACTGACCCCGAAACCCCATCACATACCTCACAAATGACAAAATAGACTTTCACAAACTTACAGCACTAGGTTCAGATGCTTGGTTTGAAACTTTTGCAAGTTTTTGCTCCAAAAAGGCCCATTTTGGAGTTTTGACGGACCAAAATGCCGGATATGGGCCTATTGAAACTGAAACCCCATCACACACCTCAAAAATGATAAAATAGACTTTCACAAACTTACGAAACTCAGTTCGGATACCTGGTTTGAAACTTTTGCAAGTTTTTGCTCCAAAAAGGCCCGTTTTAGGGTTTTGACAGACTAAAATGCCAAATATAGGCCTACCGACCCCGAAACCCTATCGTACATCTCAAAAATGATAAATAGACTTGCACAAACTTACGACACTCAATTCGGATGCCCAGTTTTAAACTTTTGCAAGTTTGTGCTACAAAAGGCCCATTTTGGGGTTTTGACGGACCAAAATGTCGGATATGGGCCTACCAACCCAGAAACCCCATCAAACACCTCCCAAATAATAAAATACACTTGCACAAAATTATGACACTCGGTTCGGATGCCCGGTTGGAAACTTGTGCAAGTTTCAGCTCTAAAAAGGCTCATTTTAGAGTTTTGACCGACCAAAACACCAGATATCGGTCTACCGACCCCAAAACACCATCATACACCTCACAAATGACAAAATAGACTTCCACGAACTTAGGAAAATCAGTACTAATGCCCGGTTTGAAACTTATGCAAGTTTTAGCTCCAAAAAAGCCCATTTTGGGGTTTTGAGAGACCAAAATGCCGGATATGGGCCTAAAGACACTAAAACCTCATCACACACCTCACAAATGACAAAACACATTTGCACGAACATATGACACTCACTTCGGATGCCTGGTTTGAAACTTTTGCAAGTTTTTGCTCCAAAAAGGCCCGTTTTGGAGTTTTGATGGACCAAAATGTCCGATATAGGCCTACCGACCTTGAAACCCCATCACACACCTAAAAAATGATAAAATAGACTTGCAAAAACTTACGACACTCGCTTCGGATGCCCAGTTTTAAACTTTTGCAAGTTTTTGCTCCAAAAAGGCCTGTTTTAGGGTTTTGACGGACCAAAATACCGGATATGGGCCTACCGACCCAGAAACTCCATCACACACCTCACAAATGATAAAATATATTTGCACTAACTTACGGCACTCGGTTCGGATCACCGGTTTCAAACTTATGCTATTTTATGCCGTTATTACTATTTATGCATATAAAAAAATATATTCACATTCTATGTTAAAATATATACGTAACAAGAGTTCTAATATATATCATTTGATCTTTATTTTAGATTGATCGGGATTATTGCGCCACCGTCTTTCTATTCTGCATCAGGACATGCAGTTTCTCGTTTGTTTTTTTTCTTTTCATTAATAGCTATAGTTACATTTGTGAGACTATTTTTTATTTTTTGTATTTATTCATAAATTTTACTTTTACAATTGTAACTAATTAGTTTAATATATATATATATGTATATAAATGTATTTTTCTTTTAAGATATTTATTTTAGAATGTTTGCATTTTATTATATATCGGGATGGTTGATACAGGTTTTAACAGGAATAAAACATAAAAAAAAAAAAAAAACAAATAATGCATGTCAATCATGCCAAAAAAAATAAAAAATTTGACTTTTAGCGACGCACATCAGGCGTCGCCAAAAAAACAAGCTCTGCGACGCTTCACATTAGCAACGCACTGAATGCACATCATGGCGTCGCCAATCAGCCCTTTGTATTGCTTTTGTGACGCTCAAAGTTGATCATTACCGACGCACGTAGAGCGTCGCTAATAATTACATTTAGCGACGCACAAGAGGTGACTATCGCTAATAGTATTAGCGACATTATTTTCTGCAACAACATTAGCGGCGCTCATTGGTGCGTCGCTAAAAAGTATTTGCGACGCTCATTCGGAGTATTAGCGATGCTTTAATGCGTCGCTAAAAGTCCCATTCCTTGTAGTGATATTTACAATCTTATATATATATATATATATATATATATATATATATATATATATAACATATACAACACACACTACTCACACACACATAGCCGACAACCTTGTTGTCTCCCTCCTCCTTCCATATATGTAATAACCCAAAAATTTTCTTTTTATATATATAAAATTTTCGTGGTTATTTATTTTATTATTAGAATTATTATTGTTATTATTATTATCATTATTGTTATTAATGTTATTGTTATGACATGAATGTAATGTGTGTATTGTGTGTGTATAATTATATGTGTGTATGATGTATATGCATTCATATATAATATATATACATATTTAAAAATCTGAAATTTGGAGAATATATATATATATATATATTTTTATGTATATATATATATATACATATATCAGTGCACTATGTGTGATGTGTGTGCCGTGTGTGTATGAGTATGTGTTGAGTGTTGCACACTCAAAGGGGTGAGGTTTGTGGTTGCGTGTGTAAGTGGAATTCAGGGTATGGGAGGTGCAGGTCTGGCAAGAGGGTGGTTGGTCTTGGAGAGAGAGAGAGAGAGAGAGAGAAAGAAAGGAAGTATGTGTGTATAATATATACATTTGTAAGCACGGTTGAGTGGGGAATGAGAGTGAAGAGAGATAAGAAAGGAAGAGGATTGGGAGGCAGAAGGAGATACTGAAGCTCAGTGGCTTGAAACAGAAAGTGGGATCAAGAGGAGAGGCAACTGCACCAAGGAGGAGAATCCGATAGTTTGGTGAGTGGCTCAGCCTTGGTCTTTCATTTTTTTAGCATGTTACTTTAATTTAATTGTAGGGATTTGTAGAGTGAATGAAATGGAAAATAAAGCAAGAAGAACTAGTTAAAATGGTTAAGGGGAGAGGGAGAACTCCCCAGTTGCAGGTCACGGCCATGGGGGATGGGTCTTGATATTTTATGTGTGAAACATTGTCTACATAATGGAAAAATAACCTCCTAAGGTGCAGGAACCATTTGGAGTTTGAATTAATAAAAACCAGTGAGGGAAAATAGAGAAAAGTGAGTTGGCCGGAGGTTTGACCGAGAGGTTGACCCTCTATTTCGTGAAAATCTAATGGGTTGAGTCCAAAACCGACCTTAGATATGAAACCTACACGAAAAACGGAAGAAAACCATGTTTTTAAAACTTGAAAAGTCCACCGAAAAATGGTCGCCGGCGCCAGAGAAGGCGCCGGAACCCTACCGGAGCTTCGCCGGATAATCGGGGAAGAAGGAACTGTTCCGGGTCGGGTTTCGGGTCCGGGTCGGGTTCGGTTCGGGCGGGGCTGGACTGCCCCTGCCATGTGTCGCTCCCCTGTTTTAAATTAAAAACCCAATGGGTCTGTTTGGCTACAAGGATAAGAAATTAGAAATTACAATTAAATGGGAACAGGGATATCTTATCCCTGTTTTGGATTAGCCACTGTTTGGCTATCCAAATTGAGAATAAGGGTTTTCCAAAATTACAGAATTGCCCCTAGACTTTTAAAAATTACAAACTTGACCCTGAACTTTCAGAAATTACATTTTAACTCCTGAACTTTGGAGAAATTACAGTTAGACCCACCAAAATTAAATATTAATAAAATATTAATTAATTAATTTAATTATTTAAATACTCTAAATTAACCCGGAGTCCAAATGGGACAAGTCATTAGTGTATTTTGACTATCTCGGCCATTCTGAGGCCAATGGTGAGGTCCGTTTTAAGAGATGGAGTCCCGAAAAAAAATAAAAGACCCGTAGTAACCTTTAAAATTACCAGAATGCCCCTAGATTGGAACACAGTCAAACGAACTCCAAATTTAGTAAACGAATAGTGAAACTTCATTATCTCGAGCATTCCGGACTCAACTGTGGAGTCCGATTTGTGAAAAGAGGTCACGAAATGTAAGGACCCGTGTAAAGTGCAAAAAGACTGTTTTGCCCTTTTGAACCTAGATGTCCGAATTGAGTTCTACGAAAACCTAAACTTATTTTCTTCGATGTCCCGGACTCAATAGTAGAGTCTAATTTAACAAAATAGAAACTTATAAATAAAGACATGAAATTTGTTGAATAGCGTCATTCAGGAAACAAATGAACTGAGTCTCATGTTATGATTTTAGGGACACGGAAAGGCAAAGAGAAGGTGACCTGACCTTCGGTGCTCTTACAGTGATTTTACTTTACTACGAGTATACTTTCCCGGTTTGAGATCGATTATCAGGTACAATATATTGTTTTAAGTAAGAAATAGAATTGAGATTAGGAATACTTGTTCTACTGCCTTGATTGTTCACATGTTTGCTTGATTGTTCACATGCTTATGTGCTTCATGCTACCTTGCTGTAAGTTGGGTGATAATGTGGATAATGATTATGTGTATATCGCATGTGTTAGTGTAGTGTGTGAAATGTACTCTTTGAGAACTGTTAACTCTGTGAAATATGTACTTGAAAGCATGCTTTATGTATGAATGAGATGTATCATTGAGATTCTATTATGACATGATGAAACCAAAGCATATTGGCATAATGTGATTCCTTGGACATGGCGTGAGTTAAGCACTTGGTGCTTTGCATTATGAGGGTGCAGATCCTGTGGTGAAAAACCTAAAATTGGCCATTAGGTACTCGCCGGCCTGACGGATTCTGGACCGTGAAGCGAGACATACAAGGTACTCATGCCGGCGGGGAAGGGCCGTATCATTAGACATGGGTGGGCATAGAGTTGCATAGGTGTGTCACGCATACTACTCATATATTGTATATTGTTCATATACTGCCATCATGATATCGAATGCCATATAGAAATAACTGTACACTTGCACATGCCACGACCTTAGTTTTGTTTCTTGCATTAGCATTATATTGTACCAGCATGTTGAGCTGACCCCTTTAGTGGGGCAAACATTTCAGATGATGTCCCAGCGGTACGAGACATAGAGATGATCTGATTGGGAATTATGTTGGGCCCAAGGGGCGCTTTGGATATTGTGTAAGGGCATAAGCCCAAGACTGTATTTTATTTTTATATGTTGTGAACGTATGGACCAAACCCTATGGAATGTATCAGAATAGTATGTGGAATGTATGCAATTGTCCTTAATTATCTTTATTCCTTTATTATTTTATTTCTTTTTGTCTCGTTACTCACGTCTCGGGTTTGCTTGTTATGACATGAAAATTTTTTTTTTTTTTTATTGTTCTTGGTTATTATTATTATTATTATTATTATTATTATTATTATTATTATTATTATGGATGAAGGTATGTAGGTGATGGGCATAATATATATATACATGGATATATATATATATATATATATAAATGTTAACTTATTGAAATGTGTGTATAATTATGTATATATATATATGTAATTCAGTACATGTGTGCACTGTGGGTGATGTATGTGCCGTGTGTGTGTGTGATGGAGTGTGCCACACTCAATGTGGCATGGGAGGGGCATGGTGTGTAAGAGATTTGGTGGCTGATGGAGTGAAGAAATGGGTATGGTGTAGTCAGTGTATATATGTGTGGTGAGGGCTGAGAGAAGGACAGAACCATCGTGGGATTTTAGAGAGAGAAGTGTAGTGAGAGAAAGTGAAAGGAAAGAGAGGAAGTGATGTGTGTATGCTCTGGTTTTTGAAAGGGAAGCAGAAGGAGGGAAACTAAGGAGGCCAAGGTAGAGAACAGAGGCAAAGCAAGAGGAGAGAAGCACCTTCACAGAACCCATAACTGTAAGCTTTCTCTCTCTAGAAAAATCTCTCAAATATCCAACTTGTTTTGTAGCTTATTGTTTAGATTTAATCCTTGGGTTTTATTGCATATGAAAAATGGAACCTAACGCAAAAAGAATGACTGAAAATGAGTGAGAAATGAGAGAGAAAATAGGAGATTATTAGTCGCCGGAAAAATCTATGTGGGTATCGGAAAACAGTGGATTTTGGGGCCAAAAACTAGTTTAATTTATTCCCTATGATCCTAGAATTATTTTGGTGGAAAAAGGGGGAAAAACGGACGTGAAAAACATGAAAAACCGTGGGTTTCACGGTTTTCCGACGACCGGCGCCGGCGACTCTGCCGGGGAAGATGACCGGAAAAACGAGGGTTCCTTTTTATTATTTTAGGGCTGACGTCAGCATGACCTGTTGAACCGGTCAGACCGGTTGGTTCACCACAACCTTGAACCGGTTTAGGGTTTTGAATAGAAAATCCACTGGTTCAGTTTTGATTGAACCAGAACTTGTTGAAATCTAACTTTGACCCCTAAACTTTTGGAAAATGACAAATTGACCCTATACTTTTTTGGAAATTACGTTTTGACCCCAGAACTTTTAAATATTTATATTTTGACCCCTAAAATATTTAAATAATTATATTTTAACCCCTGAACTTTGGAGAAATTACAGTTAGACCCACCAGAATAAAATATTAATAAAATATTAATTAAATTAATTAATTAATTAATTAAATTATTTAAATACTCTAAATTAACCCGGAGTCCAAATGGGACAAGTCATTAGTGTATTTTGACTATCTCGGCCATTCTAAGACCAATGGTGAGGTCCGTTTTATGAGACGGGGTCCCAAAAAATAAAAGACGCGTAGTAACCTTTAAAATTACCAAAATGCCCCTAGATTGGAACGCAGTCAAACGAACTCCGAATTTAGTAAACGAATAGTGAAACTTTATTATCTCGAGCATTCCGGACTCAACCGTGGGGTCCGATTTGTGAAAAGAGGTCACGAAATGTAAGGACCCATGTAAAGTGCAAAATGACTGTTTTGCCCTTTTGAACCCAGATGTCCGAATTGAGTTCTACAAAAACCTAAACTTATTTTCTTCGACGTTCCGAACTCAATAGTAGAGTCTAATTCAGCAAAATAGAAACTTATGAATTAAAGACATAAAATTTGATGAATAGAATAAATTCAAATGACAATGAACTGAATTACCTGTTATGCTTATAGGAACGCGAAAGGGCAAGGAGAAGGTGCACTGACCTTCAGTATTTTCACAGTGATCCTACCATACCTCGAGTGCACTTCTTGAGTTGAGATCGATTTACAGGTACGATATATTGTGCTAAGTAAGAAATAGAATTAAGATTAGGATTACTTGATTTGCTGCCTTGATTGTTCACTTGTTGCTTGAATGTTTACATGCTTATGTGTTCCATGCTATCTTGCTGATGTTGGGTGATGATGTGGAAGATGATTATGTGTATACTGAATGTGTTAGTGTAGTGTGTGAATCACATGCTTGGAGAACTGTTGACATTATGAAATATGTACTTGAAAGCATGTTTTATGTATGAATGAGATGCATCATTGAGATTGCATTATGACATGATGAGATCAGAGCATATTGGCATAGTGTGATTCTTTGGACATGGCTTGGGTAAGCACTTGGTGCTTTGCATTATGAGGGTGCAGATCCTGTGGTGAAAAACCCAAAATCGGCCATTAGGTACTTGCAAGCCTGACGGATTCCGGACTGTGAAGCGAGACATAAGTGGCGGTACTCATGCCAGCGGAGAATGACCGCATCATGAGACATGGGTGGCATAGAGTTGCATGGGTGTGTCACGCATACTACTCATATACTGTATACTGTTTATATACTGCCATCATGATATCGAATACCATATAGAAATAACTGTACACTTGCACATGCCACGACCTTAGTTTTGTTTCTTGCATTAGCATTATATTGTACCAGCATGTTGAGCTGACCCCTTTAGTGGGGCAAACATTTCAGATGATGTCCCAGCTGTACGAGACATAGAGACGGTCTGATTGGGGATTATGTTGGGCCCAAGGGGCGCTTTTGATATCGTGTAAGGGCATAAGCCCGAGACTGTATTTTATTTTGTATGTTGTGAACAAGTGGACTAGACCCTATGTATGTATCAGAACAGCGTACGGAATGTATGAGAATGTCATTATTATCTTTCATTTCTTTATTATTTTATTTCTTTTTGTCTCGTTACTCACGCCTCGGGTTCGCTGGAATTCGGGGCGTGACATTGCTGGAATTCGGGGCGTGACAATATATATGTATATATTTCAATTTATATGTATAAGTGTACATATATTATTATATATATGTATATATATATATACATACACCCAATTACACATATTTATTTCACACACACATCTATATACCTGTAAATATATATATATATATATATATATATATTCCCACTATGGATACATATAGACATACTCACACTTGTACATATATGCATACACATTTTTTCATGTAATCCCAGTTCTTCGTACGGATAGTCTCAGGGCACTCGGGACTACCTAAAATGACTATTGGATTTTTGACAGTTTTCATATCCTCTAACTATACATCTATCTCGTTATACTACTTTTTCAGTTTACAAGTCGGTTCACACACCGGTTAACCCGGTCTGCCTCGGTTCTGGTGTTTATGTTTTGGGTCGGGGTCTTACATTGGCCACTCACGAATTTCCCACACCTTTTCTTCATCCACATGAATTCCATCTGCGCTAACCACGTAGCCTAAAAATAATAAATTGTTAGTAAAAAAACTATACTTTTTAAGATTGATGTGTAACTTACTTTCCAACAGCACTGTCAGAATCTGCCACAGATGATCAAGATGGTCCTTTTCAGTTTTGTTGTAAATAAAAATATCATCAAAATAAACAACAATAAAGTTTCCAACAAAAGGCCTCAAAGATTGGTTCATGACTCGTATAAAAGGGTAGGGTGCATTGGTTAAGTCGAAAGGCATCACCAACGACTCATACAAGTCATCTTTAGACTTGAACACGGTTTTCCATTCATCACCAGGCCTAATCCGAATCTGATGGTAGCCACTGCAAAGATCAATCTTAGAAAATAACTTTGAATCCCCAAGCATATCATTTATGCGTGGAATAGGAAATATGTATTTGATGGTGATATTGTTAATGGCCCTGCAATTTTTGCACATGCCCGAACTACCATCCTTCTTTGGCACCAATAGGGCTGGGACTGCACAAGGACTCATACTCTTTTGAATGAACCCTTTTTCCAGTAAGTCATCTACCTTCTCTCTCACAATCTCATCTCCTTTGGATTCATTATGTAATGGGCCAAATTTGGAAAGCTTGCACTAGGTACTAGATCAATGTGGTGCTGAATATCTCTCATAGGAGGCAAGCAATTGGGTAGATCCTTAGAAACCAATTCACTAAATTCTTCTAACAATGGTTGTAATTTTTCTGGCACAACCATTGTTGAATGTGTCTGTGGATCCTCTATCACTAAAGCTTTAACCACTAAAGCATAAACCTCCTACGCCTCCTTAGCTTCAGCCTCGAACTCTGCTTCAAACCTAGATAAAACTAACATAAATTGTCCCTCATCTTTAGATCTATTAGTCTCAAAATCATATTTTGAAGGGGTCATGGCAATTTTGTGTGTTCTCTATGTAAACATTATCCTTACTCTTATAAGTAATACCAACATCATACTACCATAACTTACCCAAGAACACATGAATAGCATCCATATCAACTACATCACAAATTACTTCATCATGATAATGTTTACCAATGGAAATAGGAACATGACAAATTTCTGTTACCTTCACCGTTGGTCCCTTTTAAATCCAGCCAATTGTGTAAGAAAAATGATATTTTTCTATAGGAAGCTTCATGTGATCCACCAGGTTCTTGGCCATAAAGTTCTCATTGCTTCTACTATCAATAATTAAATTGCAGACCTTTCGATTAATGGTACAATAGGATCGAAAGATGTTGTGGCATTGACTCGTGTCTATCTATTTTGGTGCATACAGCAATCGCTACACCACATAGTTGACTTGTTCTCCATCTTCTTTTGTGAATTTTGCTCCTTCATAGAAATCATCTTCTCTAGCAAGTTCCTCTTCATCTACCTTCTCAACAACATCCTCGTTCTTAACATAGTGAACAGGACGTCGATCTGGACAACTATTAGAGTGATGCCCACGTTTACCATAATGATAGCACTTGCTAGGTGTAGGCTTGTCATAGGGATTTGTATTTGTAGTGGGTATTGGCTTCTTCGGAAGGCCTCTACTGCTACTGCCCGCTACATAACTTGGGCCTTATGGTTTGATTTGAACAGGTTGAATAGAAGACTGAATTGTTGTTGTTTGAGTGCCTTTTTCCTTTATCACTCACTACATACAAGGACTCAGGAAATTTTCTACGAAAGGGTACTGCACTAAAACTTCCATCCATTATCTCGTTTTCCAAAAATTTTGCCTTTAGTGCCATGTTATAAGCCTCATCAACGGGTCCACAAAACCTACAATCTAATTTTCTAATAGATTGAGGGCTTAAGTCCGCTCAAATATCATGCCACCCTTTACCTTTCTATTTCAACCAGATTATTGTGAATAAACAATCGGCTAAAGTCTGTTGTATAATCAAAAATTGATTGGCTACCTTGGGTGCAATTTTGGTATACTTGAAACAGGTATTGCTCATAATCTAGAAGGAGAAATCTTCCCATCATGTAGTATTTCATCTACCTCTAACCTCGAACTGGTTACTTGACTCATCGCTGCCAATCTTGCTACAATTGGTCCCACCAAATTGCTGCACCACCCTTCAATTTAAACACGACAAGCTTAACCATCTTGTCCTTGGGAACCTCCATCATGTTTAGAAATCAGTTAGCCTCAGAAATCTAGTCAAGAAAATCTTCAATGTTAAAATTTCCATTAAAGGTAGCGATGTTAGCCTTTATCCAATAATCCTCAAAATCTCAGTTCCGTCTAGCAGGCCTACAAACCTCGTAGTCCTCCCCATCGTTTGAATCTAATTCGTCTCTATAAGCAGGCTAGCTTTGGGGACACTGACCGAGTATAGTCCTATCTTTAGGATGGCCTCGGGCAAGTCCTCCGGCGCGATTCTTGTCAACTGGAGGGTCTCTCAAGGCATTAAAATTGAGCCGCGTGAGCGTTTATTGTATAGTGGTGTGCTGTCGTAGGGAACCAAAAAAATAAAACCTAAACTCCTAAAAATACATGTAGTAGTGCGAGTAGGGATCGTTCCCACGGAGAGTATCTAGCCTAGTTTTAAGCTATGTGAACAAGGATGGGGAGGTTTGAGTATAACGAAAAATAATTTTAAGAAAAAAAAACTAAGGAATAATTCAAATTAAAGTATCGAAATCAATCAAAAGAACAAGTATTGGTCTAAGTCAACATCCACCATCGAAATTTTACAACTAATCATCGATGCAAGTATATATCAATTCACACTTTGAATATTCACCGTTGGAACTATTTTCCTATCTCTCCTTAGTCGTAGTTAATTAGAAAACAAGCGATCTAATTAACCCTAACTACTAAACAACCCAAGACAAGCGCTAAAGGTTTAATCGAATAACAGCTTTAAGAATTAGAGAGATCGATGAAGCAAAACAACACAAACACAAGCAGTTGTATTTAATTTAGTCGAGCGTTCTTCCTAAGATCTAATAATTTCTGACGCAGCAAATCATTAAATCTTGGTTGCTTCACAAATTAGAGGGATCAAACAATTACGAATTTTATAACTAACCTAGCAGTAGATTGCAACGAATAATAAACTAGTAGGCCTCCTAATAATTAAACACGACAATCATGAAAATAAGCACAAAAGAACATCCGATACTCAAAGCATAAATTGAACAATAAAAATAAATTAGATCTCACTGTTTTATTGATTCTGAGACTTCCGTTTCCTTTGACCAATTATAAAAGTTTAGCCACGCAGGGTCATGATGAAAACTTGAAGGAAAAGTTAGAAAAGAAGGGAGAGAGAGAGAGAGGGGTGTGTATGTGTGTGTGCAAATCTGATCTTTTCTCCTCCTTTTCACGTCAAAAACTAGTCTTCGAAGCCTACTAGAACTCTTAAAGGTTTTCTAAATATTATCCTAAAATAACAATATACAAATCTAACTATAAAAAAGGAAAATATTAAAAATAAAATAAAGTCCTAATATAACTAGGAAAGTAGTATTTTCAGCTGAAATTTTCGTGCACCAGATCTGGAATTTCCAAAAATAAATCGCATGGACCCGTACATTAGAATTTCGTGCAGCTAAGGAATGTCAATAATGCAGGTGCAGCAACTTCAAGCCCGATGTCGACCTTGAAGCAGTCAGAATCTCTCAAAACATGAAAGTTGTAGAACGTTTTCTTGGCTTTCCATATCATATTGAATCATATCAATTGGAGCTCGGATGAGAGAGTTATGCCAAATTATGAAGCAATGTCGAAACTGTCCAAAATCGCCCAATTAGCTTCGTTTTGCACTGAGCGCCTCCATTTGCATCCTACATCAAAATATAAGAATAATGAGTACATTTAGGCACCAAATAAGTATAAAAAAACTAAACATTACGGGAGAAAAAATATGACATTTTTCATTCTTATCTAATTCCCCCACACTTAACTTTTTCTCATCCTCGGGCAAAATTTAAATTCACTTTCTCAAAAACACCAAGGTTGCAATGCCATCAATGAAGAACAACCAAGCTCTTCAAAACTCATAATATATCATGAACAAACATTCTTAAACAACTTACAATTACTTAGTAAGTATTTTCACTCGAAGATGGAGTAAACTAAATACATAGACCCTCACAGAAATAACCATTCGACTCTCATGTGTTTGAAGAGTATGTGTTTCACTCAAATTCATTCCAATGGAAATGATCTACCATAATCTTGCATATCTTCTCATTCTCTACCACTGGGATCACATGCATAACACAGATCATAAGGACTTTTCAAGGGTTGTAATGAGGTTTAGGATCAAGGTGGGAAATATTTGGGAATGTAGCTCAAAAGCCATCGGAACTAGTGGAGAAAAAATGAATCAACTCAAGCTCGAATATATAAGACATGTAAATCCAATCACTCCATTCAACAACTTCTTAAATTTGGCTTTAAAGCATTTAAACCATGTAAAACTCCTGCATTGGAAAAGAGATCGTTCAAAAGGAAAACTTTTCGTTTGTAGTGGGGAACGATCCTTCGTAATAGCTTCCACCTTTGTATATAGTACGTTTAAACAGACCTCTTTCTTCTTTTCTTTTTTTTTTCACCAAAATTACATCAATAATAGAACTCACGAATTGAGAATGAAAACATGTTTCATTTCACCAGTCATAGCCATACCACAAATCCAAACACCCTCACACTTATTGCTTGCACACCCAAACATATCATAATGATGAAAAATGCTCCACTAGCTCTACCGCTTGGGTAAAGGCATTGTCTTTCGGGTTTAAAGCTTGTAACGTGGGTTCACAATAAACGAAAGAAAAAAACCAATAAAGCTCAAAGGGGTTCAACAATGGAAAAAATTAATTACAAGGCAGGCTATTTGGCTTATGTAGCTTATAACAAAGAAGGCCTTAATCATGTTCATGCATGCATGTGTCAAAAGGACCTCGAAGAGAATCAAAGCAAGTTCTAGATAAACAAATCCATGGAAGAATATCTCACATGAAAGAAAATAGTGAGACTGATATGGATATGTCAGTCTAAAGGCTCAAAATCTCACTGACTTTTGTCTACCAAATTTAGTCACTACCGTTCTCAAGGAAAATAACTAGACTAATTAATTCTAAGTTGGAAGATTACTTATTCAATCATGTTATGAATTTTTCAAGCTTAATTAAATCTTGCTCATGACACACACAACCTAAAATCATTGAAAACCTCAAAAACAAAAAGCAAAACTCCTTTTTTTTTTTCGAAAGTTTTTTGAAAAACCACGCACAATTAAAACACAACCTAAATCCCCTCCCTCACACTTAAAACTTACATTGTCCCCAATGTAAGGTAAAATGCAATGAAAAGGTAAAAATAACCAAAATATAAATGCGAAAATAAGAAGAAAAAGAATGAACTCCCTTCGGGTTGCCTCACAAGCAGCTCCTTTGGTTATTGTTGTGGGCTCAACTTAATGCTTCCTTCTTCAATCAGTATAAATCGGATCCTCAAGGTCCAATATTTCAACATTCTCTACTTGGAAACCTTTATAAAAATGCTTAAGTCTATGGCCATTTACCTTGAACACTTTGGAAGTTGCTAAACTTTGAATTTCAACTGCACCACAAGGAAAAGCATTAGTAACGACAAAAGGTCCAATCCAACGAGAACGCAACTTACCAAAAAATAAACAAAGCCGTGAATGGTATAGAATGACTTTTTGAGCAACTCTAAATTCCTTCCTAGAGATCATCTTGTCATGAAAAGTCTTCCTCTTTTCCTTGTAAATCCTTGCACTCTCGTAGGCATCATTGTGAATTTCCTCTAACTCTTGTAGTTGCAACTTCCTATGTTCTCCACTTCATCAATATTCATGTTGAAACTCTTGATAGCCCAATAAGCCATGTCTTCTAACTCAACTGGAAGGTGGCATGATTTTCCACACACAAACTGATAAGATGACATACCAATGGGCTTCAAATCTGGAATGGGGGCTTGCAAAACAGAGGGTAAAGGCCTCTTGTTAGAAACTAGTAACGCAATATAAGGAACGTTACTTGACTGTTGTAACTTCAAAAAATCATTCAACGCTGCAACAGTTTCTTGCAAATCAGTACTCAAGGCTAACTTCTCATTCTCTTTCTCAAGAGGCTTACTAATGGCAACTTCCAATCCATCTTTTTCATCAAGTTCAAAAACTTCATGTGCTAAAGAATCAATCATATCAATAGAATAAACAAGATTATCATCATCAGGATATTTCATGGCATCATAAATATTAAACTTAACAATTTCACCATCAAATTCCATGTTAAGTGTGCCACTATAAACATCTATCTTAGTCTTGGATGTCTTTAAGAATGGCCTTCCTAACAAAATAGGAGCAGCTTGATCACCATTCTCCATATCAAGCACATAGAAATCAATAGGGAAAACCAAATCATTAACTTGCACAAGAACATCCTCAACTATACCCTTAGGATAGGCATTAGATCTATCAGCCAATTGAATCATAACACCAGTTTTATTCAAAGGTCTAAGTTTCAAAGAATCATATATAGAATATGGCATGACATTGATAGAGGCCCCTAAATCTATTATGGCCTTCTCCAATCTAGTGTTACCTATCGTACAATGGATAGTAAACATACCTAGATTTTTGCACTTCATAGGGAATTTTCTTTGAATAATTGCATAAACATTCTCCCCTACTCTCACCGTCTCACAGCCTTTAAGTTTCTATTTCCTCTTAATTGTATACAGTTCTTTCAGGAATTTAGCATAATGAGGTACTTGTTTAATTGCATCTAAAAGTAGAATATTTACCTCACATCTACGAAAAGTCTCACATAAATCTTTATTTTGCTCATATTTTCTAGATTCTGCTAAAGTCTGAGGAAAATGAGGTATTGGTTTATAATCAGAAAGAAGCAGAAACTTATGCTTTGATATGTCATCGTCATTGGGAACATTCCTGTCTACAATGACATTTTTCCCCTTTTCTTGCTTCAACGATGCAGGGACTACCTTTACTAGAATCTCAACCTCTTTACCATTTCTCCAAAAGAATTGCACTTTCATTTTCTCTTGGATTTACTACCGTTAGAGAGCGTATTTTTCTCGAACTTTAAGCCACTAGCCGACTAATTGTGGTTGCCATCTGGCTTATCTGATTGTCCAAACTTTGAATACTGGCCCTCGCCTCTTGTTGAAATTGTTTCGTCTCCTATTGAAATAGTAAAGTATTAGTGGCAAAAGACTTAACAACATCTTTTAAAGACAAACTAGAATTAGAAGTTTGGCCAGATTGTTGTCTAAGGGGTTATGGCTGCTTATATTACTAGCAACTTGGGCGGTTTTGAGTCGCGGGCTGATTTACTTGTGGATTCCCATATCTAAGATTAGGGTGATCCTGCCATCCCGGGTTATATGTGCTCGAATAGGGATCATAATTCCTTTGCAGTTGTCCAGGAAAACCACCCGCCGCAATCACTTGCTCAATGGGCTCCTCTTGAAGAGTTAGGCACATATCGGTTGGATGCCCTACTACCAAACAAATCTCACAAGCCTTCACCGTTTGCATATTACCTACAACTATTTGACGAACAATAGAATTTATAAACTCACAATTTATTGTGCAATGGAGGAAATATGTACCTCATTAACATGCTTAGATGGAGGGTCAAGCCTAGTGCCAAATTGTTGAGAATTGGCCGCCATATTTGCAATCAAGTTTCTCGTAGTCTCAAGAGTTTTATCCACCAAAGCTCATCCACTAGCAGCATCAATCATGCTCCTATCAGTGGGTAGAAGGCCCTCATAGAAATACTGGATAAGTAGCTACTCACTAATTTGATTATGGGGGCAGCTTGCACATAATTTCTTGAAAAGTTTCCAGTATTTGTGTAAAGACTCTCCGTTGTGCTGCCTTATACCACAAATTTCTTTTCGAATGTTGGCCTCCCTTGAAGCTGGAAAATATTTCTCCAAAAATAACCTCTTCATCTCATTCCACGTGGTAATACTCCCGGATGGTAGATAATAAATCCAATCCTTAGCCGAATCCTTCAAAAAAAACGGAAAGGCTTTTAATTTAATTTGCTCTTCAGTCATCCCCGTGAGTCTCATACTCGTGCATACTACATGAAAGTCCTTTAGATGCTTGTGAGGATCTTCACCTGCAAGGCCATGAAAAGTGGGCAAGAGATGTATTAGTCTAGATTTTCATTCAAAAGTAATAGTAACATTTAAAGTATGGAACGTTATGCATAAGGGTTGTTGATTCAAATCAGGGGCGACAAGCTCTTTCAAAGTTCAATTTCTAGCCATGACCTCCTCCTCTTCTAAATTAGAATTGCTATCAAATAGGGAATCAAGAGCTAGATCATTCTCTTCAGAATTTCTCCGAGCTTCCCTCCTTAACCTGTGCAAAGTTTTCTCTATTTCTGGATCACACTACAAATCACCTTGATTAGAAGATTGAGTTACAGTCATACACAATCAAGGAAACTCTAATAAACCATGAAAAACAAATCATGAAAAATCTAGAGTAATGAAAATAAAAAAAATAAAACAAAATAAAATAAAAAGAAATAAAAATAAAAAAAATTCTACACTAAAACTTTTTTTTTCTGTAGGCTACCAACTTAATTAGAAACTACTAGTGCCGTGATTATATATATGACTACTTTTGACTAGTGGCCCCAGTCACGCGACTTGTTAGGCCCGTTTTCTCCGGATAGCGAAGTTCGATTCAGTGGGAGTACTAATTGATACGGCGACTTATGCTTGAATTGTTTTCTTATCTCTACTATTTCAGCCAGAATTTCTAACTAATTGGTATTAGTGTTTCTAATTCTCAATTTTACTCGCACTATTTTCCTAGGAGACTATAGTATCATTATTAGACTATAGTAGCGTAATTGTGGTATGTCCTAGTATCTGATATTCTAATTTCTATGACAACGCTTCCACATGCATTCAATTCAAAACAAAAAAAGTAAAACCAGCCACGGGAGTCCTCACGTCATGCAAGTCGTTCGCAAGAAGGAAATTTGGCACTGTTTTCTAATTCTAATAGAAGGAAACTTGGCACTGTTGCATCACTTATGCTAAAAATAAAAAATCACCTTGATTTTTTTTCTCAAAAATTTCAAGAACAAAATAAGAATCACAAGTAGCACAACAATCAACTAGAATCACTTCTCGGCAACGGCGCCAAAATTTGGTGTGCTGTCGCAGGCAACCAAAAAAATAAAACCTAAACTCTTAAAAATACATGTAGTAGTGCGAGTAGGGATCGTTCCTACGGAAAGTATCTAGCCTAGTTTTATGCTATGTGAATAAGGATGGGAGGGGTTTGAGTATAACAAAAACAATTTTAAGAAAAACAACTAAGGAATAATTCAAATTAAAGTATCAAAATCAATCAAAAGAATAAGCATTGGTCTAAGTCAACATCCACCATCGAAATTTTACAACTAATCATCGATACAAGTATATATCAATTCACACTTTGAATATCCACCATTGGAACTATTTTCTTATCTCTCCTTAGTCATAGTTAATTAGAAAACAAGCAATTTAATTAACCCTAACTACTAAACAACCCAAGACAAGTGCTAAAAGTTTAATCTAGTAACAGCCTTAAGAATTAGAGAGATCGATGAAGCTAAACAACACAAACACAAGCGGTTGTATTTTATTTAGTCGAGCGTTCTTTCTAAGATCTAATAATTTTTGACATAGCAAATCATTAAATCTTAGTTGCTTCAAAAATTAGAGGGATCAAACAATTACGGATTTTATATCTAACCTAGCAGTAGATTGCAACAAATAATAAACTAGTAGGCCTCCTAGTAATTAAACAAGACAATCATGAAAATAAGCACAGAAGAACATCTGATACGCAAAGGATAAATTGAACAATAAAAACAAATTAGGTTTCACAGTTTTATTGATTCCGAGACTTCCATTTCCTTCGACCAATTATAAAAGTTTAGCCACGCAGGGTCATGATGAAAACTTGAAGGAAAAGTTAGAAAAGAAGGGAGAGAGAGGGGTGTGTGTGTGCGTGCAAATTTGATCCTAGAGAGAAGGGTGTGTGTGTGTGTGCAAATTTGATCTTTTCTCCTCCTTTTCACTTTAAAAACTAATCTTCGAAGCCTACTAGAACTCCTAAAGATATTCTAAATATTATCCTAAAATAACAATATCCAAATCTAACTATAAAGAAGAAAAATATTGAAAATAAAATAAAGTCCTAATATAACTAAAAAAGTGGTATTTTTAGCTGGAATTTTTGTATACCAGATCTGGAATTTTCAACAATAAATCGTGTGGACCCACACACTAGAATTTCGTGCAGCTAAGGAACGTCAGCAGTGCAGGTGCAGCAACTTCAAGCCCGATGTTGACCTTGATACAACTAAAATCTCTCAAAACTCAAAACATGAAAGTTGTAGAACGTTTGCTTGGATTTCCATATCATCATGAATCATCTCAATTAGAGCTCGGATGACAGAGTTATGCCTAGATTACGAAACGATGTCGAAATTGTCCAAAATCGCCCAACTAGCTTCGTTTTGCACTTAGCGCCTCCATTTGCATCCTAAATCAAAATATAAGAATAATGAGTACATTTAGGCACCAAATAAGTATAAAAGACTAAACATTAAGGGAGAAAAAAAAATGACACTTTGCATTCTCATCATATAGCACCAAGCTAATCATTGATCTGTGCTAACTGTTACCCATGGTCGCCAATTGTCGCCCATACAAACTCCATCCCACGATGAACGTCAATGGGATTTGGGTTCTCGAATCCATCGTTTGTCATTGATCCAGGAAAATCTTCGCTCTAATACCAACTAGCGCAGTGCGGAACGTGAAGGAGAATCAAACACGTTGAATTTCCAAGAACAAAGTGGACTCTTCATCCAAAGAGAACAAATCTCAAATTTCTAAACATAAATATATTAACGATAATCTTCATAATAAAGATTGCTTTACATCATGTATATATAGGCTAATACTAATACTAATCTGAATAAAAATCTACTAATTCCTTATACTAGTCGTATTACAATTAGGAAACTATAATAATTTCAAAAAATATGAAAAATTTAAAATTAATAAAAATTGTGACTTTTTAGAAAACTAGAAACCATATCAAACTAGAAAATTATAGCCACAAACAGAAGTTAATTCAGACTTTCTTAAACAAAGTAATTGCGAAAATAAAAATTACTATAAGTGGCAAAAAAGTTAAATTGGAGACCTAAACAAAGTCATTTGGCCCCACGGCAGATTTAGTCATGACAAAGTGATGAGTATTGTTCGTCTCACTATTTTGGGTCAAGATAGGGTCTCCGTTCCCAAAAATGTGACTGACTAACTCTGTGTTTACTAGTACTTTTTCTTAGAATAGGACTTGAAACGTTCCCATTGTTCTTCAAAAGTCTTCATAACTTGTTCTACATCATTACTAATCCTATCACTATTAGTGAAGGGAATAACTAATCTACCTTTATCTAATCCATGAAACAAATTGCACCCTTCCGTAGTAGTATGGAACTTTACAAAGTCACTTACTTCAAATTTTTAATCAATTGATATAAAACAAGTGGCTGATTCTTAATGACCCGACACAATTTGAAAATGACTCTAGAAAAATTTCTGACCCGTTTTGAGATTTTTTTTTTCCTAATTTTGTTCCAGCTAATATTAGTAGTGTTGTTGTACAAAAATAAAAAAAGTAATAATTTATTAATTAGGTTAGTAGAAGAAACTAATAGTTTCCTTAATACTCTTTAGTCTTACAAATATGATGTATTAAAATCTTATTATTCAATTTTACGAATAATATATATAATTTTAAATTTAAAGATCGAGTTTTCTCTTTTTAGATGATTGCGTGCTTTGAATTTATATTTTTATTGATGGGGCCAAAGGAGTGATGTGAGGGTGTCATCACAACTAAAAATCATAATGTTACCTAGAAAACAAACCTTTTAGATTTGAATCATGTGGTTTTGATTGTCCAAACAGCTTGGATTAATCAGAACCTAATCTGAGTTAGTCAAGGCATCAACAATTTAAAATGTCTAATAAAGAACTGGAATCAGAACCTAATCTGAGTTAGTCAAGGCATCATCAATTTAAAAAAACTGGAATCTACATGTGCTTAATTAGTAGTGCGCGCCAATACCACATAAAAATTAAAAAAATGGCCGTGCTTTCTCTACATATATCCTTCTTTGTGTACAATATATAGGTGGACTGAACCAACCCATGCTTATTTGGTGGGATAAAAAGATAAAGGGTTAATTAAGTGATATCCCATTTAAACATTTATTTAAAATAAAATTAGTTAATTTTATTTGGTGGTTATATCTCACAAGCATTAGACAATCATGTGTTTCTTTTATTCATGGCCTCAAGCTATTAAATAGCCAAACGACTTTTGATGGAATAGGCAATAACCTATTCTTAGGGAAATGAAAATTACACATTACAAAAAATACTATTTTTAGCAAACCTCATTATCCGCGACGCACGATTGAGCGTCTCTAAAGGAAACTATGAGCGACCTACAAGGTGTACGTTGCTAAAAGGAGTAAAAAAAATCCGTTTCCCACGTAAAAAAATAGGCGCACAACTTTTGGCGACAGAAAATGGACTATCAGCGACACACGATGTGCGTCATTAATAGTTTTATTAATTGAACGACATCATCGTAGTGGAGTTTGGGCGACGCACACTAACGTATTAGCAATGCACGTTGCACGTTGCACGCCACAAAAAAATTCTCCCATTTTTATACCAGTGCCATTTCTTCTTCTTCGCTTTCCTTCTCTCACTCTCACTCTCTGTCACTGTCTCCCTTCGCTTCCGACGACTGCCAAACGTAGCCTCTTTCTCTCTCCATCTCTCTCACTTCATTCAGAGATCTTTAACTACCTTTCGTTGCTTTCGGGTAGATGATCGAGCTCTTTATTTCTCTATCTATATATATATATATATATATTGCATCTATATATGTTGTGTGCTTGTTATGACTTGAAGCTGATTCATCAGATACACTCTAGCTTAAGTTTTGATCTTTAGATATTAAAAAACAATTGTGGTTATTTCTTGTTGAAATTATTTGGTTTGATTTGGCATCTTTTCGATTGAAGATCTGTTTTGAACCATATATGTATGTTAAAAAATTACACAAGAAAAGAGTGCGTGGTTGAAGAGTAGGTTTTGAGTCTTAAAGTTTATAATATGTTAAAAACAAAAAAAATAATTTTTATATACATAATAGTTCATAATTGGTCAGTAAATTTAATACTATTGATCTATCAATGTTTCAAAATTATATAATAATAAAAAAGGCTACAATAGTATTTCTCTGATTATTTAATACTATTGATTTGATCATGTCTTTTCTTTTTGCTGATAATATATAAAATCTTGTACTTTTGTAATATATTTTATGCCATTTTGCAACATCTTTTCTACGATGGAATAAAAAATGAACCATTAAGTTGTATTGAACGATTAATAACTATTGAAATATGTAATCAAACTATGCAAAGTTGAAAATTAATATTTTAGACAAAAAAATGTATGTTTGATTCTGATTCTTGTCAATAGTATAGTTTTTACGACTATCTCTGTATTCTTTAAAGCATTTGGATTCTTCTAGTTGGTTTTAAGATGAAATGAACGATGTTCACTTAATCATTTGTTTTATAAATGACCTTGTTCTAATGATTGTGTAATTTTAAAATGTTGGTACTATGAACTTATCATTTCAAGTTTTTGAATTCAATTTTTTTCACTAGCAATTTTTAGGACTACTTCGTCTCGCTTAAATGTATAAAACGATTGTGGAAGAGACGGTAGGAATTTAGTTTGGTGCGCACAATCTGACCCACAACATTTTGCATTACAAAAAAAAAACATTTATACCAAGAACAAACCTTTCAAGTTAAACAATTAAGCATTTTCAATGTTTGGTGACAGAGAGAAAGTAGATGTAATCTTGAATTTGAGAGAGATTCTTAAAAGTTCTGAGTGTAAGGTATGAGTGTGGATTGAGATTATTAAAAAAATTTGATAATAATCACACAATATCCAAAGTACTCTTCAATAACTACTGAGAATCAGATTTTGAACACGATAAAAAGTCCAATATTAATTACATCACTCTTCATAATAATGAGTTACTTAGGGAATGACATCATTAAAAATAAATTAATTATGTAGGTAACTACAATAAAAATAGAGAGTATTTAAGAATATGTAGTGTAAAGTAATAGAAAGTGATGAAAAAAGTTTAAGGAATTTAAATGAAATCTCTCTATTCTAGATGGTTCAAGGTGATTCGTGTATAAGTGATGCGATGAATACCTATAAAAAATTGAATACTTTAACCTCTATGTCACAAAATCTTGAATATCCTGATTAGTTAATTAGTAACACATGATTAATGTGCCATAGCCACATACTAGACATTAATAATTAAAATCTCCCAAAACCCGTTCCAAATCTTTAGGCATCCATGAAATGAAAGGATAAAGATTTTCTCGAGGAAAACTTTATTTATATAATGAGGGATTATACCATATTTGGGAGCCGATTAGTAGCTCAACAAAGTTTGGTATCATTGAGTTAAAAATCGAAGTAGGACTAGTTTTGTAAGTTAGCAATTGCATTCATGTAAGCCTAACCCCGTTCGGGAGTCATGTTCATCACATGTGAATCTTGTCGTGAAATTTATTCGCAATTGGGCTCGTGTGTATGAAAATCGATTCTTGAATTGTTCAGAGAGGACAGTTCAGGAATGCATAAATCTGCATTGCAATCAATAGCGCATGCTTGAATATTCCATTATGACAAGATTTCAGCACGATCTCCTATTGTTCTCTGGGTATATATTTAGGTGTGTTAACGTGTATCTCGTATACTTGGAGAACCGTGGGCAGATACTGCCAAAATTTTGTCCGAGTGGAATCAAGCATTTGATTTGCTGCTAATTGCAATGTAGAATGTGCATTCACGAATGGGATAGGACCACCTTACCCTTTAGAGAGAAGTTGGAGGTGATAGGATTCATGTTTCATATTTATAATGAGTATTATTTTTGACTTGTATTAGGTAGACGAAAATGGATAAGATTTGGATGGACTTGAGGGGTAGGTATTTGCCAGGGTATGTGAAGGGGATCAAAGATTTTATTGAGTTTGCTCGTGCATTTGTAGATAGGAGAAATAGGATAAGATGTCCATGTAGGAGGTGCAATAATAGGGATTATATGCACATAGATGAGGCCAAAGAACACTTACTCCTACACAGGATGGACAAGAGATATACGTGTTAGGAATTTCACCGAGAACACCATGACGTACGAGTGGTATTTGAGGATGAAGAAGAAGACGACGATGATGACGGTGGTAATAATGATGGGATATATGTAATAAAAAGACTGGAATGTAGATCGATAAGCACTTCATAAGTGTTAATACGTCACGTACGACATTTAAAGATGATCCGTATGTTTTGGCATCTCAAGCAAAACAAGTTTTCTATTTGAAAAACACAAAAATCAGAGGTGATTGGCATGTTGTCCAAAAAATTAAATCTAGAAATGTTTATGATGTACTAGAAGTTAGCGAGGGAGATGAAGATTTGGAGAGGATTGAGGAGGCACTACAAGAAGAGTCTCAATCTGCCTATGATGGTGTTGTCGGCCTTGATCAAGAAGATGTTACTTCGTAGTTCGTATCAATTGAATAGAACTGATGTAGAACCAGATCATGTCGTAGCTTTCGACCTTACCAATACCACACAGTTAGATCCTCATGAGGCAACTTTCATTAATGATGATGATGATGAGGAAAGTGATTTTGATGATGATACATTGTTAGAGTACTGTATTAAGAATGAAGAAATTTTAAGAACAGATAATGATACAAACTCAGATGGACAATTGTAATATGTCTAACATGTGTTAGGATGAAGTGTAATGGATTTTCAATTTTATGATGTAATGGATTGTCAATTTTATGATGTGATGGATATTCAATTTTATGATGTAATGGAATTTACTTTTAAACTTTCCTTTTAGATATGGTTGGACCAGGCTCACGCAAACGCACAGCCCCGGTGGACCCATCGACCCCTTCCTCTGCAGGGTCGATTTATCCTGCCATTGATGGTATGCATAGTTCCACTTTCTATTAATGATTATATAAATATGGTACAAATTGTTTCTATTTTATTTTTTCTAAAGCTTCGGCCACCACCTCTAGACGAGGGCACGATAGGTCAAAAAATTGGAGTTTATAGGCTCAGATGGAGGCAGCAGGGGGCTCGTGACTTCGGATTGAGCTACCTAAGGGCTTGCTGAAGCCCGTCGGTGGGTGGGCACAGCAATTCACCACAGAGGTTGGCATCATTTGCCTACTACGCGCCCCACTCCATATTACTGACTAGAGTCTCGTCACTGAGGAGGAGCAACGGGATATTCATGCGCATATCCTAGTACATCTTTTATTATTGTGTTGAACTAAATTTTAACATATCTAATGCCGTAATGTTTTGACAATGACATCCTTTACAGGAGAAGTTTGACATTGATCTCCACCTGCCTTACGTCGTGAAAGCAGTGGACTGTTACCTAGAAGTCTTTTTCAGGGACTATCGACACTAGCTCCACATGCACTACGAGGCAGAGGTGGCAGCCGATACAGAGCCCCGTGACAGACCCTATAAGGGGGTCATGGTGAAGGATTGGATGTTATTGTGCGACCGGTTCGCTAGTGATGCATTCTAGGTAAAAATAGTCAAAATTAATTTTATTTTCTGATAAATCATTATCATTTATACTAACCTTCTTTGTTTTGGCCAAGTGTAGGAACTTGCAGGAAAAATAGCGAGAGCAGAAGCAAGCAAAAGGTGACCCATTGTGGTGGATCGCGTTCTTTCGTTAGGTATAGGCATGATATGGTAAGTTAATAAATGTATCAAGTTCTTATTGTATAATCTATTCATGAAATCAATCTTCACAAGCTACTATTTATTTGCTCCAGCGAGACCAAGAGACCGGTGCACCACCCAGCCCCATTGATTTGTGGCACAGGACGCACTACAACCCCGAGAAGGGTTGGACTGGGCGTGAAGCACAGCAGCTTTATATAAGTTTTTTATGTAACTTGCCACAGTATTACTAATTTAATATTAATATAAAGTTATAAAAGTAGTAACTTATATTTATGTTTTTATAGGAGGAGATGGTCCAGCTGCGTGCTCAACCGACAGCTGTAGGTCAGGATCTGTCGATCGATGACCAGATACGGGAGACTGTTCTGGGCAAGAGGCGCGGCTATGTGTGCGACTCAGGGAGTGGGATGGCATTAACGGCATCGTTCTCTACCGTTGAGAGCGTTACCAGGTTTCACGAGGCCACCCAGAGAGCTGAGGCAATTGAGAGACGAAATTCAGAGCTAGAGCAGAGGATGACAGAGCTCTAGGCTCGCCAGACCCAGCTAAAGGCTCTTATTCAGTCAGTCCTCATCCAGCAAGGAGGCTCTGTTCAGCCTTGGTAAGTTTTTAAAATTAATTATTTTGGTGTATCTATTATATATAGAAAATGTTACGTAAAAAAAAGGATTTTGGCCTAACGGCCTAGAAACCGCATGACACACTTCACACATGAAAATATACTTGCACGAACTTAATTTCATTAGTTGTAATGCCCGATTTGGGGTTTTCAATGACCGAAATGCCGAATATCGGCCTACCAACCCTGAAACTCCATTACACACATCACAAATGATAAAATAAACTTGCACGAACTTACTGCACTCGGTTCGGATGCCTGATTTGAAAATTTTGCCAGTTTCAGCTCCAAAAAGGGCCATTTGGGGGTTTTGACAGACCAAAATGGTGGATATCAGCCTACCGACCTCGAAACCCGATCACACACCTCACAAATGATAAAATAAACTTTTACGAACTTACGGCACTTGGTTCGGATGCCCAGTTTGAAGCTTTTGTGAGTTTCAGCTCCAAAAAAGGCCATTTGGGGGTTTTGACCGACCAAAATGGTGGATATCGGCCTAACAACCCTGAAACCCCCATCACCCACCTCAAAAATGATAAAATAGACTTGCACGAATTTACGACACTCAGTTCGAATGCCCGGTTTGAAACTTTTACGAGTTTCAGCTCCAAAAAGGCCCATTTTGGGATTTTGACAGACCAAAATATCGGATATCAGCCTACCAACCCTGAAACCCCATCACCCATCTCACAAATGATAAAATAGACTTGCACAAACTTACGGCACTCAGTTCGGATCACCGGTTCCAAACTTGTGTAACTTTTCGCTCTAAAATGCCTATTTTTGGGGTTTTGACGAACCAAAATGTCAGATATC
This sequence comes from Nyssa sinensis, assembly GCA_008638375.1. Lineage (NCBI taxonomy): Eukaryota > Viridiplantae > Streptophyta > Magnoliopsida > Cornales > Nyssaceae > Nyssa > Nyssa sinensis. The sequence continues at coordinate 25,006,935 of CM018049.1, forward strand.
GGCCTACCGACCTTGACACCCCATCACACATCTTAAAAATGAGAAAATAGACTTGCACAAACTTACTTCACTCGGTTTGAAACTTTTGCGAGTCTCAGCTCCAAAAAGGGTCATTTGGGGGTTTTGAAGGACCAAAATGGCGGATATCAGCCTACCACCCCCGAAACCCCATCACCCACCTCACAAATGATAAAATATACTTGCACAAATTTAAGGCACTCAGTTCGGATCACCGGTTTCAAACTTGTGTAACTTTTTGCTCTAAAAAGCCTCTTTTTGGGGTTTTGATTGACCAAAATGCTGGATATCGGCCTACCGACCCTAACACCCCATCACAAACCTCAAAAATGATAAAATAGACTTGCATGAACTTACAGCACTCTGTTCGGATGCCCGGTTTGAAACTTTTGCAAGTTCCAGCTTCAAAAAGCCTCTTTTTGGGGTTTTGACAGACCAAAATGCCGAATATTAGCCTACAGACCCTGACACCCCATCACACACCTCAAAAATGATAAAATAGACTTGTATAAACTTACAGCACTCAGTTTAGATGCTCGATTTAAAACTTTTGAGAGTTTCAGCTCCAAAAAGGCCCATTTTGGAGTTTTGACAGACCAAAATGCTGGATATATGCCTACCAACCCTGAAACCCTATCACCCACCTCAAAAATGATAAAATAGAGTTGCACAAACTTACGGCACTAGGTTTGGATCACCGGTTTCAAACTTGTGTATCTTTTCACTCTAAAATGCCTCTTTTTAGGGTTTTGACGGACCAAAATACCGGATATCAGCCTACCAACCCCAACACCCCATTACATACTTCAAAAATGATAAAATAGACTTGCACTCAGTTCAGATGCCCGGTTTGAAACTTTTGCAAGTTTCTGCTCCAAAAAGGCCCATTTTGGGGTTTTGACGGACTAAAACACCGGCTATCGGCCTAACTACCCCAAAACCCCATCACATACTTCAAAAATTATACAATAGACTTGAACGAGCTTACGGCACTCCGTTCGGATCACCCGTTTCAAACTTATGCAACTTTTTGCTCCTAATTAAAATGCCTAATTTGGGATTTTGACAGACCAAAATGTCGGATATCGGCCTAACTATCCCAAAACCCCATCACACACTTCACAAATGATAAAATAGATTTGTGCAAACTTACGGCAGTCGGTTCGGATCACCGGTTTGAAACTTATGCTACTTTATGTCGTTTTACTATTTATGCATGTAAAAAAATATATATTCACATTTTATGTTCATATATATATATATATATATATATATATATATTTAATAAAGGTTCTAATATATATCATTTGATCTTTATTTCAGATTGATCAGGATTATTATGCCGCTGTCTTTCTGTTCTGCATCGGGACATACTATTTTCATTTGTTTTTTTTCTTTTAATGAACAGTTGTAATTACATTTTCTGATACTATTTTTTATTTTTGTATTTATTGAAAAATTTTACTTTTACAATTGTAAGTAATTAGTATTATATATATATATATAAATGTATTTTTTTTTTAATATATTCATTTTAGAATATTTGAATTTTTTTGTATATTAGGATGTTTGATACAGGTTTTGAACAGGAATAAAACAAAAATAAAAAAAATAATACAGGTCAAAATCAGGTGTAGGAAAAAAAAAAAAAAACTTTTAGCGACGTACAAAGAGGCGTCGCTAATAGCAAATGAATTAATTTTTAGCGACGCTTCATATTCGTCGCAAAAGAATGCCATTAGCGACGCACATCGAGTGTCGCTAAAGGTTGGAACAATACACTATTTCTAACGCGTCGTGTGCATCGCTAATAGTAACCATTAGCGATGCACAATAAGCGTCGCTAAAGAGTCTGTTTAGCGACCCCCATTGCATCCATTTATAGTATTAGCGACGCCCATACCTGATTATTAGCGACACCAGTTGCACGTCGCTAATAGTTACAGTTAGCGACGCATAAACATCTTAGCGTTGCAAATAGTATTTGCGACACGACTATTTGCGACGCATGGAACGACGCCCAAATGTGCGTCACTAAAGAGAATTGGCAGCAAGAGGTCTTAATCATTCAACATGTTTGTCGGATTAACATTATCGCTACGGATCTTTAACGGAAATTAATCCATAGCATAGTAGAGAAAACAAAGGGAAAATAACATTCTTTAACTGAACTTTGATCACTTTTTGAGTTTTATTTTTTTATATTATAACCTAAAACTTTTTTAAGGGTCTCTTTCTTTGATTGAATTTCTTGTCTAATTTGTTAATAAATATAGTTATTTATAAAAAAATATTATTAATCAATATTAAATTTTTATAATTCCTTTAATTTCAAACTTATGATCTAACATTTACCAAAAAAAGTTTGCCCACTAAAATAAATTTCTTCCCGTTTCCGTCGACGATTATATCTTCTACAAACGAAGAACTGCATGAGAGTGTCATTTATTTGTTCTTCCTATGAACTTCCCATTGTCCAATCTTATTGTCTAAATTTTGTAAAATCAAAATCAATATTTTTCAAAGAAGCCTTCTCTTAGTGACTTGATCAATCTGTCCAAGTGAATTAATCAATCCAACAAAGTGAGGTCGGGTACATGCATCCCACGAATTCAAACCTAATCAAAATTTGCCTGGCTTAATTTGTTAATTTTTGAAAGTGTGAAAACTCTTATTTCATTTCTTCACGAAATTGAAAATTCCATACGTTAATTAAGCTCCAAAAAGCCTTTTTCATAATTTCTTGATAATTTGCATGCAGTAACATCGAAGAGGAATCGACAACATGGGTAAATGGCATTTGCATTTCAAAATTATTGGTCTTACGGCATTGACTAGGAGTAACCCTTTTTTTCCCATTGGTGTAACTTAAAGGGCACGAGGTGAGATTTGAGTTTTTAATATCTTTTGCTTGGCAATATCTCAAAGGTGACAACCCTGAAGTTGACATTTGAGGTACTTGTTGACTAATGAGAAAGCAATAAATATATATATATATATATATACACACACACACATACATACATATATAATATTTTATTTGGTTTACGCGGATGGAGGACCTAGAGCATGCACTTTGGGGTGGGGGTGGGGGTGGGGGTGGGGGTGGGGGTGAAAATAAAATTTAAGAGGGTCTATTGTAGAAATGTAGAGAATTTTGAAAAGGCGATATCTATATTTTAAAAATATTTTATAAAAAGCAGGGATAAAAAATTTGGCTCCTAGCCTTTGTTTTAACCACTGTTGATTTACTTGATGGTATTAAGTTTTTTATTTTTTGGTCATTGGTGTTAAAATTTATACTTTATAAAGTTTTGGGCTCATTTTTTTTTCTTTACATTTTACATTTGTTTTTTCATCTTGTCTCTTAATTTTCTCTCTTTATTATCTCTTTATATATTATTAGGATTCAAAAAATAGGAACAACCTACATGGCATGCTCCAAAAACAGGAACAACCTGCGTGGTATGACAATTAAATTGTTTGTTGACAGTGTGGGTCGGCAAAATGGGCAGTTAAATGAGTACCTGGGTTTGTTTTTCTAAACGGAAAAAAAAAAAAAAAAAAAAGAACTTGTAAGTAGTCAAATTCAACTGAGATGAAATGAAATTAATCAAAATTGCACATGTGAATTGGACCTTTGATTGATGGTGCATTTACCTAATCTTATCATTGATGAATCATTTCAGAAAGCTGCCTAAATAGCGAACTTAGTAAATGTAGCCACTGTGGCACGCCGACTAAGTTGTTTCAACTTTCAACTGACAAATTATAAAGGTTTGCTTTGGAAAGTCATCTCATTAATTTATATAATACATGGCAAAAATCTCACCTCAATAATTTTCTTTAGCAAAGTTTCAAATTACAACCACTTATTGAATTTAAAAGAAAATCAAGAATTGAATGAGGGAAGTTAATTTGAAGAGACATCAATTATATAACTTTGACTTCTGAATATTATGTAGGTGTATTGTCTTATTTCTATAGGCACACAACCTTTAACAACAATATTAATAAACGGATACCTCTTTATTTTCCTTGAAATGGAAAAGTTTCATGTGAGTGGAGATGGGTGTCATCACATTTGAGGCCCACATGTGTTGGGTCTCTCTGTCATAAATGAAATCTCTCTATTTTAAATAAAATGGAGAGACTTCTAATTAGGTGTGAATTACATTAACAATTTAAATTAGACAATTATATATTTTTAACATTATTTTATTATATTCAAAGTATTACTACTATACACTTAAGTTCATATAAAATTGCGTGTTTTAACCATTAGATTTTCCAGAGCTTACAGTATCATTCTCTTTAAATATAAGTCAGTAATTATTGTTTTCAACTCATGCAGTTGATATAGACTATGTGAGAAACAATTCAAAAAACTTAATGGGAATGAAAGAAGTCTAATTTCAAGTCGAATTTTCTTATGACAATAGTTGGAAATGCTTCAGAAACATGTTTTGATGACAATATAAACTCAATATAAGAATACTTGAAAATTCTTATATTTGATTTAAAATGGCCGAACGAACAAAACTCCTCACTCTATTGTGACTCAAACTATTTTTTTGACTAAATTTATGCATTTAAACTTTCAATTGCACATTTTTTACCATTTGAAAAAAGTAATTACTATATGTAAGAAATTTCAAATAAGTTATCATTTGCGATAAACTTCTTCCATTTCTATCTGCTTTTCAATTTAGGGGACAATTCAAATTTGTCAGTTTTTGAATTTATTTTGAAAATTTCTATTATTTCTTAATTTCAATGGAATTTTCTTATTACTTTCGATTTTTTAGTCAAATTAATAATTTTCTATATCGATAAGATAAAGTATAGTGTAAGAGACATCTATTATTCAATTTTCACTAGTAGTATATGTATAATGATCATTTCATGACACATTTCTAATAGTACAAGATGAATTTGAATGTGGAAATTTGATAAACAATAATTGACACATTTCTTAATCGTCCAAGTTTTGAGAACATGTTGTAAAATATGAATCATTTCTGTATTTATGTTTCTTTCTAAGTCTTTATCTAATATAATTGACACATTTCTTAATCGTCCAAGTTTTGAGATGTTGAAAAATATGAGTCATTTCTGCATTTACGTTTCTTTCTAAGTCTTTATCTAATATAATTGACACATTTCTTAATCGTCCAAGTTTTGAGAACATGTCAAACATGAATCATTTCTGCATTTACGTTTCTTTTTAAGTCTTTATCTAATATATATATATATATATATATATATATATATATATATATATATATAATATGACAAGAGTCTCACTAGATTTTAATTCTTAACATTTTGCACTCCTAAATCTATGAGTTGCATCCATGTAGAGTTTTAGATTTTCTAAATCTAGGAATAAGAAATTAAATTTTAAAAATTTTGGGGGGGGAGGGGGGGCCACAGCCTCTAGCCCGTGCCCTCCTGGCCTTTTGTTTGTAATATGGCAAGAGTCTCACTGTTGATTTACTTGATGGTATTAAGTTTTTTATTTTTTGGTCATTGGTGTTAAAAAATTATACTTTATAAAGTTTTGGTCTCATTTTTTTTCTTTTCATTTTACATTTGTTTTTTCATCTTGTTTCTTACTTTTCTCTTCATACAAACGAATTTGAATGTGCAAATTTGATAAACAATAATTGACTTATTTCTTAATCGTCTAAGTTTTGAGAACATGTTGTAAAATATGAATCATTTCTTCATTTGCATTTCTTTCTAAGTGTTTATCTAATATATATATATATATATATAATAAGAGTCTCACTAGCTTCTAATTCTTAACATTTTGCACTCCTAAATCTATGAGTTGGATCCATGTAGTGTTTTAGATTTTGTTTTTCTAAAATATTTTATTACATTGTTTACTATTCCATGCCTACTAGTTTGTCATTTTTTTAAATACTTTTATCCATTTTATTTTTGGTTTTTAATTTCCAAATATTAAAAAAACAAAAATAATTGAAATTCCTAAAATATGGTGATATTCAAATTCTTAATGAATTCAAGTTTTTTTTTTTTTGAAACGCATACAACAATAGTTACAAAAAATGAGTTGTCAAATGCATTTTCGGGAACGTTTTTTTTTTTCCTGTTTATCTGGTGCAAAGGAAAGAAGGTAAATCCAATGTTTATTTGTAAGTTAGAAAATTAGAGTCTTGCATAGGTTATGCAAAACTGAGAGAAATGGAGAATCTAAAAAAAAAAAGAGAATCAGTAAGAGAGATTGAGATAGGTAAGGTTTGAGAAAAAAATAAAAAAGAGAAGGAAATAAGAGAGAAAAAAAGGAAAGAAAAGAGAGTGTGCACATGTTGGAATCAACAATGGTTTTGTCTAAATGTTGTAGTTGTTGGCCGGGGTGATAGCTCATGATCTGGTTTAGTTCAGAGTTTCCTTTTCCCTCTCTTTGCTCTCATATGCCTTGTTTCACTTTTATCTTACTATCTGATGAAAAAAAGGAGGCATGGCCCAGGATGATATGTTTATATTCTTTCATGGAAAATCTTAGCCCATGTTAAGAGGTTCAAGAAGAAGCTGATTCAAGGAAATGGTGGGTATCAACTGGGTTGTTCATCTATTCATTTGATTTGTGGCATCCTTGTGGTGGTGGTCTATTCATTTATTACTATATGTTGGCAAATTAAACCAAGCCCATAAATTTTAGGAAGTTTCCTAATTTGGTTTATTGAGTTCTATTGGTACTTGGAGTGTTATTCAGTAGTACAAATTGTAATTGAAGTAATATTCTAGTAAGGGTTAGTTTCCTAATTAGAGTTGAATAATGTATATTAGTTTTCTTGTAAGATTAGATATCCCATCAATATAGGGCTTAGAGTCAATATTATACATATGGGTCTTTATCACATTAAGTGTAAGCCACAAAATTAACAAGTGGTGACAGGAAAAAAGGCTGAGGAGCCGTGTGATTATGTGGCCGTGTGTGGCCGAGTAACAAAAAGATAGCCGAATGCTTCTCACAAAGAGTTGGTGCAAAATTAGAACTTGAAGTGGCCTTGATTGCTTTATGTCGTTTCTAATAAAGTATTTGCTTGATCTTTGATTTCTTAAATAAAATATTAGTTAGTTTATTTTGTTTCTATTAAATTGGTGAGTTTTAAATTTCATATTTGGTATCAGAGTGATCGTAAATCTTACAATTAGTATCAGAGCAATTAAGGGTTCAATAGTTGGTATCAAAGTAATTTTGGGTTCTACAATTGGTATCAGAGCTAGTTTCGATCTTGAGTAATTTATCAGAACCAAGTTCAATCTTGAGAGAGTCAGTTACAATCTTGGGATAATTTATCAGAGCCAGTTATGATCTTGGGGTAATTTATTAGAGCCAAGTTCGATCTTGGGGGAGTTAGTTTCGATCTTGGGGTAATTTATCGACGCTATGGAAAATCAAAGTTGGTTCTCGTTCCTGGATAATTGTAGAGAACTAGGGTTCTTGTGTTACTCAAGATTGCAATCTTGAGTGGTTTATTGAAGAGTTGTTCGATTGGGATTTGACAGCCATTTGGATCAGAAAAAAGATCCTCCAGTACGTGGTACAAATAATTATGAAAAAAAAAAAAAAGAAGTTTTGGTTTAATCGATAGGGAAGAAAGATAAGATTTTTACCAAGCTTTGGTACATAATTTAATAAATTGTTAATTTGAAATTATGAAAAAAGTTTTGGTTAATGGACAAAAGTTTGAAATTTTGAGAGTTTGTGGTCAAAATATTGATGAGTACTCACATCATGTCACATTCTATCTTAATGCTTGCGAAGTCTATGATGTTGTATCTTATCTCGTAAAAGAGCATTTCCCAAAAGAGGTTTATGAGAAAAAGTTGAATGGTTTTCTCAAATAATAAGGAAAACAATACAATAGGTGTATTGAAATAATTAGATATGCAGACTAAATTATCCACCAACATGTGAGTTTTGGTGTGATCTTATTTCTATATATAAAAGACCGTGAAATGTTTATAAACCTCCCATAGATAAATATTGGGTGGTTGACTTTGAAAGAGACAAATTTGATGAAAATAAGATAATTTATGGTTCAAAATTGTTTTTAGAATTCATTCTAATTTGGGATGATTCATATAATGTGTTGAATTTAGATTCATATGATATTGATTGCCATGCTAATAATTCTAAGGAAAAAAATATTTTGGAAGTTGAAATTGAAGATAGTAATTGTGTGGTTGAAAATTTGGTTTCGGTTCATACTAATGAAAATTTGAATTTGTTGGAGATTGCTTTTCGGGTGTTGGGAAATATTGAAGAGTTGTTTCAGCCTACTAAGTTTTAGAATTCAATAGTTGAGAAAGAAGAACTTTTTGTAGTTTGTGAAATTGATACAATTGAATATTTTGAAGATTTTGGCCTTGCTACTTTGTTTGATTTGTCAAGTACTTTGGAATCAAAACATGGTGAGATTGAAGAATTTTTCAATTCAGAGTTTAGTGATTTTATTGGTACTGAGAATTTTATCACTCAAGGGTTTGTTATTTTTGTGCGTATTGAGAATTTTATTACTCGAGGCCATGTTGATTTTGTGAAAAGGTTTTTCCAGAGTTTCAAGAATTTTTAGGAATTGAAAATCCTTGGTTGTTTGAAATTTGTGATTTTATAGGTGTTGATAAATTCTTGTCAGTGGGCCACAATAATGGTTTGGATCTTAATAATTTTATTGCTGCAGATTTTGTTTGAGAATATAATTTTGGTATTTTGAAACAGGCTTTGCATCATTATGATGGTAGGATTATTGGCATGCTAATTCTGATTCTATATGGGTTAGCATGAATTTGTTCTTTGATCATGTTAAAGAAATAGAAAAGTTGTACACCAAGTACAAAATTCGACCACATACACGTGTGAAGATGAAGATGGATGATTGTTCCAAATTTCAATCGCACAAGCTTCTTACAGCGACAAAAATTGCAGAGAAGATTCTTGCTCATGAATATGTTGGAAAGTTACTTTAGCGAGCTTAGTTTAAAGGAGACATTGTTAGTCAATAAAACCAAGTCCATAAATTTTAGGAATTTTTGGTTTATTGAGTCCTATTAATATTTGGAGTGTTTTTTAGTATTAATAATTGTAATTGGAGTAATATTCTAGTAATAGTTAGTTTCCTAATTAGAGTTGCACAAGGTATATTAGTTTTCTTAAGATTAGATATCCTCATTAATATAGGACTTAGAGTCAATATTATATATATGGGTTTTTGTCATATTAAGTGTAAGCCACAAAATTAACAAGTGGTGGTAAAAAAAAAGGTTGAGTAGCTTTGTGATTTTGTGGCCGTGTGTGGCCGAGTAATACAGAGATAGCCGAATGCTTCTCACAAAGAGCTAGTGCAAAATTAGAACTTGAAGTGATCTTGATTGCTTTATGTTGTTTCTAATAAAATATTGATTTCATCTTTGATTTCTTAAAAAAAAAAATAAGTTTTTTTATTTTATTTCTATTAAATTGGTGAGTTTTAACTTTTACATTTGGTATTAGAGTGATCGTAAATCCTACAATTAGTATTAGAGTAATTCTACAGTTGGTATCAAAGTAATTTTGAATTCTACACTCCAACATCTAAGGAGCTAATTATGTGATAGTTTTTGGGCTTTTGAGGATTCTTGGTTTAACTGTGGTGATCATTACTCACTCAAATTGAATAGCTTTCCCCCTCATTAGCTCTTGTAGCTGACCTTGTTTTGGACAATAGATTGGATTTCTTCTTCTATTGTTTACAATTTTATGGTTCATATATATAAATATATATATATATATATATATTGTGTTTGATACATTATCTAGACAGATGGTCTGTATTTGATAATTTCGTAAATAATAATAGACCAATAATAAAGAGTAAAAGTTTAATTAGGCATGATGAGGCAAAATTGAAAATTTGACACGAAAATATAATAAACGAAGAAAATAACAATATATTAATAGTTGAAAGGTAAAATTGTCATTTTACCATAACAAATAACTCTCATTTTTATATAAATAATAGATAATATATATACACACAGACATATATATATATATATATATGTAATTATGGGGATATGACATTTAATTACATGCAATTATATTATATCAATGTCATTTGAATTTTATACAATATTCTAAATAACTTGTTTCGTCGATTGAATCAATTGTGATTTAGATATTCTATATGGTAGTTGTCTTTACTGAAAATATGTCCAAAGATGTAACTTAAGGAAAGCCGAATACGAACTTTCAAACAGGCACTTGGAGAGCAACTGGGTTTGATGTAGAACAGATTGCAGAAGAATTCCTAGTGCAGCAGAATTCCTAGCACGGGATTGCATGCAACATCAATGTGGTAAGAATTGCATGAAATTCGGTGCATGACTTGGAATCGATGTGTTGATCAATACTCATGGCTTTGCGATGACCTATGCCATTTTTCATGCAAATTCCTTCGTTTTGGACTTCAGAAGGGAATTTTCGTATTTTTTGCTATTTATGGTAATAATGCGCGAATTAATTATGGGTGGCTACAGTTGACATTTGGAGTTGTCCTTTTGGTAGACTACTGTTTAAGTTTAGGGTTTTTGATTTATGCTTTTAATTAGAATATTTCTACTTTTAGAATTTTTCATATTTTTCCTTATTTTAATTATTGCTTTCCTAGTCCCTAGTCGAATTAGGGTTTGTTGCCTATATAAAGGCTGTTCTTTTCATTATAAGGTTAACTTTTGATTCAATAAAAATATTTTCTTTCTAAGATCTTATTCTCTGTATTCATGGATTCAAGTGTGTTACTTTTGTTCGTGGATTCAAACGATTTTCTAAGAAACAGACGGTGTCCTATTTCTTCACAAACTTCTGCTACATCAGTTGGTATCAGAGCAGGTTTAATCCTGTTCAGATGGTGAACGCACGAAAAGAAAGTGAAATCCTTGACAGCGGTGACCGTGAAGGAGATATGGTTACAAGGGCTGAATTCAGAACTTTCCAGTATAAGACCCAGTAAGTGCAACGTGAAACCCAGCAAGTATTGCGGGAAATCCAAACAACTCTTGCTAGGCTAATGACAAGGAATAATCAGTAGGGCGATGATCCTACGGGTCGTCAACCGTACCGAGAAAGGGCTGAAGTTGTGCGTGAACGCCATCTAGAGATTCCACGTAGGTAGCTAGCCTACGAGGATAACTTGAGTGAGGATGAGGAAGATGCTAAAGCCATATTCCAGAATAATCGGAGAGGTTACCAAAAGGAGCAGGACCGATAGACCTTTCGTATAAAGATGGACCTGCCCAATTTTAATGGTCAACTTCAGATCAAGGGGTTTCTTGTTGGCTAGTATTAGTCGAGAGATTTTTCGATTATATGGATATTCTTGAAGATAAAAAGGTGAAATTAGTCGCATACAAATTATTGGGGGGAGATTCTTCTTGGTGAGAAGCAGTTGCAAATTACACGGATGTGACAAGGAAAAGGGATGGTTCAGACATGGGCTAAGATGAGGCGACTGTTACGATCAAGGTATTTGCCTCCAGATTATGAACAGATTCTGTTTGAACAATATCAGAATTGTAGGCAAGGGAGTAGAACAGCGAGGCTTACCTAGAGGAATTCCACAGGTTGTCGTCGTATAATAACCTGCTGGAAACAGATGCGCAACAAGTTGCTAGGTTTGTTGGGGGGCTGCGTTGGGCTATGCAGGATCGAGTTGCGATGCAAACAGTCTACACCTTAACTGAATCCTTTGCATTGGCTATCAAGGCAAAAACTCAATTGGACAAATCAAAAGAGGCAGTCTTAACACGAAATTCCGTTGATTCTAATCGTGCTGCAGTAAATAAAGGAAAAGCCCCAAATATTCAGCCATCTTTGTCTAACATCACTCGCAGAACAGGTAGCAGTGGGGGTCCTTCAAAGCTAGTCGGTCCTTCAAAGCCAGCCAATACTGTTCCACTAGAAGTGGCACCTCGTAACCCTTATGCTCGTCCGGGGTCCGATAAGTGCTATAGATGCTTATAGCCAGGGCACCGTTCCAATGAGTGTCCTGAAAAGGGTACCGTTAACTTAGTGGAGCCAGAAGAATATGGCAGATTCGAGACAGAGGAGGACGAGAATGAAGCGCCCTACACTTATGAAGAGGAGAAGGTAATGGGTGGCGACGAAAGAAAGCTGCTATTACGCTCTCTAGTGGTTCAACGACTTTTGTTAGCACCAAACCGGAAAGAACCATCTCAGCGGCATAATATATTCCGAACCAGGTGTACTATGAACAAAAAAGTTTGCGATGTCATTGTTGATAGTGACAGTAGTGAAAATACAGTGTCGAAAGCAATGGTTACCAAGTTGGGCTTGCAGACTAAGAAACACCCTTCACCCGTATATGATTGGCTAGATAAAACGGGGTGCTGAAGTAAAGGTAACTAAAATCTGCCGTATTAAATTTTCAATTAGGAAGAATTATGCAAATGAGGTTGTGTGTGATGTGGTGAAGATGGATGCCTGCCATATCATTTTGGGACGACCTTGGCAGTTTGATGTGGATGCTACGTACAGGGGCCATGATAACGTATATGTTTTCATGAAAGGGGGCCTAAAGATCGTTTTGGGACCCATAAAAGAGGAATTTGCAATTGTTGAACCGAAGTCAAAGGGCAAGTCAGTATTTCTTGTGGATGGGGGCGAATTCATAAAAGAAACTAAGGAATCTAGAGAGATTTTTGTTGTGGTAGTTGGGGGAGAAGTTGGCAAGGAGTCTATGGAAATTCCACCCGTACTTAAACCTTTGTTGGAGGATTTTCAGGAAATTATACCATCAGAGCTATCGGATGGGTTGCCTCATATGCGAGACATACAACATCAGATTGATCTCACACCAAGAGCCAGTTTGCCTAATCGTCCACATTATCGGATGAGTCCTAAGGAAAGTCAGATTCTACAAAAGCAAGTGGAAGAGCTAATCAAGAAGGGATTGGTGCAGGAGAGTATAAGCCCTTATGCAGTACCAGCCTTGTTAGTTCTAAAGAAGGATGGTAATTGGCGCATATGCATCGACAGCCGGGCAATCAATAAGATCACCATCAAATATAGGTTCCCTATTCCTCGATTAGAAGATATGCTAAACATGCTGGCTAGCACCAAAGTCTTTTCAAAAATTGACTTACGGAGCGGGAACCATCAGATTCGGACCAGACCTGGAGATAAATGGAAAACCACTTTCAAGACCAATGAGGGGTTGTACGAATGGTTAGTGATGCCGTTTGGACTCACCAATGCACCTAGTACTTTCATGCGGTTCATGAACCAGGTATTGAAACCATTTACTGGAAAATTTGTTGTGGTGTACTTTGATGACATATTGATATATAGTCGAAACAAATCTGACCATCTTACGCACTTGAGGAAGGTTCTTACAGTTTTGCAGCAAAATAAGTTGTATGTTAACTTAAAGAAGTGCAACTTTATGACCAGTAGTTTGCTATTTTTGAGATTTATGGTAAGTGCTGATGGGATTAAAGTTGATAGAGAAAAGATTCGTGCTATTTAGGGGTGGCCAACTCCACAAACAGTGGGCGAGGTTCGTAGTTTTCATGGTCTAGCAACGTTTTACAAACGGTTTGTCAAAGATTTTAGCAGGATAGTCACGCCAATTACTGAATGCATGAAGAAGGAAAAATTTCATTGGGGAGAGAAAGCAGAATAGAGTTTTGCATTGATCAAGGAGAAATTATCATCTGCCCTAGTTTTAGCACTGCCAGATTTTGACAAGCTATTTCAGGTAGAGTGTGATGCCTCTATTGTTGGCATTGGTGCTGTACTTGTCACATCCTGAACCCCACCCTATGCGGTTGTCGAGGACGTGATGCCAGTTAGCCGCCTTGCCGGTTTGTCGACCGACAATGCGACTAACCAAAGGCAAACTTCTGAACTTACCGATGAATTGCATTCCAAATGTAGGGTCAGAGCAGCGAAATTTAAAATTTTTTTATCTCGGGAATGCAACTCCTTTATAATTACCGTAGAGGTATGTACCACAGAGCAAGTCTAAAATCAAACTGTTAATAACTCTAACCACAGAGCACATCTATAATCAGACATATAACACGGAGCATATCTAATCTCTCTAGAGTACCATTACCATGAGCCATGTCTCAATATCTACTACATATCAATCACATCAATCAAATCATGTCACTCACCTGAATAACCAGATCCAATCCGCAAGTGTAGAGACATGGAAAATTGAGGATAAATTTTTTTTGTTTTTCTAGTAGGGCTGTAATAACCCGACTTGAGTTAGACTGTAACCGACCCGGGTAGGGCGAGGCCATGACATGTAACTTTGAATCTAACACTAATTTATTATTTAAATAAAGTTTGATGTCCAAGTTAATAATAGACAATTTCGAGTATCCGAGGCTTGTCGTATTGAAAGCCGAGAATTATGAGACACGTGCGTGTGAATGATTATATTATAAATTGGAAAAAAAATAATTAAATGATAAAAGAAATAAAATTTTAAAATAATGTGACAATAAATAAAATGAAGTGAAATAATTAAATAAAATAAAATGAGATATATATATATATATATGTATCTGGAGAAATTGGAAAAGCTTCTTGGAGAAGCAAGAATTTGGGGAAAGAAGAAAGAGAAGCAGCCGAATCTGCTGGGCACGTGAGGGGCTGATATCTGTATATACATAGATATATTTGAGAAAGCTTCTTGAGGAAGCTGGGAAGAAAGAAAAGAAATAGAGGAAGAGGGGGCAACCGACATGGAGAAAGAGTCGGTGCGGCTGAGAGAGTCGGTGTGCAGAAGAGCTACTGAAAGCGGCTGGATTTGGATGATTTGTGTGAAGAGGTTAAATCAACTAGAGAGAGTGAGATCCGATGAGTGATTGGGCTTGGAGGGAGACAGCCGTAGCGGTGCAGCAAAAAAGGGGGAATCACGTTGGCTTGATCATGGATGGAGCTGATTGGGTTTGTGGAGTAAGACAGCAATAGCGGTGCGGCAGTTTGATCAGGTTCCATCCCAAAGTTTTCTGCACGGGATGATGATTGTTGGATGGATTTTTGCTTTGAACGGATCGATGCTGGCTACAAGTTGTTGCACCGATGATGGCTGTAGTAGAGGTAATGACCGAGATTCAAAACTCTGTCAAGAATTGGGATTGTTGGTCAAGTTCTGCAGCCGTAGTTGTGGCGCAAAGAAGCTCAAATCCAGGATGGTCATGGAATTTTCTGAGATGGGAAAAGATGAGAGATTTGGGTTTTGATGATTTGTTTAAATTGGGGAGAAGGGGAGTGATGCTACAGCAGATCAGTATATATATATATATATATGTGTGTGTGGGCTGTTCAGGTAGGCACAGAGCAGCAGCAGCTATTGCGGCAAAGCAACAGTAGCGGTGCGTGGTGCTGCACCGTGTGGGGGCTGTCCGGTGTAGTCGCGCAGCAGCAGCATGTGCCGCTGCGTGGTGTGGGGTGGTTGCGGCAAAACAGCAGTAGAGCTGCACTGCGTTGAGTATGTGTAGTGTGTACATCGTGTGGTGTTGCGGTGTGGTTGTGTAGCCGCTGACCGAGAGAGAGATTGGGTTGATGTGCGTGTTTGTATGTGTGTAACAGAGAAGGGAAATGGAAGAGCAGTGCAGCAGATCTGCTTGTGCAGTGGCTGCCATAATGAAATTGGAGAACCTAGAGGGATTTGGAAGAAACAGGTGGGGTTATGTGTGTTGTTTATGTTGGTTGGATCGGTTCAGAATTGTGTTGATGAGTTACGGCAGTAGCGTGGCAAACCGGATGAATTTGAATTGAGAGAAACAGCAACAACAGCTACAATGAAGGTTCAGATAATGGATTTTGATACAGCCCGGGACTGTGGGAATGTTGCGGTTTGTGAAGTGATTAGGAATTAAGTAAAGGGGCTATGAGAGAAAGTTGGTAGTAGCTGGTGGTATATATATATATATATATATATCTATATAGCGTTACAGATGAAGAAATTGGTAGATGGATGCTGGAATTGAATTCAGGGGTCTTGAGTGCGAACAGTTCAGTTTGGGGGACTTGATTTCAGATTTTGGGAAGAGTTCAAGTGATTGCTGGTTGCTAGAAGTATGCAGCAAATTTTTATACCTGACTTTGGGATTTTGATATGATTTTTGTGCTACTGTTACTATCTATTCTGTTTAGTGAGAAAATAGAGGAAATTGAGGGGTTATACAGTTTTGAAGTGTTATTGGAAGTTCTGTCCATTAGAGGTGTAGACGTTTGGATTGCTATGGAGTTGACAATGCTTTGATCCGTGTTGCTAGTGTGTAGTGACTTTGGTGTTGCAGGGGTGCAACAACTCACACCTTGCAATCTAATGGGCATGGGTTAGATGATGGGTCGTTAGTGGTGTACAGCATTTGGAGGAGTTAAGACCTCCAGCATATTACCGAGTCAGGAGCCGTGACTAAATGATGATTGCAGTGCTAGTGGAACGTTGACTGAAACCAGTCAAAGGAACATCGAAGTGAAAGGCGAGGACCCTCTAAACATATACAGTAGGAGGACTGAGTTATTCACCAGTTGACTGAACTGCTTAGTGGACACGACTTCTTAGGGTTGAGATAACCCGATCAGGTATGGTACTTTGCTAAGTAAGGAATAGAATTAAATTAGGATTGATGTGCATATTGATTGAATTATTTTTGTGCTCAATAGAAGATCACACAGGAGTTGTTGCTTTGAGAAACTTTGAGTTGATTGTTTATGTGCTTCCATGTTTCCTGTGATTATTTGAGAGTTGTGATTTATTTCTTGTGTTGTCGTCATGGGTGATTTATGTTTTAGAAGGATTGTTGATATTGTGACATGTGAATTGCATAAGTATTGAGATTGATTGTGCATGATGCGTATATTTGTGGATGAAGTCTTATGATTCAGCTGCTATTGTTATTTTTAAGAGGACGATATTGTTTAATTGGCATGCTTTATGCATTGGTGAAATGTTTTATTGAGATTATGTTGTTGTGTGATGAATGCATGGCATATTGGCATTGGGTGAATTCTTTGGGCATATGGCGTGAGTTGAGCACATGGTGCTTTGCATTATGAGAGTGCAGATCCTGTGGTGAAAAACCCAAAATTGGCCATTGCATTGGTACTTCGAGCCATCGGGGAGTACCCATAAATGAGACATGGGTGTGACATTGAGATGCATGGGTGTGTCACGCATATTGCCTGTGCATTGTGTTGATGAATTTGTGAACGTGATGTAGGGTTTTATACAGATGTAGTTTGTACATTGTCATTATATTGTATGCATGATTTAGGGAGGCATGTAGATATACATGTACACTTGCACATGCCACGTCTTAATTTTGTTCCTTGCATTAGTATTGTACCATACCAGCATGTTGGCGCTGACCCATTCATGGGAACCATATTTCAGATGACATTCCCGACACCTGAGACTTGAGGAAGTCTAGCCGAGTGGAGGAGACTTGACTGTAGATGGATATTTGGCTCGAGAGGCGTGTTTTGTGATGTACGGGCTTAAGCCCAATGACATATATGTTGTAGGATGGTTGTATATTTTCGGTTGTATAAGTAGGCGATGTATATTTAACTTTGATAAAGTTGTGGCCATCGAGTGAGGATGGATTGTGATGTGTTTGTATATATATATATATAATGTATTGTGATTATCAGGGGAAAAAGGCTCGAAAAACAAAGGAGGTTCTGCCGAAATTTTTTTAAAAAACAAGAATGTATGTGTATTGATGGATGTATAGTCATGTTACTGGAATAGGCTTGAATATAAATTAGTTATTAGTTATTTCTTTATGTATTTATTTACAATTGTCTTTTTATTTATTTTATTTTCTGTCTCGTCAGTCACGCCTCGGGTTCATAGAAATTCGGGGCGTGACAACAAGAGTCCAAGTCTCCACAAATCAGTGCCATCAGATCCTTTACTTGGAATGCCACTCGGCCTATCCATGTCATATCATAGTGCCTTCTAATCCAATTGAGATAAATCCTGAAAAATGTTAGGATAATGGGGTGAGCTTAAATAAGCCAGTGAGTAACACAGGTTCCCCATCATGAGTTTCAAAAATCAATTCTTGCTTACAAAGCACATGGAGGGTTTAGTTATTTCTGAAATAACAGTTTTATAAATTTACTTAATGCAGTTGAGTAGAATAAAACAGGACTGAATTAATGGAACAGACGGAACAGTATAGGATGCTAGTATATAAATCAGGAGCATAGGTAAATAAATCAATAATACAACAGGTCAGTATTGAGCAAAATAGAACAAAACAAAATAGGACAAGACGCTAATTAGGCAGGACAGAACAAAATCATGCCACGTGTAATGCAGTACAAAAGGGTATGCATTTAAGTATACGCATTTAAATAGTATGGCATATAAAACGGTATAGTGTATGAAGATACAATATCTAGACAGTGCAACTTATACACCAAGTCAGAAGTTCGAAGTTACTCACAACATAACGAGACAGAATTGGAGCAAACTACATATATAACAAAACAGAACGGAAGAGCCAGAGAACCGGACATAACATAACAAAACAAAATGAGTAAGACACAACATAACGAAACAAAATCGGAACAGACCAAATACCATAATAGAATAGACCCGAACAAACAAAGGAGCAGGACAGAACAAAATCATACCACGTGTAATGTAGTACAAAGAGTATGCCTTTAAGTATATGCATTTAAACAGTATAGAATATAAAACGGTACAGTGTATCAAAATACAGTATATAGATAGTGTAACTTATACACCAAGTCAGAAGTTTCAAGTTACTTACAACATAACGGGACAGAATCGGAGTAAACTACATATATAATAGAACAGAACGGAAGAGCCAGAGAACCGGACAGAACAAAACAAAACAAGATGAGTAAGACACAACATAACGAAACAAAATCGGAACAGACCAAATACCAGAATAGAATAGACCCGAACAGACAAAAGAGCAGGACAGAACAAAATCATACCACGTGTAATGCAGTACACAGAGTATGCCTTTAAATATATGCATTTAAACAATACAGTATACGAAACAGTACAGTGCATCAAAATACAATATCTAGACAATGTAACTTATACACCAAGTTAGAAGTTCCAAGTTACTCACAACCTATTACGCTTATCTCCTTGTACAGATAATTTGATAACCACTAGATACGTTAGGCACCTCCTTGCATATCCTGAACAATCATCATTAATCACAGACAAATCAGAATTCATCTATTCATGTCTTATTTATCAGCTTAGGCGTCTATCGGATTACCTAAGATAGCCTAATAGCCTATTACCCTTTCATTGGGTTTCATCTAAGGCTATTACATTCTTTAATTAGGCTTAGTAGCTATCAGGATTATAACCTAAGTCATTTAGACTTCAATCGTTATCAGTTAAGTACTTATTTAACCTTAAGGGCAAAACGGTAATTTTACCATTCTTGTCCCGGACCCTGTCGTGGTCCTCAGAATAGTCCACATATCTTATATATAAAGTTCTAATTCTTTTGGACTCAAATCGTTATCAGTTAACTACTTATTTAACCTTAGGGGCAAAATGATAATTTTACCATTCTTGTCCTGGACCCTGTCGTGGTCCTCATAATAGTCCACATATCTTAAATATAAAGTTCTAAGTCTTTTGGACTCAAATCATTATCAGTTAACTACTTATTTAACCTTAGGGGCAAAATGATAATTTTACCATTCTTGTCCCCAAACCCTGTCGTGGTCCTCATAATAGTCCACATATCTTAAATATAAAGTTCTAAGTCTTTTGGACTTCATTTGGTATCTGCTTTTGATCATCAGGACACATCAATCATTTTTTATTTTATACGTTGACTGTTCCGGAGTCTTATTTGGTGTTTTAATGTTCATAATTATGCTTATGACAATTTATTGGATCAGATCGGGCCTTTATTCGGCCTTAAGGGCATTTTGGTCATTTTTCGTTTCGTGATATTCTGACCCCGATTCATGATTTAATCATGTGTACAGTTTCACGAGTGTCTGGGCTTCTATCGGTATTAATTTCATCCCAATCAAACTTCATTTAGACTTCATATAGCATCAGGGGCATTTTGGGAATTTCACATATTGTATGGCTAAACTTTTCGGGACCTCAGGTCATAAAATAGACCTCACCAATAGGTCTAGAATGTCTGACATAGTTAAATTGGACTATCTTTTATGTTTAACTGGCCCTGGGTATCATTAGGGGTAATTCAGTCATTTACTATTTGCGTCTGTATTTTTTGGAACTTGGTTTCACAAATCAGACTCCACCGTTGAGTCCAGAATGCCCAACATAATCAAAATGGACTATCTTTTATTTTTATTTGGCACTAGGTATCATCAGGGGCAGTACAGTCATTTACTATTTACGTGTCTTTATTTTTCAGGACTTAATTTCCCAAATCGGACTTAGCCATCGAGTCCGGAATGCCCGAAATAGTAAGAATATACTATTTATTTATTTTATTTGGGCTTCGTTTGAGTCATTTAGTGTCTAAGGATAAAATAATAATTTTACCTAATTAATAAAATAATTAAATAAATTATTTTATTAATTATTTATTTTTTCAGGGGCTTATTTGAATTAATTCCTTAAAATCTGGGCCAGAACATAATTATTCAGAACAGTTGGGGTCAAAATGCAATTCAGGAAAATATTGGTTTAATTCTTTTCAATTAAGCCCTTGGACCGTTGGGTTTACTAGGTCAAACCCTAGACCGGTCCAAAACCATGGTGAACCAGCCAGTTCACTAGACCATACAGAACCGGAATAACATAACCTGTTATATCCCTTATCCATGTTTAGGTTAGGCATGAATCCCAAATTCTAATTTGTTACCTCTACAACCAAACGGCCCCAATTGGATTTAAAATTTAAAACATTTGGCCTAAAACGACGTAGTTTGACTTGCCCCTTATATCCGGTCGGGTTCCGACCCAACCCAAATCCGATCCGACCCGTGTCACTGTTCATCGTCTTCCCTCTTCTACCCCGCACTGTAGCCCTAATTTCAGTTTCCATTTTTTCCAATTTCGTGGATTTTCAAGTGCTGATTCCCTCTATTTTCCATCCCAAAGGGTTTCTAGGACCTCATACGTTAGTTATACATCCATTTTGTGGCTCGAATCTAAGGACGGAGTTCGGTTCAACTCCATTATCGTGGGACCTGCAACTTGGTCATATACACTCGTTTTTTGCTCAAAACCCTTAAGGTTTCTTCTATAGTAATCTATGCATCATGGGGTTCAAGTCCCCACTCCCAAAATCAAGTTTACAGCAAGATTTGTGAGGTTGGGTTTCAAAACCCGAACCTGCAACTCAGGTTTTAAGGCTCATTTTTAAGCTATTTGGTCTGGTTTTCGTTGCAGTGCAAACCCCACATTATCTAGGTCAAGTCTAAGAAATCCAAAATCAGTTTGGCTTGGGTGAAATTAGACCTGCTCTTATGGAGGTCTATCTATAGCTGCTGTTCATGGCTCAGGACCTTTCAACCCCTATTTACCCTCTAGATTCATTCATAATAGTTCCTTAATGTCATAGTAACTCATGCATGCAGTTTAGGCTCCTCAAAAGACTGAAACAATAACCAAAATTAAAAAGGAAAAATTCAGGGTTTTGGTATTTTATACCTTCTGGTCGACTACTGCTTCTTCATGGCTCACGACTGAGCTTCTAGATCTTGTCCACCTTGTTGGTAGGGTTTAGCCCCTCCCTATTTGTGCACCTCCATGTGGAACACACACCATGCACACACAATCTCACACACACTTTCTCTCTTTACTCTCTCTCTCTAACAGCCCACATGCACACACTTACACAGATCTCTGTTTGGTTTCTAAATCACCCTAGCCCCACACAACATACAAAGTATATATATATATATATATAAGTATACATATACACATGTATATATTTTATAGTTTTAGTTTTTTGCATGAATTCCTATTGGTGGGGGTGGTGGTCCAATGAGGGGCTGTCACCTCATTTTAATATTAAGAATTCTCCATCCTATGACATATATATATATATATATATATTTATATTTATATTTATATTTATGTAAACATATTTTACATTTTGTGTTGGTGGCTGCATGAAATCTCATTGGCCCATTTGGGAGGTGGCCTTGGTTGACTTAAGCTTATATACAATTCTACTGTATATTTAGGCATAAAATTGTTGGCAGCCCACTTGGTTTATTTTTGGGCGCCTAAAATCTTGCCCCACTTGGTTAAGGGTTCAAATCCCTTTGGCCTCACTTTTGGGCATTTTCCACATTTGGGCTTATGCCTTATTTGGCTGGCACAGAATTCTGTTTTAGCTTTTTCATTCGTAATTTCTTTTCCAGTCCTCTTTTTACGAAGCAGTTTCTTCTGCTCACTTTTTATCTCGGTTAACTTCAATGTCAAAGGCCTCGTGTCAGTTATTATTCATTTATGGCCGTCATAGTTCGCTAATTCAAGTTTTCACAGTGTAAAATTAAATGACATCATTTTACCTAATTAATTGATAATTAGGTTCGGGTATGACACCCTCCTCTCTTGACGTGTTTAATTATTTTATTGGTCTCTCGTGACCGTCGAGAGGTTCCCGATTAACTGTCTTCATTATTCTTTATGTCGGTTCTAATTAATAATTAGCAAACTAATTATTAATTAATCAGGTCGTGGTGTTAGAGTACTATCTCAAGAAGGCAGACCGGTTGCGTTTTACAGCAAGAAGCTCAGTGAAGCTTGCCAGAAGTGGTCTACTTATGAACTGGAATTCTATGCTGTTTTTTTAGCCTTGAAGGTTTGGGAACACTATCTGGTGCAGAGGGAGTTTGTCTTATTCAGTGACCACCAAGTGCTGAAATTTATCAATAGCCAGAATAGTGTCAATTGGATGCATGCCCGCTTTTCTTTTATCCAACGCTTCACATTCACTTTGAAGTATAAGGCTAGTCAATTAAACCAGGTAGCTGATGCTCTAAGTAGGAGTTCCTGGTTTAAGTATTGCAGTAGAAAATATGGCGGATCGCATCAAGGCTATTCAAGAAGAGGTGCGTAAAAACTTAGAGGAGTCTAATGCTAAATACAAGACCGCTGCTAATAAAAAGAGAAGAGCTCACGTCTTTCAAGAGGGGGATCTAGTGATGGTTTATTTGCACAAGGGGTGGGTGCCAGTAGGCACGTACAACAAGCTAAAAGACAAGAAATATGGTCCTTTCCAGATTCTGAAAAAAAATTAATGATAATGCCTATGTTGTGGACATTCCTGCAGATATGGTCATTTCTCCTACTTTCAATATTGCTGATTTGTTTGAATACCATCCTCTCGATATGTCGTCTTCTCAATTACCTAACTCGAAGTCGAGTTCTTTTCAAGCAGGGGAGACTGATGTAGAACAGATTGCAGAAGAATTTCTAGCACGGGATTGCGTGCAATGTCAACGTGGTAAGAATTGTGTGAAATTCGATGGGTGGCTTGGAATCGATGTGTTGATCCATACTCATTACTTTGCAATGACCTATGCCATTTTTCGTGTAAATTCCTTCGTTTTGGACTTCAGAAGCGCATTTTCGTATTTTTTGCTATTTATGGTAATAATGCGCTATTTAGTTATAGGTGGCTACAGTTAACATTTGGAGTTGTCTTTTTAGCATACTACTGTTTAAGTTTAGGGTTTTTGATTTATGCTTTTAATAAAAATATTTTTATTTTTAGAATTTTTCGTATTTTTCCTTATTTTAATTATTGTTTTCCTAGTCCTAGTCGAATTGGGGTTTGCTACCTATATAAAGGCTGTTCTTTTCATTGTAAGATTAACTTTTGATTCAATAAAAATATTTTTTTTCTGAGATCTTATTCTCTGTGCTCGTGGATTCGAGTGTGTTACCTAGTTCGTGGATTCGGACGATTTTCCAAGAAACAGGCGGTGTTCTATTTCTTCACAAGCTTCCTCTACGTCATAAACATTTTATCATTACAAACTGTAATCCTAAAAATTTCTGAAGATTATAAATACTGTCATCTAATTTGATTCATGTCATCACCTCAGATTGCATACAAAAGATTTCTGAAACACTAAGAGAGGATGTGGAAGCTTAAGATTGCTGAAGGGAATGGACCATGGCTGTATAGCACCAACAACTTTGTTGGCAGACAAATTTGGGAGTGGGATCCTGAAGCCGGGACACCTGAAGAGCGAGCCCAAGTCAAGAAAGCTCAGGATGATTACAAGAATAACAGATCTCTTGTTCAACCTTGTGGTGATGTTATTATGCGTTTGCAGGTATTTTACACTAATTAACCACCTTCATTCCCATGCAGACTCAAACAAATAATGAAACAGAAACCATGCATGTGATTGTCATTGTTAATCAATATTTTGAAATTTTTGTCTGATTTATTTGCATTTTCTGATGTTCAATTTACAGCTTAAGAAAGAAAGCGGAATTGATCTAAGCATACCGCCCGTGAGAATAGGAGACAATGAAGAAATTAGCTATGAAAAGGTTACAACTGCGTTGAGGAAAGCTGTTCGATTAAATCGTGCTATCCAAGCAAGTGATGGGCACTGGCCAGCTGAAAATGCTGGCCCAATGTTTTTTACACCTCCCCTGGTAAGTGTTCTTAATTAAACAATTTTCTTCCATTTTCTTGGCAACCAAGCGGAGCTAATTGTTGGAAATGTTACAATTTGCAGCTCATTATCTTACATATCAGTGGAGCAATTAACACTGTCCTAACAGCAGAGCACAGAAAGGAGATGGTTCGATACATTTACAATCATCAAGTACTAATCTAGATCCCTTTATTAATCTTTTATATATTAGAAATGTTAATCCAATATCTAAACTTGTAAAATTTGTGTGTTATGAAGAACGATGATGGCGGATGGGGATTCTATATCGAGGGCCATAGCACCATGATTGGGTCGGCACTTAGCTATGTTGCCTTGCGTTTGCTGGGAGAAGGTCCTGATGATGGAGAAAACAATGCAGTTGCAAGAGCCCGCAAGTGGATTCTTGATCATGGCGGTGCAACAGGGATACCCTCTTGGGGAAAGACATATCTCTCGGTATAATTCACAAATTCCAAGTTTTATGCAACAATCTTTTAAAGTAATTTTCCGTTTGGCTTCCAAGAAGAAAGTGGACAAAAAAAATAATAGCTGCAAGACTCAAAATTATCTTCTCCTTTCCTCTCATCTTCTCTGCAGCCAAACAGAGCAATTAAGAAAGTTAAAATTTGAAGTGCCAAAAATTATCTATCATTGAGGTTAAGTTGGAACACTCTTGCTGAATTTCTTTGTTTTCTGCAGGTGCTCGGAGTGTATGAATGGGCAGGCTGCAACCCATTGCCACCAGAATTCTGGCTTTTCCCTTCAGTTTTGCCTTATCATCCAGGTAAAGATGGACAACTTTTTCTTCTTGTATTTGCACCATTACATTATGTGTTATTG
The DNA here is from genome assembly GCA_008638375.1 of Nyssa sinensis. Lineage (NCBI taxonomy): Eukaryota > Viridiplantae > Streptophyta > Magnoliopsida > Cornales > Nyssaceae > Nyssa > Nyssa sinensis. The sequence continues at coordinate 25,032,484 of CM018049.1, forward strand.
TTCTAACTCACTCTCTACTTATGCCATACAGCAAAAATGTGGTGTTACTGTCGCACTACTTACATGCCCATGTCGTATTTGTATGGGAAGAAATATGTGGGGCCGATCACTGATCTTGTTAAATCACTGAGACAAGAAATTCACCCCACGCCGTATGATGAGATAAATTGGAACAAAGCGCGCCATGACTGTTGTAAGGTTGGTAAAATCAAAAGTGGCTTTCAAAATTGCCATATTCTTTAACATGTTCTAGCTTACTGATGCCATTTTTAAAATATTAAAATTCAGGAGGATCTCTACTATGAACATTCATTCATCCAAGATCTGCTCTGGAATACTCTTCATCATGTCAGTGAGCCAGTTATCAAACACTGGGCCTTCTCCAAGATCAGGGACAGAGCTTGCGACAAGGCGAATAAGTATATGCGTTATGGAGCAGAGGAGAGCCGATACATTACTATAGGATGCGTAGAAAAGGTAACATAAACAAATTCAGATATGTGGGGTTGTTTTCTAAATAGATTTTTTTTTTAGAAAATGAGTGTTTTAAGTATTGTGTTCTATGCAGAGTTTACAAATGATGGCTTGGTATGCCCATGACCCGAATTGCGATGAATTCAAGTATCATCTCGCCAGAGTTCGTGATTACTTATGGCTTGCTGAAGATGGAATGAAAATGCAGGTTTGTGTTATGAGACATTATATTTATTCAACTAAATTGGTAGAAGAGAAGACTATTTGCTAACTACTTGCTTCTATTTGCAGAGTTTTGGAAGTCAGATATGGGACAGTACTCTTGCCACTCAAGCAATTATTGCAAGTAATCTTGTTGATGAATATGGCGATTCCCTTAAAAAAGCACACTTTTATGTAAAAGAATCACAGGTATTTTCCAATTCAGGAGAGAGAGGATGATTTCTTGTATAAATTGTACTCATCGCTTATAGATACTTTTACTGCTAAATTTGAAGATCAAAGAAAATCCGACTGGGGATTTCATGGCTATGTATCGTCACTTTACCAAAGGAGCATGGACTTTCTCTGATCAAGATCACGGTTGGGTTGTCTCAGACTGCACTGCAGAATCATTGAAGGTAATTTAGCTTTCTCTTTGTGTTATTATTATAGACAAAATTGCTTGAAATTTGCAAATTACTAAATGTCCATTTTTCATCTGCAGTGTGTGCTATTGCTTTCCCAAATGCCACCAGAAATGGCTGGAGAAAAAGCTGATGTCCAGCGATTATATGAGGCCGTCAATGTTCTTCTCTACTTACAAGTACGTATAATGTATTATCCTTGATTTTTGACACTGAATATCGATAGATAGAATAATTTTTGTAAACTTTATGAATCTAATCATTATTTTTTTTTTATTTTTTTTTTTGCATCATATAGAGTCCTCTGAGCGGTGGTTTTGCTATCTGGGAGCCGCCAGTTCCACAACCATATTTACAGGTAAATCTTTCTTGCATATTCTGATAACTCAAATGTTTCCCAAACAAGCTCTTGAGTTTCAATTGCAGAAAAATGGTGATTTGTTAACTTTATGGCATATTAATGTTTTTTCTCCCCTTTTCCTCAGGTGTTGAATTGTAATAACCCGAATTTTTTTTTTTATATATAAATTTTCGTGGTTATTTATTTTATTATTGGAATTATTATTATTATTATTATTATTGTTAGTAAAATGTGTAATTTTATTATAAAATGTATGGAGGTATGTATGTGTAGCATGTATGTGTGTGTGAAACAATTATGTGTATGTGTGTATGTGTGGGATAATGCAAGTGCATATGTATGTGGGTATGTATATGTGAACATATATATATAACAATGCAGTGTGTGTGTGACAGACCTGGAGAGTGTGTGTGTGTCTAGTGTGTGTGTGTGATGATTGATATATATATATATAGGTGCCTAGGCAGCTTTGCATTAAATGCAAAGCTGCATTTGGGGAGAAGCAAGGGGCTGAACAGAGGGAGAAAGGTCAAGGAAGGCTGCAAGTGGAGGGGAATAGAAAGAGAATGAGAGGAGAGAGAAAGAGTCGGTTGTGAGTGTTCTCTGTATATGTGTGTGCATTCGTGAGTTAGAGAGGAAAACAGAAGGAGAGGATTGAAGTGGGAAGAAGCAGAAGTGACCAAGAGGAACAGAAGGGGGGAGGAAGCAACCCACCGAGAGAAAATCAGAAATTTCAAGGTAAGTGGGTGCTTCTGTTTTAAATTTTAAAAGCATGATTTGTTTAGTTTAAATCATAGGGTTTTAAAGAGCATGAAAAATGGAGTCTAACGCAACAAGAATCAATGAAAATGGTTAAGGGGAGAGGGAGAACTTCCCAGTTACAGGTCACGGCCATGGGGTGTTGGGTTTGATATTTTATGTGTAAACCTTTGTTTAGAAAGTGGGAGATTCATGGGGTGAGGTGCAGAAACTCATTAGAAATGAATGGAGGCCGAAACAGTTAAGGACCAAGCTCGAAATCATGAAAACATGGTTGGCCGGAGCTACGGTTTGGGGCTATTTCGTGAAAACCCAAAGGGCCAAATCAAAAACTAACTTTAGAAAAGGAATCTAGAGGAAAAATGGAAGAAAATGACATTTTGGAAACACTGAAAATCCACCGGAAAACGGTCGCCGGCGCCGGAGAAGGCGCCGGAACCCTACTGATACCTCGCCGGAAAGTCGGGGAAGAAGGGGGTGTCCTGGGTCGGGTCTGGGTCCGGTTCGGGTTCGGGTCGGGCTTGGACCGAACCACCCTGCCACGTGTCACTCTCTTGTTTTAAATTAAAAACTCAATTGGGGCTGTTTGGCTACGAGTATAATAAATTGAAAAATTAAATTAGAACAGGAACAGGGATATCCTAACCCTGTTCTAGACTAAACCCTGTTTGGGTAACCGAATTGAGAATAATGGAAAGATTAGAAATTACAAATTGGCCCTTGTACTTTTTGGGAATTGACTTTGACACAAGATTTTTGAAATTTACAAAATGACCCCCCCAACTGTTGGTTATTACACTTTGACCCACCTGATTAAATTATTAATAAAATATTAATTAAATTAATTATTTAATTATTTAATTAAATTAATTTAATTAATTAAATATCCAAGAATAATCCGGAGTCCAAATGAGACAAGTCATTAGTGTATTTTGACTATCTCGACCATTCTGAGACCAATGGTGAGGTCCGTTTTATGAGATGGGGTCCCGAAAAATAAAAGACCCGTAGTAACCTTTAAAATTACCAAAATGCCCCTGGATTGAAACACAGTCAAACGAACTCCGAATTTAGTAAACGAATAGTGAAACTTTATTATCTCGGGCATTCCGGACTCAACCGTGGAGTCCGATTTGTGAAAAGAAGTCACGAAATGTAAGGACCCGTGAAAAGTGCAAAATGACTGTTTTGCCCTTTTAAGCCCCGATGTCCGAATTGAGTTCTACGAGAGCCTAAACTTATTTTCTTCAACGTCCTAGAACCAATGGTAGAGCTTAATTTAGCAGAATAGAAACCTATGAATTAAAAACATAAAATTTGATGAATAGCATAAATTCAAATGATAATAGACTGAGTTGTAATTTATGCTTTTAGGGATACTAACAGGACAGGAGAGGGCGATCTGATCTCCTGCATTTTCATTTACCGGTTCAGTTACATATAGTGCACGATCTTCTAGGGTTGATACCAACCCATCAGGTATGGTGTTTTGCTAATGTTAGAAATGAAGTTAAGTTAGGAATGTTCTGTGAATGACTGGCATGACTTATGTGTTTATGTGGAATGTGTTTACTTGATGATTTAGAATTGGTTGTTCACTTGCTTACATGTTACTTGTACTTTATGAATGTTTAGTGAATGATGAACTTGAATCATGACATGTGTATATGTTGATTATATGAGATATGCTTGCATGTGGAATCAGCTGGTGATTTATGTATTTATTGTCTCGAGCATGCTATATTGTGGAAACATGTTTTATTGACATTGCATTGGCATATTGGCATATGATGAATCCTTTGAGAACATGGCGTGGGTAAGCACATGGTGCTTTGCATTATGAGGGTGTAGATCCTGTGGTGAAAAACCCAAAATTGGCCATTGTATTGGTACTTTGTTCCCATCGGGGAGTACCCGTAAACGAGACATGGGTGTGGCATAGAGTTGTGCATGGGTGCGTCATGCATACCATTCATATATTACTACGATGCTTTGAATGACATTTAGATATAAATGTACACTTTGCACATGCCACGCCTTAGCTTTATTTCTAGCATTAGCACTTCATCATACCAGCAGTTGAGCTGACCCATTCGTGGGCAACATTTTTCAGATGAGGACCCTCCAGCTACTTGAAACTCCCTGACACTCTGATGGGGTGGAGCACTTATTATATTTTTGGTCAATGAGACTTGTATATTGAAATGTAAGGGCTTAAGCCCGAATGACTCATGAACGATGTATTTTATGTTATTTTATGTAGTGATGGGAATGAATGCATATTTAGTAGATTTATTTATATTTGTCCTTTATTTATTTTATTTTCTGTCTCGTCAGTCGCGTCCCCGGGTTCGGTCGGGAATTCGGGGCGTGACATGAATCCTTCAGAACTTTTTGCCGATATCGTTGTTGAACAAGAGTAAGATGTTTTACAACTTCGTCTCATTTCATTATCAAGATCCATTTAGTGGATAGTCAATTAAACATTGGCCATCTTGATGGTTTAGGCATGTTGAATGCACTGCATCTATAATCCAATCTCTACTACTGTTCAAACGTTTACATCCGGGGCATAGGGAGACAGAAATCGACATTGTCGTGGCAAAAGGATTGCATTTTCTTGAAGAGAGACAGTGGCCAGATGGTTCTTGGTGAGTTATTATTATTATTATTATTTTTTAATATTTTGGAAGTTATTTGCCCAAATAGAAATACATGATTTAGGTTTAGAGCGTGTATATATATACATATAAACATATATAATGTATTTGGTGATATTGATCACAGGTATGGCTACTGGGGAATTTGCTTCATCTATGGCATATTTTTCGTGCTGGGAGGGCTTGCTTCTGCTGGGAAGACATATAACAACAGCCCAGCAGTTCGAAAAGCTGTTCAATTTTTGCTTTCCGCACAAAATGAAGAGGGTGGCTGGGGAGAAGATCTTGAGTCATGCCCCAGTATGGTAAGTGGGGTGACTAAATTTTATGTACAGAATCTGTACAAGAGATACTACTTTTTTCATGCTCTCTTTGATTTATTTTCTTTTTAAACTCAATTTTAATGTCTGCTTGAAACAGAAATACACGCCGCTGAAAGGAAATCGGACGAATTTAGTACAAACATCATGGGCTATGCTGGGTCTTATTTATGGAGGACAGGTCAGTTTCAATTTTTCAAATGTTCAAGCATAAATTCACTTCTTTTTTTCTGGTACAACATTTATAATATCTCTGAAATAAGTGATTAAATTTTCTTCCTCTGATTAACTAGGCTGAGAGAGATCCAACACCTTTACATAGAGCAGCAAAGCTATTGATTAATGCACAGTTGGACGATGGTGATTTTCCACAACAGGTAATTTTGGTTTGGTATTAGACATTACTGTCTTGAAAATTTTATTATTTTATGTCAAATTTTGTTTTGTCCTAACCATGAAATGATGAATGACAGGAAATCACTGGAGTGTACATGAAGAATTGTATGCTGCATTATGCACAATATAGGAACATATTCCCAATGTGGGCGCTCGGAGAATAACGCAAACGTGTTCAGTTTCCTTCCCAAAAACTCTAAAAAATAAAGTTTTAATTGTAATATATTCATGGATATACAGTTCAAATATAATGAGTGAATGTATATACCATTGGCAAAAGTCGTGTCAAAGATGTATTACAATAAAATATATATATATATATATATATATATATATATATATATATATTCCAATGGTATATATACAAGAGCGAAAGTCATGTTCTTTCATTTTTCTTTTTTCTTTTTTTTTTTTGTGATTACATGATATAATTCCTCATGAATCACGCAGTCATTTGTAAGCTTATTTCTTTATTGTTACTGAAGAAAAAATACTTCACAAAGCTGAGAAAGCAACAATGTCAACAGAACTGTATTGCATAACAACGTTTGCCGAATTTAGGATATGTTTGTTTGTCAGTTTGGGAAAGTGTCGGATTGGATAATTTAGTTTTTATGAGTTTGTAAAGTAGTATTTGAAAAAAAAAAAAAAGGGGGGGTCACTAATAATATCCAGAGTAATTTAATAATGGCCTATAACATGGATAAAATAATGAGAGGAAATGGGTGGAATTACTTAATACAGTACGGAACGAAAAAGAGAATCAAACACGTTAAATTCCTTATTCCTTAGTAACCAAGAATAAAAGAGACTCCTCACCCAGGAGAACAAATCTAAAATTTCTAAACATAAATATATTAACGATAATCTGCATAATAAAGACTAGTTTATATCATATATATAGATTAAGACTACTACTAATCTGAATAGGAATTTACTAATTCTTTATACTATTCTTATTACAATTAGAAAACTATAATAATTCTGAAAAAGAGAAAAATCTAAAATTAATAAAAATTTGAGGCTTTTTAGAAAACTAGAAATCATATCAAACTAGGAAACTATAACCGAATGTAGAAGTTAATTTGAACTTTCCTAAACAAAGTAATTGCGAAAACAAAAATTATTATAAATGGCAAAAAAAAGTTAAATTAAAGGCCTAATCGAAGTCGTTTGGCCTTTGTTTGCAGCTTCAATCATGACAGAGCGATAAGTATTGTCCATATCGTCGTTTTGGGTCAAGATAGGGTCTCCGTTCCAAAAAATGTGACTAACCAACTCTGTGTCTACAAATACTTTTTCTTGAAATGGGACTTGGAACGTTCCTATTGTTCTTCAAAAGCATCTGCAACTTGTTTAACATCAATCACATCCTCATAAAAAGAACTCGACCTCGAGTTACAATCGGGATAGAGAAGGTCTTCTACATAGTACTCGTAAATGTCAACAAAATTGAAAGTCCATGAAATTTCCATAGTTTCTAGCAAATCAATAATATAAGCATTATCATTGACCTTGTGCACAATTTTGTATGGACTATATTTCTTTGGCTTCAATTTGCTATAGTTGCCAACTAGAAATCTCTTTCTACAGAATCTCCTTCTTTGAACACCTTAGCACGTTAATGCTTATCTGCAACTCTCTTGTATTTGGCATTAGTATGTTCCAATTTCTACTTCACCTCAGTATATATTGCTTAGGTCTGTTCTGCTATATTCTCTACTGCAACACTCACACCATGGCCCTTAGGCAATCGAACCAAGTTTATACTATGCTTTGCCTGAATGTTATAGACAACTATAAAAGGTGTTCTTCGTGTGGCACTATAAACAACACTATTATATACAAACTTAGCTTGTGGCAAGGCATGATCCCACTACTTAGGCTAATCTCCACAAATACTACAAACTAGGTTACCCAATGTTTTGTTTGTCACCCCTGTTTGGCCATTTGTTTGGGGATAAGCTATGGTATTGTACTTTAAGGAAGTGTCAAACATCCTCCACAAAGTAATCCAAAAGTGACTAAGGAACTTTGTGTCACGATTTGAAGTAATGGACTGTGAAACTCCATGAAGTCTCACAATCTCTCAAAAGAACAGTCGTGCAATGTGTGACGCATCTGATGTCTTTCAGCGTGGAATGAAGTGCGCCATCTTAGAAAATCTGTCAACAACTACAAAAACATAATCTACCCTTCATTGTGTTCGAGGTACTCCTAACACAAAATTCATAGACAGATCTTCCCAAACAAGATTAGGAATAGGTAAAGGAGTATAAAGACTAGTGTTTTGTGACTGACCTTTAGAAACTTGAAAAGTATAACATTTTCGAACATAATTACCAATGTCTTTCTTGACTTGCGGCCAAAAATACCGCTCCTCCATACTTGCTATTGTCTTATCTCTACCCATGTGTCCACTCAATCCACTGCCATGTAGATCACGAATCAGCTTCTCTCGCAGGGGTTTTTGAGGGATGCACAAAGAATTACCTTTGAATAAGTACCCTTTATGCACATAGAAATCTGCAACAGTTTGGGACTCTTTGCACTTGGCCCAAATTTTCTTGTAATTTACATCTTCTTCATACAATTCTTTTAGGAACTCAAATGCCACAACATCTTGTGCCAATGTAACAAGAAGATTAGCCCTTCTGCTTAACACATTTGCAATTCTATTTAAGCTGCCAGATTTGTGTTTAATGACAAATGGGAACTTCTGAAGGAACGTGGATCATCTCATATGCTTTTTATTCAAGTTTTTGTGGTTGTTGATATACTTTAAAGCTTAGTAATCTGTTTAAAGCACAAATTCTCACTGTACAAGATAATGCTCACAATGCTTTAAAGCTCTAACAACCGCATAGAATTCGTAATCATAGGTACTCCACTTTTGATGAGTCTCACTCAGCTTCTCACTAAAGAATGTCATTAGTCGCTTCTCTTGAGACAATATTGCCCCAATGCCAATTCCACTCGCATTACACTCTACTTCAAAAACCTTCTCAAAGCTAGGCAAGGCCAAAATTAGAGTAGTGCAAAACTTTTCTTTAATTAAGGCGAAACTTTTTTTTGCCTCTTCACTTCAATTAAACTTTCTTTTTTTCAAGCATTCAATAATTGGAGTTGTAATTGTGGATGAGTCTGCAGTAGAATGTCACTAGACCAAGAAAACTCCGCACATCACCAACTACTTTGGGCATTGGCCACTCACGAATTGCCCGCACCTTTTCTTCATCCACATGAATGCCATCTACGCTAACCACGTAGCCCAAAAATAATAAACTGTTAGTCAAAAAATTGTACTTTTTAAGGTTGATGTACAACTTACTTTCCAACAGCACTGTCAGAATCTGCCGCAGATGATCAAGATGGCCCTTTTTAGTTTTGCTATAAATAAAAATATCATCAAAATAAACAACAACAAAGTTTCCAACAAAAAGGCCTCAAAGTTTGGTTCATGACTCGTATAAAAGTGTAGGGTGCATTGGTTAAGTCGAAAGGCATCACCAACCACTCATACAAGTCATCTTTAGTCTTGAACGCAATTTTCCATTCATCGCCAAGCCTAATCCAAATCTGATGGTAGCCACTGCATAGATCAATCTTAGAAAATAACTTTGAACCCTTAAGCATATCATCTATGCGAGGAATAGGAAATCTATATTTAACGGTGATCTTGTTAATGGCTCTATAATTTATGCACATGCGCCAACCACTATCCTTCTTTGGCACCAATAAGGCTAGGAGTGCACAAGGACTCATACTTTCTTGAATGAACCCTTTTTCCAGTAAATCATATACCTTCTCTCTCACAATCTCATCTCTTTTGGACTCATTATGTAATGGGCTAGGCTTGGAAGGCTTGCACCAGGTACTAGATCAATATGGTGCTGAATATCTCTCATAGGAGGCAAGCAATTGGGTAGATCCTTAGAAACTAATTCACTGAATTCTTCTAACAATGGCTATAATTTTTCTGGTACAACCATTGTTGAATCTACCTTTACATCTTCTATCACCAAAGCTTTAACCTCTAAAGCATAAACCTCCTACGCCTCCTTAGCTTCAACCTCGAACTCTGCTTCAGACCTGGATAAAACTAACATAGATTGTCCCTCATCTTTAGAACTGTTAGTCTCAAAATTAATTTTTGAAGAGGTCGTAGCAATTTTGTGTGCTCCCCATGTAAACATGTAAACATTATCATTGCCCTTATAAGTAATATCAACATCATACTGCCATGGCTTACCCAACAACACATGACATGCATCCATATCAACTACATCACAAATAACTTTATCATGATAATGTTTACCAATGGAAATAGGAACACGATAGATTTTTGTTACCTTCACAGTTAGTCCTTTTTTAATCCAGCCAATTGTGTAAGGAAAATGATATTTTTCTGTAGGCAGCTTTCTGTGATCCACCAGCTTCTTGGCCACAAAGTTCTCACAGCTTCTACTGTCAACAATTAAATTGCAGACCTTTCGATTAACAGTACAACAGGATCGAAAGATGTTGTGGCATTGACTTGTGTCTATCTGTTTTGGTGCATACAACAATCTCTACACCACATAGTGGACTCGTTCTCCATCTTCTTCTACGAATTCTGCTCCTTCATAGAAATCATCTTCTCCAAGAAGTTCCTCTTCATCTACCTTTTGAACAACATCCTCGTTCTAACATAATTAACAAGACGTCGATCTGGACAACTATTAAAGCGATGCCCAGGTTTACCACAACGATAGCACTTGCCAAGTGTAGACTTGGCATACAGATTTGTATTCGTAGTAGGTACTGGCTTCTTCGGAAGGCCTCTACTGCTACAGCCCTCTACATAACTTGGGCCTTGCGGTTTGATCTGAACAGGTTGAACAGAAGATTGAATTGTTGCTTTTGAGTGTCTTTTCCTTTGTCACTCGTTGCATACGAGGATTCAGAAAAATTCCTGTGAAAAGGTATTGCACTAAAACTTCTAGTCATTCTCTCATTTTCCAAAAATTCTGCCTTCAATACCATGTTATAAGCCTCATCAACCGTCCACAAAACCTTCAATCCAATTTTCTCATGGATTGGGGGCATAAGTTCGTTCAAATATCATGCCAGCCTCTGCCCTTCTGTTTCAGCCAGATTATTGCGAATAAACAATCTGCTAAAGTCTGTTGTATAATCAAAAAATGATCGACTGCCTTGGGTGAAATTCTGGTATACCTAAAATAGGTACTGCTCATAGTTTGAAGGGAGAAATCTTCCCATCATGTACTGCTTTATCTTCCTCCAAACTCAAACTGATTGCTTACCTCGTCGCTGTCGATTTCGCTGCAATTGGTCCCGCCAAACTACTGCTCCACCCTTTAGTTTAAACACGACAAGCTTAACCATCTTGTCGTCGGGAACCTCCATAATGTTTAGAAATCAGTTAGCCTTAGAAATCCAATTAAGTAAATCTTCAATGTTAAGATTTCTATTAAAGATAACAATGTCAGCCTTCATCCGATAATCCTCAAAATCTCGGTTTCGTCTAATAGGCCTATAAACCTCGTAGTCCTGATCATCGTCTGAATCTAATTCGTCTCCATAGGCAGGCTATTTTTGGGGATGCTGACTTGCTATAGTCCTATCTTTAGGATGGCCTCGGGCAAATCCTCCAGCGCGATTCTTGTCAACTGGAGTCTCTAAGGGCATTAAAATTAAGCCACATAAGCGTCTGTTGTATAGCACCAAGTTGATCATTGATCTGTGCTAAGTGTTACCCATAGTCACCAATTGCCCCCCACACAACTTCCATCTCACGACGAACGTCAATTAGATTTGGGTTCTCGACTCCGTTGTTTGTTATTGAACCCGACAAATCTTTACTCCGATACCAACTAACGTAGTGCGGAACGTGAAGGAGAATCAAACACGTTGAATTCCTTAGTAGCCAAGAACAAAGTGGACCTCTCACCCAAAGAGAACAAATCTCAAATTTCTAAACAAAAATATATTAACAATAATCTGCATTATAAAGACTGCTTTACATCATATATATATATATATAGGCTAAGACTACAACTAATCTCAATAAAAATCTACTAATTCCTTATACTAGTTCTATTACAATTAGAAAACTACAATAATTTTGAAAAAGAGAAAATCTGAAATTAATAAAATTTGAGACTTTTTAGAAAACTAGAAACCATATCAAATTAAAAAACTATAGCCGCAAGCAGAAGTTAATTTAGACTTTCCTAAACAAAGTAATTGCGAAAATAAAAATTACTATAAATGAAAAAAAAAAAAAAAAAAGTTAAATTGGAGGCCTAAACAAAGTCGTTTGGCCCCCGTGGCAGCTTCAGTCATTACAAAGTGATGAGTATTGTCCATCTCATCATTTTAGGTCAAGATAGAGTCTCCATTCCCAAAAATGTGACTGGCCAAACTCTATGTCTAATAGTGCTTTTTCTTGGAATAGGACTTGGAACATTCCCATTGTTATTCAAAGTCTTCGCAACTTGTTCTACATCATTACTAATCCTATCACTATTAATGAATAAAATAACTAATCCACCCTAATAAGAGCATAATATTTAATATTTTTAATTCCTTTATATTTAGTTTTATGACATATTTTCTATTTAAGTGAGCTGATTAATTTATTTATTGAATTGGGGAAGCATTGAAGGTGAAAGAATAGATTTGGAGTATAATGTGCAATTTCTAACTTTTAAACATTTCGATCTATAGAGCTTCACTCGAGGTTTGGATGGCATTAAAGTTTCAAAATGAGAAAGTAGTCTTCATGAAGTTTTTAGAGGATGTCTTGAGCTTTTCAGAAAGGTCTGGTTTGCAAAAATCCGAGTTCGTTTGGACCTCCAAACATTATTTCAAAATCAAGGCCTGGAAAGCTGATCCGAGCAGTTGAATTCCTGTCCAACTAACAAATTTTAATGGGTCATAACTTAAGTTTTTGGAGTCCAAATCAGGTGTTTCAAAAGCCCAAATTTATCTAATCTTTAAAGGCTACAACTTTCATGAAGAGCCCGAGTTAAGATTCAGTTGTTTTCATATAGAAAAACAGCTTATAAGTTTCAGCCCAATTAAAATGCAACTGTTGTGCAGCTGAATGAAGAAAATAGAAAAAGGAAAAAGAAAAGTCAAGGTGGGCTTCACGGCTGAAATAGAAAAAGGCTGAGGAAAAGTTGAAGAAAAGAAAAAGCTAAAGAAAGAAAAAGAAAAGTGAAAAAAAGTGGGCTTGGAACGGCCTGGGCGCTGATAAGGCCTAGAGAAAAAAAAAAGGAAATATAGCTGCGGGGCCCAGAAAGGAGGGATGTGTGGCGCAGGTGACTAAAGGCTAGGGCGCTGGGTTTAAAAGGAACACAGAACAGCGCAGAAGGGGGGACGTGCAACAGGAGCTGTGCGGCGAAAGTTTGAGGCAGTGGCTGGTGCGGTGTACAGAGGAGAGAAACAAATAAATTAATTTAGGATTTTCTTACTCAAGTATGTTAGGTTAAATTTTTCTAGCTCAAGGAGATTTCGAATCTTCATTGCAGTTTAATGGTTGAATCAATTCAGTAACGTTATTTCTCTCTTTTCTTATGAATCTGTTCATGATAATCTATTTGAATTGTTTTATTGATATTTGGTTTAATTGATTTAATTAAGGCCTATTAAATTGATTAGATTATTATCAATTGCTAGATTCAGAAAGTATATTACATAATTGATATGGTTCCTAATCAATTGTGGCAAATAGTGATAGATGATTGTGGACACGCTTTCGTTTATTGCTATGATTATCATGACCTGAGTTAAACAATCTGAACTTGTGTGATTGTTGCTTAGAATAATCTAATTTCCTGAATATTAATGATGTCATTATATTAAATTTAGAGAGTTTATTCTAAATTGTCTAATGGTTAAAATTTGATAGAGAACTTGTTTCATTAGTGAGGAATTAAGAGAAATTTCGGGTAGCAGAGCTTATTGTTATCTAGGATTATTAGATTCATTAAAGGGTAAAATAATGTTAAAATTGATTGATTGTTCCATTAACTGTGAGAGTAAGATTGAACCTAATGTGCATCTCATATAACTCACAACTAAGTTTTTTAATCTTCCTTTCTATCTAAGTTTTGTATTATTTATGTTTAATTTTACATTGTGATTAGTGTTTCCATTTTTGCGAATATTGTGAAAGATATATTATTATTATTATTATTATTATTATTATTATTATTATTAATTTGATTATTTATGAAATTATATAAAAATCCCCCAACAATTTCCACAGATATTTTTTAGAAAATTATTTTTTTAGGAACACGAGAAATGTTTCAATTTTTTAGAACTTGGTAACAAGTTATATATGAATACAAATGTAAAAACTTATCATTTGTAAAAATACAAAAAATAATATATTTTTATATCCAAGCTTATTATACATTATATATTTATCTAAACCAGGACAGAGTTATAATTTTGTCTTAGTGGGAGCAACTTAAAACTCACTCATAAAATTAAAATAATATCATAAAATTTATAAAATAAAGTGTCACATGTCTCCCGAAAACTAAAAATCTTCATCATTTACAAAATATATAAATTTGCAATGTGATTCGTGTTTATTAGACACCTTCTATACATCTTTTTTTTTTTTTGTTTTCGTTGAGAGTTTGATATACATTGTTAACTCATTCTCTAATAATATAAGTTTTTAGAGTAACTGGTAAACTAAAATAGTATCGAACTCTTGATAGTGAGAGATTTTGGATTTAAGTTTCTCTATTTACATTTATTATCTGTTTGAATTTATATTCTCTTCTATGTCACATTTGTCCTTGATTTTTTTGCCTCTCCACGTGAAGGGTGTTAAGAGTTTGATATGTATTTTTGGCCCATTCTCTAACTGTTTAAACTTGTAGAGCAACTGGTGATTAGTTATAAATAATAAAAAAAAAAAAAAAGAACATTTGCACATGATTGTGATATTACTTCACAAAAAAAAAAAAAAAAAATTTGTTCCTATTTCATATTTTATTAAAGGAATGCATTATTTTCTAATGTCATTCATAATTTCTAATATTTCGTCCAATCTTTCTTCATTGATGTCTTTAGTTTTCTATATATAAATAGTTTGATTAAGATAGTGATAGATTTATAATTTAATTAATCATGATGCATATCTTGTTCAGGTCACCTGCATTCGCGACTCACAAACGTAATTTCTCTAGAATTTTTTGAACGTGGGTCAAACGATTAATAGATATAGAAATGTATATACATCAATAATACACATTTTGTAATCTAATAGGATATGTATTAGATGAAAGGAACGAAGGTAAAAATTGTTTCCAGATATCTCAGTCGGTCAAATTCCCAGTCATATGATGGACTTTTCTGGTATCGATTGGAAGCTACTGGCATGGGTTGTATGGCCTGTTACTGTCTGCAGCTTCTAGTCTTATGCTATGGAATTGTTACAGAAGGCTTAGATGTATTTTTCGCATTTCTTTAACCCATAACCATTTGAGTTCAAAAGCAAAGATAGCACAACCACTCTAATCATTAGGGCAATGCTAGAAAGCGCTCATGCACACAAGCATCTTATTTATTAGACGAAGATAAATGTAATAAATAATAATATTTAAAATACATTAAAATTCAAACTTAACTCCATCCAACGGATGCGCATATTTACACGAGTTCTTAATAGCATTATCCTTAATCATTATTGGTTCAATCATTTTGAGTTTGTACTTTAATCATTATTGGCTCAATCATTTTGAGATTGTTTCTTTAAAATTTGGCCAATACTTTTTCTTATTTCTTTTGTGTAGACTAAGTTCCTGCGGCTCGAACAGGTCTTTCAAAACAGAACTTTTGTCATGTGATTTGTGGCCTCAAGAGTTACTGACGAGAAGAATCGAACCCAAAAACTTAGGATGGTAAGTCCCTAAATTCCCGTTCTAACGCCGTCTAAGGTTACCTCTTGGTATTTGATTAAGTTAACCACTGATTTTGTAATTTGGTAGATAAGTAGTTCACTATTGTTGGTTGGTTTTTATTGACCACACTTCTATGCAATTATCAAAACTATGAACTTTTTTTTAGAAGTGAAACTATATGAACTATAAAGCATTTATGTTCTTTGATAATGTCTCGAAAAAACACCCATCTCTTCTCTTTCCTACCTTCAACATAATATGAAAATCTCAACAAAGAAAAATTTAATGCAGGACTACCAACATAGAAAATCAATATAAAAAAACCTTAGGATACTATTGAATGTATTTTCTAAAGCAAGTCATGATGAACTAGCATTTGGAAACAAATATGCATTTGTATGATTTCAAGCAAAATTTCAAGGTAGATTGAACAGGTGACTGATTTCAAACTGAGAAATTTCATAAAGAACTCACGCTTTTTATTTGAAAAATTTATTTTAAAAAATTTATACCTCCAAATCGTCAATAGGTTTTTCTCCAATCTCTTAGCCTCTCTTCATCGATGGTCGGGGCATTTGGAGTTAGGGTCTAGAGACAGAAGAAGATGATAGTGTTCTGCAATTTCATTTTAAAGACAAGGATTTGGAGATTGAGTAATGAAAATACAAGAGCATAGGTTTAGGTTTTCCAAATGATGGAGATGAAGAAACAAAAAATTTGTGTTGCATGTGAATAGGGGAGAGAGAGAGGGGGGTGAATTTCTCTAGCAATTATTCAGTGGTTCCTTGGAACTATGGTCCTAACAGTCATATTGAGGCCTACGTCTGCAACAGTATATTATACATACACATGTGGTCTATCATCTGACTGTTGAAACCATTGAGACCGGTCTATTTAATAATTTCTCAAATTTCTCATATAAGAGATCTGGCCGTATGACCTCAATTTTGTGGCACAAGTTTTTAAAAAAGAATTATCTATTGGAGGCAAACATTTAAAAAAAATGATTACTTAAAAAAATATAAATAACCCCACTGTTTTTTTGAAATTCCAATGGGGGCAAGTGCACCCACTGCCCTTGTGGCAAATCTGACCCTGGTCTAAACATAGAATTAAAAATACAACAACATACGTACCTAAACTCGTACCTAAACTCTTTATCTTAACATTCAATATCTCACATATTCTCCCTCCCGGAGAATCACATTTATGACAGTTTGATGTGTCTCATAGTAATACTTCAACAGTCATGAGCAGATACATTTATTCTATCAATTACAAACTCTGAAATAAATTTCAATACATAGAAAATCGAAGAAAAATTTTACAAAAAATTATTACTTAAATTTCATAACATATCCACTATAATAAATATATGTGGATTCACTATCTTCTATCTACAAGTGAGGAAATGAGGTTAGGAAAAATTTAGAAGTGAGAAAATGAGGTTAACAAAACTATTATGTATAGCACCAATACAAAACTTTTAGTTGGTGTTATCAAAGACCTTGAATTAAATTTGGGCCATTAGACAAAAATAAAATAAAAATAAAGCAGGAAGTGGTATCTATTCAAGCCAAATCTTTTCCGGATTATGATGGGAAAATAGAAGGGAGTCGGGTTGGAGTACTAAATTTTTATAACAAATTACATTGTTTATTAATTAGTTTTGTTGTGTTCAGTTGTCTTTTTATTCTTTTTTTAAGGACAAAATTGTCCATACAAAGACAAGGTTTTTCACAAGAGACAAAAATGCATGTGAGAAATAAAAAATAATTTGGACACGATTGTATAAATTAGGCTAGTTAAGACTTTAAGCCTAATATTAATCAAACATATTATATTTAAATCAAATGTTTTGATCTTCTTAAACTTACCAAACAAAAATAAATAAATACAATGCCCTTTTACGAATTTTTTTTATAAATAGAGGAATGTTGTGTTAGGTAGCAAACAACCAGTATAAAATATTGTTAAAACCCACATGAACATGAATCCTAAGAATAATCGCATAAATACTAGGGTTTCTGTTATAACATAGAAATTTTTTCTTTTTTATTATTCTTGCAATTGTTAATTAATTAATTTTATTGTTATTATTATTATTATTATTATTATTATTATTATTGTTATGATGTGTGTATATATATATATATATGTAAATTAAATTGTTAGTGTACATATGTGTGTACATAGGAGTGTGTATTTAAATATGTGAATATATATATGTATATATATATATAGATGTATAGGACAGTGTGTGTAGGTGTGTGTACCCGGTTGTGTGTGTGTGTGAGTTTGAGTGTGATACACTCAAACAAGCAAGGGGGGGGCTGTGGAGTGTAAGAGAGTTGGTGGGTGTGTGTGGTGAAGTGTGAGAGTGAGTATGAGAGTTAGGAGGAGGTCAGAATTCGTAGGATTTATAGAGAGAGAGAGAGAGAGAGAGGAATATAGAGAGAGAAAATAAAGAGAGTGGTCTCGGATGGAAAAGAAGAGAAGGAAAGAAGCAGAAAAGAGGGAGGGAAACAGAGCTCTGAAGGAGAGTTAGAGACCTGGTTCGAGCTCGGAGCAAGAGGGAGAAGGAGGACACGGCTAGAGAGAGAAACGGCCGAAAAATTTGTAAGTGAGTCACTTCTGTTTCGATTTGTTTTAGAGCATTTCAATTGATTTAAATTATAGAACCTTGTAGAGCATAATGTGAGGATTAAAACGCAACAAAAATGATAGAAAACGGTTGAGAAATGAGGGAGAAAAATGGAGGTGCAGGTCACGGCCGTGGGGGAAAAATCTAGGTTTTCATCGTGATTGGAAGCTTCAAAACGATATTAAAGGACTCCAAAAACGTTTTAGAATAGTTTGGGATTGAAAGGGGCTTCGAAAACACCATAAAAATCAAGTTTAAAAACTTGATTTTTCTGAAATTCCGGTCACCGGCGCCGGAGAAGACGCCGGAACCCTACCGGAGGTTCGCCGAAAAATCGGGGGAAGAAGGGGGGTCTGTCCGGGTCGGGTCGGGTCGGGTCGGGTCGGGTCCGGTTCGGGTCGGGCGTGGACCGCCCCTGCCACGTGTCGCGTGGTTGTTTTAAATTAAAAGGGAACTTGGCCCGTTTGGTTGCAAGGGTAAGAAATCAAAAATTTGAAATTGAATAGAGACAGGGATATCCTATCCCGGTTTTAGCCCTATCCCCTGTTTGGTTAACCTGAATTAGAATAACAAATTAAACTAGTTTTAATTTGAACCTTTTGGAATTTGAACCCCTTGAATTTGAACCTTTTGAATTTGAACCTTAACCTGAACTTTCAGAAATTACGAATTGACCCCCCCAACTGTTAGAAATTACACTTTGACCCACCTGATTAAATTATTAATAAAATATTAATTAAATTAATTAATTAATTATTTAATTTAATTAATTTAATTAATTAAATATTCAAAAATATCCCGGAGTCCAAATGGGACAAGTCATAGGTGTATTTTGACTATCTCGACCATTCTGAGACCAATGGTGAGGTCCGTTTTACGAGACGGGGTCCCGAAAAATAAAAGACCCGTAGTAACCCTTAAAATTACCAAAATGCCCCTAGATTGAAACACAGTCAAACGAACTCCGAATTAGGTAAACAAATAGTGGAATTTTATTATCTCGAACATTTCGGACTCAACCGTGGAGTCCGATTTGTGAAAAGAGGTCACGAAATGTAAGGACACGTGTAAAGTGCAAAATGACTGTTTTGCCCTTTTGAACCCCGGTGTCCGAATTGAGTTCTACGAAAACCTAGGCTTACTTTCTTAAACGTTCTAAAACCAATGGTAGAGTTTAATTTAGCAGAATAGAAACCTATGAATTTAAAGACATAAAATTTGATGAATAGCATACCTTCAAACAACAGTGGACTGAATTGTAATTCCTACTTTTAGGGACACTGACAGGACAGGAGGAGGCGATCTGATCTCCTACATTTTCGTCCGCCCGTTCAGTTACATATAGTGCTCGATCTTCTAGGGTTGATACCAACCCATCAGGTATGGTGTTTTGCTAGTGTTAGAAATGAAGTTAAGTTAGGAATATTTGTGAATGACTGAATGCTGTATGTGTTTATCTGTAATGTGTTTACCGTTTATTTGGAATTGGTTGTTCACATGCTTACATGTTACTTGTACCTTATGAATATTTAGTGAATGATGAATGTGACTCACGACATGTGTATATGTTGATTTTACGAGATATGATTGCATGTGGAATCAGTTAGGTGATTTATATATTATTGTCTCGAGCATGCTATATTGTGGAAACCATGTATCATTGAGATTGCATTGGCATATTGGCATATGATGAATCCTTTGAGAACATGGCGTGGGTAAGCACGTGGTGCTTTGCATTATGAGGGTGTAGATCCTGTGGTGAAAAACCCAAAATTGGCCATTGCATTGGTACTTCGTGCCATCGGGGAGTACCCGTAAACGAGACATGGGTTGTGGCATAGAGTTGTGCATGGGTGTGTCACGCATACCATTCATATATATTACTGCGATGTTTTGAATGTCATTTAGAAATAAATGTACACTTTGCACATGCCACGCCTTAGCTTTATTTCTGGCATTAGCATTTCATCATACCAGCAGTTGTGCTGACCCATTCGTGGGCAACATTTTCAGATGAGGATCCTCCAGCCACATGAGATTTAGTGATGCCCTGAGAGGGCGAAGCACGTGATGTATTTGTGATCCATGAGACTTGTATCTTGTTATGTAAGGGCTTAAGCCCGAATGACTGATGAACAATGTATTCGATATTACTCTATGTATGGATGATGATGGACGCATGTTTATTGAATTTAATTACTTTTGTCCTTTTTTTATTTTACTTTCTGTCTCGTTACTCGCGCCCCGGGTTCGTGGGAAATTCGGGGCGTGACAACGTGGTATCAGAGCATAGGTTCGAATACCTAGAGACTGTGGGGTGTTGTTTAACACCATGAGACCCTAGAGAAGAGAATGAGACTTAGTGTGAACTGTTAGCAGCATGCGATAGGATCTTATGTGCTACGTGATTATGTGTCCTAATGCATGCCTTATGCAAAAATTTTCTTTTGAACTTGTAGATATGCCTCCTAGACGAGCTCCTACGAGAGGCAGACCACCCAGAGGGGGTAGGGGTAGGGGTGCGCCTCGAGGTGCCGCCCAGCCTCGTCGTGGCAGACCCAGAGCTGCTGCCCCTATTCCTGACGTGGTTGAGGAGGTAGTTGCCCCAGCTGACGTTCCTGAGCATAGTACAGCTGAGGAGGATGTTGCTCCAGCCCCTGTGGAGGAGGTGGGGCAGACTATTGGCGCCAGAGATTTGGCGACCATTATACAGGAGTGTTTCCGTGCTATGCAGGATGCCCGGACCACTGATGCTGAGGCCAGGGCTGCTGAGGCCGAGGCCAGGGCTGCCGGTGCCGCGGCCAGAGCGGCCGGTGGGGAGACCAGAGATACCTTCGTCATGAAGGCGTTTCAGCGTATGAGGCCACCGTCATTTGCAGGACAGCCTGATCCTTTGGTGGCCGAGGAGTGGCTGGATCAGATTGTGAGGATCCTGGACTCACTAGGGATTGTTGAGCCACACCTGAGGATACGATGTGCCACCTTCCAGTTTACAGGGCTAGCGAGCCAGTGGTGGAAGGTATCTGCCGGCAGGATTAGCAGGTTCGGAGAGGGGTGGGATGCATTTGTGGCCATGTTCAATGACCACTACTTTCCAGCGACTGCTAGGGTCGGGTTCAGGAGAGAGTTTGAGACCTTACTACAGAGGGACATGACCGTGACGCAGTATGAGTCCCAGTTTACCGCATTGGGCAGATTTGCCCCGCACATTGTTGGGGTGGAGGAGCTGAGAGTTTATCATTTTCTAGAGGGGCTGAAGACCTCTATCAGGGATAGACTGGCGGGTCACATCATTGACACTTACGAGGAGGCTGTGATCAGGGCCACGAGGGTAGAGAGGGAGTTGACAGCTCTCAGGGGGATTAGGGAGTCCCGGACTCAGACCAGGCCAGCCACAGCACTAGCACTTACACCAGCTCAGCCTACCGTGACCGTCCCAGCTCATTCTGGTAGGAGACCGCCGAAGAGGTTCCGAGGCGGTACCTCTTCTCCATCTACATCCCAGAGACCTATGCAGCTTTTAGCACCCCAGCCCACTATGTCTACTACTCCTCGAGGAGGGGCACCACAGCTGACTCTCACATGCTATCAGTGTGGACAGCCTGGCCACAGGATGGCTGATTGCCCACAGAGAGATCCTAGTCAGGGATCAGGGACAGGACCGAGCCAGCTACCACTCCCATCCCAGTCTCAGAGTCAGGCCTGGAGGGCCACACCAGTGTGCTATACATGTCATCAGCCGGGCCATGTCAAGGCCCACTGTCCTCAGGGGCAGACTTCCCAGAGTGCACCGAGGTCCCACTATTTCCAGCCCGCCCAGGTACCTTTACCCCAGACGCAGTCAAGCTATAGACCCCCGGCACCTTACTATTAGCCAGCATCCTCAGCCTTGAGTGTTAGAGCCCCAGCCCCGAGAGGGGGAGGACAGCAGGGGCAGAGAGGGGGAGGCAGACAGGGTCAGACTGTACAGGGCAGGGTATACGCAGTCACTACCCCAGAGGCTTCTACTGCTGGGCCATCAGTAGTGCGAGGTATCTTTCTTATGTTCAGTTCATGGGCTAGCGTGTTGATAGATTCTGGTGCATCGCATTCTTTCATATCCACTGCATTTGCCATGACATTGGGGTTGACTATAGACCGGTTAGATCCACCGCTACGTGTTGATACTCCTGTTGGGGGTAGTGTGACACTGACCAGGATTTGTAGGGGTTGTTCACTTGAGATAGCTGACCGTACTCTCTGCTTTGATTTTATTGTGCTTGATATGACTAGCTTCGACATTATCTTAGGTATGGATTGGCTGTTTACCTTCCGGGCTAGCATCGATTGTTTCAGGGGGAGAGTTACAGTGTGTACCCCTGAGGGGGATTGCTTTTATTTCACGGGAGATCGTGGGGACTTCTTAGTACCACCCTTGTACGACTCTAGGAGTTGGGGAGCCCATAGCTATATGTTGGCTAGTATGATTGCAGGGGATAGTGAGGCTACAGGGGTTGTATTACCACCAGTGGTAGAGGAGTTTCCTGACGTGTTTCCCGACAGTTTGACTAGTTTACCCCCGAGGCGGGAGGTGGAGTTTACCATTGAGCTTATCCCCGGTACTGTACCCATATCTATCCCACCATACCGCATGGCTCCAGCAGAGCTGAGAGAGCTGAGAGAGCAGCTGACTGACCTTCAGGGTAAGGGGTTCATCCGTCCTAGCACTTCTCCTTGGGGTGCCTCAGCACTCTTTGCAAAGAAAAAGGACGGGACGTTACGGTTATGTGTGGACTACCGGAGGCTGAACCGGGTGACTATTAAGAACAAATACCCGTTACCCAGGATCGATGACTTGTTTGATCAGTTGAGAGGTTCGAGATGTTTCTCGAAGATTGATCTTCGGTCTGGGTATCATCAGTTGAGAGTGCGAGAGGAGGACATAGCGAAGACAGCCTTCCGCACTCGCTATGGTCACTTTGAGTTCGTAGTGATGCCATTTGGTGTGACGAATGCCCCAGCGGCATTCATGGATTTGATGCACCGTGTCTTCGGTCAGTACATAGATCAGTTCGTGGTGGTGTTTGTGGACGATATCTTGATTTACTCACCTTCTGAGGATGAGCATGCTTTCCACCTACGGACTGTGTTACAGATCTTGAGAGAGCATAGGCTGTTTGCCAAGCTCTCCAAGTGCGAGTTCTGGCTCCAGGAGGTACAGTTCTTGGGTCACGTGGTATCTGGGAGTGGAGTATCTGTTGACCCTTCGAAGGTCGACTCTGTTATGAGCTGGGAGAGGCCGAGGAACGTATTTGAGATACGGAGTTTCTTGGGGTTAGCAGGGTACTACCGCCGTTTTGTAGAGGGATTTTCCCGACTTGCCGCACCGATGACCCGACTGACGCGCAAGGGCGTCAGATTTCAGTGGACTGACGACTGTGAGCAGTCATTTCAGGAGCTGAAGAGGAGATTGACTTCAGCTCCCGTCCTGATTATCCCCGAGGGAGGCCTGGGCTATACAGTGTACTGTGATGCTTCCCGAGAGGGACTGGGTTGTGTATTGATGCAGGAAGGCCGGGTAGTAGCTTATGGTTCTCGACAGCTGAAGAGCCATGAGAAGAACTACCCCACCCACGATTTAGAGTTGGCTGCCGTCATCTTTGCTCTTAAGAGCTGGCGACACTATTTATATGGGGTGAGATTTGAGGTGTTCTCGGACCACAAGAGCCTCAGGTATATCTTTACACAGAAGGATCTGAACCTTCGACAGAGGAGATGGATGGAGTACCTAGAGGACTACGACTTTGACCTTCAGTACCATCCTGGGAAGGCCAACGTCGTAGCTGATGCACTCAGTCGGAGACCGAGCAGCACCTTAGCCAGCCTAGCCATCAGAGAGTGGGAGATGATGGGAGTTATTGGGGAGTTTGACTTAGAGCTTACCGAGTCTGAGGGACACGCCACCCTGTTTAGCTTGTGTGTACAGCCTACCCTTCTGACCAGAGTTATAGAGGCACAGTTGCTAGATGCTGAGGCCGAGCAGATCAGGGCACGGATTGCTAGCTCCGAGGGATTTGAGGGATGGACAGTCCATTCTGACCTTGGTCTGAGATACAGGGGTAGAGTCTTCGTTCCCGAGTCTCTTAGGACTGATGTCCTTAGGGATTTCCACCATTCACGCTTGGCGGTGCACCCAGGGGGCACCAAGATGTATCATGATCTGCGCCGTCAGTATTGGTGGACTGGGATGAAGGCAGATGTGGCACAGTTTGTGGCTAGGTGTCTCACGTGTCAGCAGGTGAAGGCTGAGCACCAGAGGCCTGGAGGTTTACTACAGCCACTACCGGTAGCCGAGTGGAAGTGGGAGCACGTTACCATGGATTTCGTGATGGGTCTTCCGAGGTCACCTAGGGGCCATGATGCGGTTTGGGTTATTGTGGACAGACTGACGAAGTCCGCCCATTTCTTACCGATCAGAGTGACTGACTCATCAGATGCCCTCAGTAGGTTGTACATTCGAGAGATAGTACGACTACATGGGGTACCGGTATCCATAGTTTCTGACAGGGACCCACGTTTCACTGCACGGTTCTGGCAGAGTTTCCAGACAGCCTTAGGGACCCAGCTGCAGTTCAGTACTGCCTTCCACCCACAGACAGATGGCCAGTCAGAGCGCACTATTCAGATCTTGGAGGATATGCTCAGGGCCTGCGTCATGGACTTTAGAGGTAGCTGGGAGGATCACCTTGCCTTAGTTGAGTTTGCCTACAACAACAGCTACCAGTCCAGCATTGAGATGGCACCGTTTGAGGCATTATATGGTAGGCCGTGCCGTTCCCCGGTATGTTGGACTGAGGTGGGAGAGACAGCTGCCTTAGGACCTGATATTGTTCGTGAGACCACGGACAAGATACAGGTGATCAGACAGCGGTTGTTGACAGCTCAGAGCCGCCAGAGGAGTTACTCAGATAGGAGGCGACGGCCCTTGGCATTTGAGGTGGGGGACCATGTGTTCCTCAAGGTATCTCCCAGACGAGGTTTGAGGAGATTTGGGCGCGGTGGGAAGCTATCGCCACGATTCATAGGTTCTTTTGAGATACTTGGGAGAGTTGGTGAGGTGGCTTATAAGCTAGCCTTACCACCACAGCTATCAGGGGTTCATGACGTCTTCCATGTATCTATGCTGAGGAAGTACCATCCCGACCCCTCACATGTACTTGACTGGGTAGATCTTCAGTTAGAGGGGGACGCTTCCTATGACCAGAGACCCGTAGAGATATTGGACTCAAGGGACCAGGTTTTGCGAGGCAAGACCATCCCTTTGGTCAAGGTTCGTTGGAACCACCATGGGGTTGAGGAGGCTACGTGGGAGCGTGAGGCCGAGGTCCGAGTTAGGTACCCTGAGTTGTTTGATCAGTGATGTATTTTCTTTTGGTTCTATGTTATTTTAAATTTCGGGACGAAATTTTTGTAAGGAGGAAAGGATGTTATAACATAGAAATTTTTTTTTTTTTATTATTCTTGCAATTGTTAATTAATTAATTTTATTGTTATTATTATTATTATTATTATTATTATTATTGTTATGATGTGTGTATATATATATATATATATGTAAATTAAATTGTTAGTGTACATATGTGTGTACATAGGAGTGTGTATTTAAATATGTGAATATATATATATGTATATATATATAGATGTATAGGACAGTGTGTGTAGGTATGTGTACCCGGTTGTGTGTGTGTGTGAGTTTGAGTGTGATACACTCAAACAAGCAAGGGGGGGCTGTGGAGTGTAAGAGAGTTGGTGGGTGTGTGTGGTGAAGTGTGAGAGTGAGTATGAGAGTTAGGAGGAGGTCAGAATTCGTAGGATTTATAGAGAGAGAGAGAGAGAGAGGAATATAGAGAGAGAAAATAAAGAGAGTGGTCTCGGGTGGAAAAGAAGAGAAGGAAAGAAGCAGAAAAGAGGGAGGGAAACAGAGCTCTGAAGGAGAGTTAGAGACCTGGTTCGAGCTCGGAGCAAGAGGGAGAAGGAGGACACGGCTAGAGAGAGAAACGGCCGAAAAATTTGTAAGTGGGTCACTTCTGTTTCGATTTGTTTTAGAGCATTTCAATTGATTTAAATTATAGAACCTTGTAGAGCATAATGTGAGGATTAAAACGCAACAAAAATGATAGAAAACGGTTGAGAAATGAGGGAGAAAAATGGAGGTGCAGGTCACGGCCGTGGGGGAAAAATCTGGGTTTTCATCGTGATTG
This sequence comes from Nyssa sinensis, assembly GCA_008638375.1. Lineage (NCBI taxonomy): Eukaryota > Viridiplantae > Streptophyta > Magnoliopsida > Cornales > Nyssaceae > Nyssa > Nyssa sinensis. The sequence goes on from CM018049.1 coordinate 25,058,896, forward strand.
GAAGCTTCAAAACGATATTAAAAGACTCCAAAAACGTTTTAGAATAGTTTGGGATTGAAAGGGGCTTCGAAAACACCATAAAAATCAAGTTTAAAAACTTGATTTTTCTGAAATTCCGGTCACCGGCGCCGGAAAAGACGCCGGAACCCTACCGGAGGTTCGCCGAAAAATCGGGGGAAGAAGGGGGGTCTGTCCGGGTCGGGTCGGGTCGGGTCGGGTCCGGTTCGGGTCGGGCGTGGACCGCCCCTGCCACGTGTCGCGTGGTTGTTTTAAATTAAAAGGGAACTTGGCCCGTTTGGTTGCAAGGGTAAGAAATCAAAAATTTGAAATTGAATAGAGACAGGGATATCCTATCCCGGTTTTAGCCCTATCCCCTGTTTGGTTAACCTGAATTAGAATAACAAATTAAACTAGTTTTAATTTGAACCTTTTGGAATTTGAACCCCTTGAATTTGAACCTTTTGAATTTGAACCTTAACCTGAACTTTCAGAAATTACGAATTGACCCCCCCAACTGTTAGAAATTACACTTTGACCCACCTGATTAAATTATTAATAAAATATTAATTAAATTAATTAATTAATTATTTAATTTAATTAATTTAATTAATTAAATATTCAAAAATATCCCGGAGTCCAAATGGGACAAGTCATAGGTGTATTTTGACTATCTCGACCATTCTGAGACCAATGGTGAGGTCCGTTTTACGAGACGGGGTCCCGAAAAATAAAAGACCCGTAGTAACCCTTAAAATTACCAAAATGCCCCTAGATTGAAACACAGTCAAACGAACTCCGAATTAGGTAAACAAATAGTGGAATTTTATTATCTCGAACATTTCGGACTCAACCGTGGAGTCCGATTTGTGAAAAGAGGTCACGAAATGTAAGGACACGTGTAAAGTGCAAAATGACTGTTTTGCCCTTTTGAACCCCGGTGTCCGAATTGAGTTCTACGAAAACCTAGGCTTACTTTCTTAAACGTTCTAAAACCAATGGTAGAGTTTAATTTAGCAGAATAGAAACCTATGAATTTAAAGACATAAAATTTGATGAATAGCATACCTTCAAACAACAGTGGACTGAATTGTAATTCCTACTTTTAGGGACACTGACAGGACAGGAGGAGGCGATCTGATCTCCTACATTTTCGTCCGCCCGTTCAGTTACATATAGTGCTCGATCTTCTAGGGTTGATACCAACCCATCAGGTATGGTGTTTTGCTAGTGTTAGAAATGAAGTTAAGTTAGGAATATTTGTGAATGACTGAATGCTGTATGTGTTTATCTGTAATGTGTTTACCGTTTATTTGGAATTGGTTGTTCACATGCTTACATGTTACTTGTACCTTATGAATATTTAGTGAATGATGAATGTGACTCACGACATGTGTATATGTTGATTTTACGAGATATGATTGCATGTGGAATCAGTTAGGTGATTTATATATTATTGTCTCGAGCATGCTATATTGTGGAAACCATGTATCATTGAGATTGCATTGGCATATTGGCATATGATGAATCCTTTGAGAACATGGCGTGGGTAAGCACGTGGTGCTTTGCATTATGAGGGTGTAGATCCTGTGGTGAAAAACCCAAAATTGGCCATTGCATTGGTACTTCGTGCCATCGGGGAGTACCCGTAAACGAGACATGGGTTGTGGCATAGAGTTGTGCATGGGTGTGTCACGCATACCATTCATATATATTACTGCGATGTTTTGAATGTCATTTAGAAATAAATGTACACTTTGCACATGCCACGCCTTAGCTTTATTTCTGGCATTAGCATTTCATCATACCAGCAGTTGTGCTGACCCATTCGTGGGCAACATTTTCAGATGAGGATCCTCCAGCCACATGAGATTTAGTGATGCCCTGAGAGGGCGAAGCACGTGATGTATTTGTGATCCATGAGACTTGTATCTTGTTATGTAAGGGCTTAAGCCCGAATGACTGATGAACAATGTATTCGATATTACTCTATGTATGGATGATGATGGACGCATGTTTATTGAATTTAATTACTTTTGTCCTTTTTTTATTTTACTTTCTGTCTCGTTACTCGCGCCCCGGGTTCGTGGGAAATTCGGGGCGTGACAGTTTCCCTTTAAGTTACACATTGCATTAGTCACCGAATGCTTCGAAAAGTGGGCAAAGGGCATTGCCTCAGTACCCAGGTGCACTGAAAAGTGGGCAAGGATTCTCGCAGCTTGATGGATGACCACGGGTAAAGAAGTTAGTTCAAAATAACAAGAATAACAAAAATAACAAACTTAAATTAGCAACTTGGAAGTTGGAACATTAATAGAAAAAGGGATGGAACTAGTAGATATTATGATTCGGAAGAGGGTGAATATCGCATGCCTACAAGAAACTAAATGGGTAGAAGAAAAGTCTACGAAAATTGAAAAAATCGTATTTAAACTTTATTATACCGGAAAAAATCGACATAAAAATGGGATAGGGATAATAGTAGATAAAATATTGAGAGATAATATAATTAAAATAATTAGTGTGTATGCACCTTAAATAGGATTAGACGCACACAACAAAGCACTATTTTGGGAAGATATGGATGAATTAATTCAAAGCATTCCTATAAGTGAAAAGATAATTGTGGGATATGACTTTAATCGGCATGTAGAAAAAGATTATAAAGGATATGAGATGGTGCATGGGAGTTACAGGTTTGGAGATAGGAATGATGATGGGGATACAATACTAAATTTCGCAATTGCATACGATTTTATGATTATAAATACATATTTTAGAAAGAAATATGAACATTTAATCATTGTTAAAAATGGAGCAAATAAAAATCAAATAGACTTTTTTTAACTAGAAGAATAAATCGACTATTATGTAAAGACTGTAAAATTAATCCTGTAGAAAGCCTAAACTCACAACATAGGTATATGATTTTAGACATATATATTAAAAGACGTATACAAAATATTAAAGATATTAAAAAGAAAGTAGAGCAATTTAAAAGTAAGATGCCAAAAGAAACTTATAATGTGGAATATAATGAAAACATGCATTAAAAGAATAGCAAAAGAAGTTGTCGGGGAATAAAAAAGAATAGGACCACCATGATAGCTCTAGAACGATTCATTATAATGCGAAATTAACAATGGAATGAATCGTAAAACCGAAATATATACAGCAAAGCATACCTCCGTCCATTGATGTTATTCTGTTTCTCACTGTTTTCCTCTCCTTTTGGCTCTTCCAAACTCTGCTCACTCTGATTAGATGGTGTAACATTGAAGGGGTTGAGAGTAGCAAGGTTGGGGACCAAAGGTGGTATTTATAGCCAAAGCTTCCATCAAGCTTTCGGTGGCTACGTGTCGCCACTGCTTCAGATTATCATGGGATCGTTCCATGAACGTGATGAAGGTGCAGAGAAGTTGTGGATCGTTCTCTAACTACTCCATGAACGTGCTGAAGATGTAGAGAAGTTGTGGACCATTTTCTCCGTGAGAAGCGGTCAACATTCTCCCACTTGGTCCACACTTCTAATCTAATGTCTCATCTTAAACTCATTGATAATCTGTATTTAAGTAATAAATACATGAATCATGGCGATAGGTCCTCTAATGACGAGCATTACCTTCCATGTATTACTATGTATTTATTTCTTAAATATTATAATTTATGTGGCAACAATTTCTTAATGAATAAACCCTATGTTTATTCTTGGTCCAACACATATAAGTTTTTCTCAAATTAAATTAAAGTGCACATGAATATGAGAAAAATTACATTAAGTAAGAGTTTCAATAAGGAAACATAGTTCGTACAATGAATGAACTACATAATGGAATTAAGTCCCATTGACATTACATGATCCTTGAATTTAGATGGTGGCATGCCCTTAGTCAAAGGATCAGCAATCATCAATTTAGTGCTGATGTGTTCAATGACCACTTTTCCTTCCTTAACACATTCCCTTATGGCTAAGTACTTAATGTCGATATGCTTACTTCGACTACCACTTTTGTTATTCTTAGCCATAAAAACAGCAGCTGAATTGTCACAAAATATCCTAAATGGTCTATGGATAGAATCCATGATTTTAAGCCCCGTAATGAAACTCCTAAGCCATACACCATTCAATGTAGCCTCAAAACGAGCCACGAACTCAACTTCCATAGTGGAAGTAGCAATCAAGGACTGTTTGGCACTCTTCTATGAAATAGCTCCGCCCGCCATCATAAAGATGTAACCTGATGTTGATTTACGTGAATCCACACAACCAGTAAAGTCTGAATCGGAATAACCAACTACTTCCAAATTGTCAGTCCGTCTGTAGGTAAGCATGTAGTCCTTGGTGCCTTGAAGGTACCGCATTACTTTCTTTGCAGCTCTCTAGTGATCTAAACCTGGATTACTCTGATATCATCCCAACATACCCATAGCAAAAGCTATGTCAGGTCTGGTGCAAACTTGAGCATACATTAGGCTTCCAACAACTGAGGCATATGGGATGTTCTGCATTTGTTCCCTTTCTAAGTCATTCTTTGGGCATTGGTTCAAATTAAACCTATCACCCTTCACAATGGGAGCCACACTTGGTGAACAATCCTTCATACGATATCTCTCTAAGACTTTATTGATATAGGTTTCCTGAGACAAACCTAAGATGCTTTTGCATTTGTCTCTATGGATCTTAATGCCAATGACATAAGATGCCTCACCTATATCCTTCATATCAAAATTCTTAGAGAGGAATTGTTTCACCCCATGCAACAACCCCTTATCATTAGTTGCAAGTAGAATATCATCCACATATAAAACAAGAAAACATATCTTACTCCCACTGACCTTATGGTATATACACTGATCCATGATGTTTTCAACAAATCCAAATGAAGAAATAACACCATGAAACTTGTAATACCATTGGCGGGACACTTGTTTTAAACCATATATAGATTTATTGAGTTTGCAAACCAAGTGCTCTCCATCACTATAGGGGAATCCTTCAGGTTGTTTCATGTAAACCTCCTCCTCTAAGTCACCGTTGAGAAAAGCCATTTTCACATCCATTTGATGCAACTCCATGTCAAAATGTGCTACCAATGCCAAAATAATCCTTAAGGAATCTTTCTTAGATACAGGAAAGAATGTTTCCTTGTAATCGATTCCTTCCTTTTGAGTGAATCCCTTAACAACAAGTCTAGCTTTATATCTCTCAATGTTGTTCGATGAATCCCTTTTGGTCTTAAATACCCATTTATTACCAATGGCTTTGGCTCCATTAGGCAACTCTACAAGGCTTCAGACATTGTTGTCCCTCATGGAATTCATTTCCTCTATCATGGCATTGTACCAATATTCAGACTCTTTGCAATTAATGGCTTGTGAAAAAGATTCGGGACAATCTTCAGTTTCTATATCATAGTCAATTTCTTGTAGATACACTACATAGTCACTAGGAATAGCTGACTTCTTTGTTCTAGTAGATCTTCTTAATGCTGCACCAACATCTTCTTAGGAAAGATGTGGTTCAACTGATTATTCAGGAATTGGTAATTCTTGAACTCCTTGACCTACTTGAATCTTGTCAGCCGCTTGTGGAACTTCAATGATTGGTTGTTCAACATCAATTTGTACTGAAGGGGTCTTATGAACAACAATCAATCTATTACTTGAAGTGGAAAGTTGATTATCTGAATGATCATTTTCAGAAATTGTGTTCCTTGAATGATCCCTCCCACTGATCAAGTCATTCTCAAGAAATTTGGCATTCCTTGATTCCACAATCCTAGTGGTATGAGATGGACAATAAAATCTGTAACCTTTGGACCTTTCAGCATATCTAATGAAATAGCCACTAATAGTCCTCGGATCCAGTTTCTTCTCTTGTGGATTATAAATCCTCACTTCAGACGGGCATCCCCAAACATGTACATGCCTTAAACTCGGTTTCCAACCTTTAAATAACTCAAATGGTGTTTTAGGAACAGCCTTGGTTGGGACCTGGTTTAAGATGTACACAGCCGTCTTAAGTGCCTCAGTCCAAAAGTTCTTAGGAAGATTGGAGCTACTTTGCATGCTCCGCACCATGTCCAATAATGTTCGGTTTCTTCTTTTAACTACACCATTTTGGTCTGGTAAACCAAGCATGGTGTATTAGGGAACAATCCCATTTTCCTGAAGAAACCTCGCAAATGGACCATGTGCTTGTCCATTTTCTGTATATCTACCATAGTATTCTCCACCTCTGTCTGACCTCACGGTCTTAATTTGCTTACCGCATTGTTTCTTTACTTCAGCCTTGAAAACTTTAAAGGCATCTAATGCTTCATTCTTATTATAAAGCAAGTAGAGATACATGTATCGTAAATAGTCATCAATGAATGAGATGAAGTATCTCTGACCATTTGAGTCCACGTTTGGACTACAAATGTCTGTATGTATGATTTCCAATATGTGAGAACTCCTTGTGGCACCTTTCGTAGACTTGTTGGTCTGCTTCCCCTTTATGCAGTCCACACAAGTTTCAAAATCGGTAAATTCAAGAGTACTAAGTACCCCATCATTTACTAATCTTTTAATACGCTCAATGGAGATATGACCTAATCTCTGGTGCCATAATGTAGAGGAATCCTCATTTACAACACATCTCTTTATACCAGTGTGAACATGCGTAGCATTATAAGTGGCATCATTTTGCAAATTAATACAGAAAAGACCATCACACATTGTACCAACTCCAACAATTTCAGATTCATAAATTAAACTGAAAGATGTATCTAAAAACTTAAAAGAGTATCCCAGTGGTACAACTCTACAAACTGAAATTAAATTCCTAGAAAAACTAGGAATATAAAAGGTCTTTCCTAAAATTAATACAAAGCCAATACTTAAAATCAAATTGCATGTTCCAACAGCATCCACATGTGAACGCATCTTGTTTCCCGAATAGCTGCATTGTTCACTTCCCACCGGCTTCCTTAGGTTTCGCATACCCTGCAAGGAATTCGAAATATGGATGGTAGAACCAGAATCAATCCACCAAGTGTTGTAAACAACATCAACCATATTGGATTCATAACAAACTAAAGATAGTTGATTACCTTTCTTCTCAAGCCATTTCTGGAATTTGGGATAATCTTTCTTAACATGTCCCTTCTTCTTACAGAAGAAACACACAGGATCTTTCTTTATGTCAGCTTGTGGAGCCAACTTCTCTTTCCCTTTCCCTTTCTTATTGGCTTGAGATTTATTCTTTCCCCACGTAGCCAGCATTGCACTCTCTCCCATCTCCATAATTAATCTCCGTTCCTCTTGAACACACATGGTCATAAGTTCATTAATAGACCATTTATCCTTATGTGTGTTATAGGAGATTTTAAAAGGACTATATTGAGGTGGGAGAGTATTCAGAATATAGTGCACGAGAAAAGAATCTAAAATTTCAACCTCTAGTTTTTTAAGTTGAGCTGCAGTGTCCCTCATCTTCATGATGTGCTCACGCACACCTCTCACAGTGTCGAGCCTTGTGGAACAAAACTTCATAAATAGGGTACTAGCAAGCGCCTTATCTGAAGTGACGAACTGTTCGTCAATGGCCTTGAGTAAATCACGGACTTTGGTATGCTGATCGACTGAACCACGAATACCAGCAGAGATTTTGGTCTTTATGAACATAACACTGAGTCGATTGGATCGCTCCCAATGTTCATATAAAACAATCTCAGATTCAGTGCTGGTATTGGTAATTACAGGTGGTTCATCTTTCCTTATAGCATAATCAATGTCCATCCACCCTAAATGAAGTAAGACCCTTTCTTTCCACATTTTAAAGTTATCACCCTTAAGTTCGGGAATATCACAACCGATATCAGAAAATTTAACAGGTTGACTAGCTGCATAAATTAAACATACATGCTTACATTAAAATGAGGCATACATAAAATTTCATGGTTTACCAATGTAAATCAGGCTTAAAAATTGAATCTAATGACATAAAAATTGCCTATGAGTTAAATTTTTAATTCAAGTAGATTCAGTTATTCTTTATGATAGAATTTATCAAATTATTTCCTCAATAATCATGTATAAGACCTATTTTACTGCAAAAATAAATAGTACTACTAAGTAAGTTCTCAGGAAAGATTTTTCTTTCCTAGACAAAACTTCAAGATTCCCAGGAAAGATTGGAGGGGTCACAATGGTACCACTTAAAATCCAGTCTCCTAGACAGAACCTCCTTAGATGTACACATTCATACGCTCACAGCAAATAGTCCATTAATGATTATAATTTGATATTCTGTCTAATATTAAACTTTACGATAAAACTATCAAATTATTAATTCATAATTCTTGTGGGTAAGTTATGAATAATTTGATATTTTATCCTAATTAATCATATAATAAAAATTCCTATGGGATAAAATTTATTTTACTAAGTATGATTAATTACAATTAATGTCTAAATCTTATTTATGTGATCCTAATCAATCATAATATATGATTTTTATTTAATTAAAGATGTTGTGGCTATTCTCTAGTTAACCAAAAATCATATTGATCACTAGACATTATACATTTTATACATAAGGATTAACTAAATATGAGAATAATTATAAATTGCATAATTTTAACTAAAACTAACATATTATTATGCACAGAATATTCTCTCAAATTAAGCATAAACATTGCATAATAATATTATGCATAATATTTAATTTCATGCCTTTAATTATATATATATATATATATATATATATATATACTCATCCAAAAATTGCATGTACTAATTTAGAACATAAATAATCAATTCATGCAAACTAAATATGAGCATAATTATTAAATTTGCACAACAATCATCTAAATTGCACACAATTAAATTAAATAATAACTATATGCAAAAATGAGCAAAAATTTATTAGATAATTGATTTGATGCAGAAGACTTTATTTAGGCTGGTCACTTTTCCCATCTAGTGATTTATTTGTAAGCCACTGCCTAAACCAGAAATTTTATCTCCTATTGTTTTGTTTTCATTTCCTGTACATTTGCAAGCCAGTCATTGGATAGCTTCTCTTTTCCAAGCAAACACTGCCCAAACTCAAATTTAAAATTTTTCTCATAAAGTAACAGTGTTGGGTAGCCATCTGAATGGGTGGGCCATGTCGGACCCAACTCGGTTTGGTCCAAATTAAATCACAAAACTCAGCCGCACAACAGAAAAAAAAAAACCCAGCCACACAGCAGGTTTCCAGCACCTGGCTGGTCACCTCTTCCGTCAACGGCGACTCGCCGGCTCCGGCTCCGAATAAGATTATTATGTTCATCTCAGAGAGCTCAGAAATGTTGTTTTTTGAATATGACTTTAATGTTGTTTTGAATCAAAAAACGACCCAAAAACAAATCTCAGTTTCTTGAAAATTTCTGCCCAAAAACAGAGATGCCAAAAAAAAAAAAAAAAACAGAGATAAACAGAGAGAGTGATAAAACACCAAGGCAGATATGTAATCCTTGGCTCTGATACCAAATGATAGCTCTAGAATGATTTATTATAATGCTGAATTAACAATAAAATGAATCGTAAAACCAAAATATATACAGCAAAGCATACCTCCAGCCATTGATGCTATTCTGTTTCTCACTGTTTTTCTCTCCCTTTGGCTCTTCCAAACTTTGCTCACTCTGATTAAATGGTGTAAGACTGAAGGGGTTGAGAGCAGCAAGGTTGTCACGCCCCGAATTTCCCACGAACCCGGGGCGCGAGTAACGAGACAGAAAGTAAAATAAATAAAAGGACAAGAGTAATTAAATTCAATAAACATGCGTCCATCATCATCCATACATAAAGTAACATCGAATACATTGTTCATCAGTCATTCGGGCTTAAGCCCTTACATAACAAAATACAAGTCTCATGGATCACAAATACATCACGTGCTTCGCCCTCTCAGGGCATCACTAAGTCTCATGTGGCTGGAGGATCCTCATCTGAAAATGTTGCCCACGAATGGGTCAGCACAACTGCTGGTATGATGAAATGCTAATGCCAGAAATAAAGCTAAGGCGTGGCATGTGCAAAGTGTACATTTATTTCTAAATGACATTCAAAACATCGCAGTAATATATATGAATGGTATGCGTGACACACCCATGCACAACTCTATGCCACAACCCATGTCTCGTTTACGGGTACTCCCCGATGGCACGAAGTACCAATGCAATGGCCGATTTTAGGTTTTTCACCACAGGATCTACACCCTCATAATGCAAAGCACCATGTGCTTACCCACGCCATGTTCTCAAGGAATTCATCATATGCCAATATGCCAATGCAATCTCAATGAACATGAATCTCAATAATATAACATGCTCGGACAATAAGAAATAAATCACTAATCAGTTTCATATACATGCATATCTCATATGTTCGTACATCATGATTCATGTTCTTCACTTTATTAATTTGCAAGTAACACATAACATGTGAACAACCAATTCCAAATAAACAGGTAAACACATTACAGATAAACACATACAGCATTCCAGTCATTCACAAATATTCCTAACTTAACTTCATTTCTAACACTAGCAAAACACCATACCTGATGGGTTGGTATCAACCCTAGAAGATCGAGCACTATAAGTAACTGAACCGATGGATGAAAATGTGGAGGATCAGATCGCCCTCTCCTGTCCTGTCAATGTCCCTAAAAGTAGAAATTACAACTCAGTCTATTGTTACTTGAATCTATGCTATTCATCAAATGTTATGTCTTTAATTCATAAGTTTCTATTCTGCTAAATTAAACTCTACCATTGGTTTTTGAACGTTTAAGAAAATAAGTCTAGGTTCTCGTAGAACTCAATTCGGACACCAGGGTTGAAAAGGGCAAAACAGTCATTTTGCACTTTACACGCGTCCTTACATTTCGTGACCTCTTTTCACAATTCGGACTCCACGGTTGAGTCCGGAATGTTCGAGATAATAAAATTTCACTATTTGTTTACCTAATTCGGAGTTCGTCTGACAGTGTTTCAAGTTAGGGGCATTTTGATAATTTTAAGGGTTACTACGGGTCTTTTATTTTTCGGGACCCCGTCTCGTAAAACGGACCTCACCATTGGTCTCGAAATAGTCGAGATAGTCAAAATACACTAATGACTTGTCCCATTTGGACTCCGGGATGTTTTTGAATATTTAATTAATTAAATTAATTTAATTAATTAATTAATTAATTAATTTAATTAATAATTTATTAATATTTTATTCATGAGGGTCAGAACATAATTACCCAAAAGTCTTGGGTCAAATTCTAATTTCTTAAAGGCTAAGGGGTCAAAATATAATTATTAAAAGTTTTGGGGTTCAAAATATAAATAACCTAAACTTTGGTTTGAACCAGGGGGTTTTTAAACCAAAACCCTAAACCGGTTTAAAAGTCCACTGAACCGACCGGTTCAGCCCCTTCCCCTTCTAACCCGGTCCAAATCAGGTTTTTATTTTTATTTTTATTTTATTTCATTTTTTTTTTCTTTTAAACGGTGAGCCAACACGTGGCAGGGGCGGTCCACGCCCGCCCCGAACCGGACCCGAACCGACCCGGACCCAACCCGGACCCAGACAGACCCCCTTCTCCCCCCCGTTTTTTCGGCGGAGCTCCGGTCACCCTCTCCGGCGCCGGTGACCGGATTTTCAGAAAATCAAGTTTTTAAACTTGATTTTCTTCGTGTTTTCGAAGCCCCTTTCGATCCCAACTTATTCTAAAACATTTTTGGAGCTTTTTAATATCGTTTTGAAGCTTCCAATCACAACGAAAAACCAGATCTCCCCCCCCATGGCCGTGACCTGCATCTCCTTCTTTCTCCCTCATTTTTCAACCGTTTTCTATCATTTTTGTTGCGTTTTAATCCTTACATGATGCTTTACAAGGTTCTACAATTTAAATCAACTGAAATGCTCTAAAAAAAATTGAAACAGAAGTGACCCACTTACAAATTTTCTCGGCCGTTTCTCTCTCTAGCCGTGCCTTCCTTCTCCCTCTTGCTCCGAGCTCGAACCAGGTCTCTAACTCTCCTTCAGAGCTCTATTTCTCTCCCTCTTTTCTGCTTCTTTCCTTCTCTTCTTTCCCACCCGAGACCACTCTCTTTTTCTCTTTATTTTCTCTCCTTCTATATCTCTCTCTCTCTCTCTCTCTCTCTCTCTCTCTCTCTCTCTCTCTCTCCCCAAGACCAACCTACTCTCTGCCCACATCTGCACTCTCCCACTCCCTGAATCCTACTCACACACTCAACCTTACCCCATACCCCTTTGAGTGTGTAACACTCAAAGTCACACACACACACAACCGGCACACACACACATACACACACTGTTCTACACCCATATATATATATATATTCACTTTTAAATATACACTCACATGTATACACATACACTAAATAAATACCTTAAATTTATACATATATATATATATACATACACATATATATATATACATATATACATACATCCAATAATTATTATAATAATAATAATAATAATAATAATAATAAAAATAATTAATTAACAATTGCAAGAATAAATAATAATAATAAAAAAAAAATTTTTTTTTCATGTTATAACAAAGGTTGGGGACCAAATGTAGTATTTATAGCCAAAGCTTCCATCAAGCTTTCGGTGGCTACGTGTCGCCACTGCTTCAGATTATCATGGGATCGTTCCATGAACGTGATGAAGGTGCAGAGAAGTTGTGGATCGTTCTCTAACTGCTCTATGAACATGATGAAGATGCAGAGAAGTTGTGGACCATTTTCTCCGTGAGAAGCGGTCAACACACCATGTAAAGAAACTTAGTGGTGAAGTGAGGAAGTCCAAAAGGTATTAAAGGTAAAGAGAATGTTTTAAAACTTTGCAAAAAAAAAAAATAGAAATAAAGAAAGTTGAGAAACATATAAAAATTCAAGGAAGAAAATAAAGAAAGTTGTTAGAGAGGCAAAAGATAAGGCATATGATGATTTTTATACCAAATTAGGAACAAAAAATGGAGAGAATAACATATACAAACTTGCAAATATAAGAGATAAGAAAATCAAATATTTCAATAATATTAAATGCATAAAGAGTGAAAATTCAAGAGTCTTGATGAATGATGATAAAAATAAAGGTAGTTGAAAAAATTATTTTGAGAAGCTATTGAATGAAAATCATATAAAAAAACTTAAGTGTAGAGAACTCTTTAAGTAATAGGAAAAATATATTTTTCCGTAGGATTAGAACCTCCAAGGTAAAAAATGCTTTGAGAAAGATGAAAACTGTTAGGGCTTTAGAACCATATGGTATTCTTATTGAGGTTTGGAGGTATTTATAGGAGGTAGGCATATCTTAGCTAACAAATTCATTTAATAAGATCATACTAACTAAAAATGACCAATGAGTGGAGGAAAATTATTTTAGTATTTAGTATCTATATATAAAAATAAAGGGAATATCCAAAATTGTACAAATTATCGTAGCTTTAAATTAATGAGTCATACCATAAGACTTTGGGAGAGAGTGATCAAACACTGATAAAGGCTTGAGACAATTGTTTCGAAGAATCAATTTAGATTTATGCCAAGGAAATCAACAATGGAAGCTATTTACTTATTAAGAAGAATTATGGAGAGGTATAGAGAAAAGTAGAAAGATCTTCATATGGTATTCATTGATTTAGAGAAAGCCTATGATAGGGTTCCTCGAGATCTAATATGATGAGTTTTAGAAAATAAAGAAGTTACAAAACGATATATCGAAATAATAAAAGACATATATGATCGGACAGTCATTATAGTGAGGACAACTATTGGAGAAATAAGTAAATTTTTGTATCATAATAGGCTACATCAAGGGTCAACATTAAAACTGCTCATTTTTGCTTTAGTAATGAATAAGTTGACTAGCCATATATAGGATGAAGTTTCGTGGTGTATGTTTTTTTGTTAATAATATTGTCTTAATTGATGAAACTAAAAGACAGATAAATGATAAATTAGAGATTTGGAGAGAAACTTTAGAATCAAAAGGATTTAAGATAAGTAAGACAAAACTGAATATCCTGAGTGTAATTTTAGTAAAACTAATAATATAAATGGGGGTGTAGTGAAAATTGAAAATTAAGAATTAATAAGAAGTAAAAATATTTGCTATCTAGATTCACTTATTCATCAAAAGAGATAATGTAATGTTTCGCAAAATTGAAAAATAAATAAAGGATAATGTTAGTTTTGCATGATAATAAAAATCACGAACATAATAATGAGATGAAAAGAATTTAAACAACATAATATAAAGTGTGATTATACACATGGAATAAATTGGAAAAGGTAAAAATTTGAATTGTAAAAATCAAAAAGAAAGAAAAAAAAAAAAAACATAAGGTTTTCTAGGTTTCGTTTGAATGAAGGAGTTGTTTGTTCGAACAAGCATTCGAAAGTCTATTGTGACCATCGTTTGATACTCGTTCAACACTCACTCAAACGAAAAGGCATACGACAGAACACTTTTAAAGTGCTGGCTGAAAAACAATGTGTACAAATCTTATTTTCTCTTCTTCTCCAAATTATCTCTAGACAAGAAAGGAAGTTAGGGTTTGAGTGTTCATGGATTTCTAAGCCTTGTAAACACATCATACCACAATAATTCAAGTATAAGAAGAGTTTCTATTGATCGAAAAGTTAGGATTTCAAGATTTCTTCATGAATAAAAGGTAAAATTTGGGACTTTTCATTTCCTTTTCAAATTTCTTGAATTTCCTTATAGATCTAACTTGGTTAAGTGAAATAAACGGTGTAAATCCTTTCTTAGGTTTCGGGAGCAATGATTGAGGCTTGAAATTTGAATCTCTCTCTCTCTCTCTCTACACACAAATCCACACTTGTTTGGAGGTAGGGCTTACAACCTAGGTGAATGATGAATGTTAGGAAGAAAACATGTATATCATGACATCTCTATGGGCCATGTTATATGAAAAGTGTGTAGAAAAATTATGTAATTTCTATATGGATTTATGGATGAATGTTACATGTTTAACTCTTCATATATCTTGTCTAAAATGTTGATATATGTATTTGATGCATAGTACTGGCTTAAATTCCTTTACTTGAATGCTCAAGAATTATTTACTTGTTATTCATGAATTTATATGAAATTGATATGCCTACTAAGTGTTTGATAAAATGCTTAAACTATTGTGATGATGTTGTATTGTGAAATCATTGGTTGTATTACGTATGTGGTGTTTTCCCTTGATATGAACAATATTATTCCCTTTGATACCCTTGGATTGAATGAGAAATTGAATGAATGCTTTGTAAGGAATAGATGTGAATTTAGATAGTTAAAAGGTTGATAAATGAGAAAAAATGAATGAAAAAATCACAATTTGAGAAAGGAGAAGTCATGGATAGTTACCCAGTATTTTTGTGATAGAGATTGTATCTCTCTTCGATTACGAACCGTAACCCCGCACGGGTGGTCGTATGTTTCCATTGGGTTAGTAGCCCGAAAAGCACACAAGCACAACTAGGGGCCATTAGGTAGTCTTGAAGGATTACAGAAGAAGTGGAAGTAGAAACTAGTACCGTTGAGATGAGCGAAGTGATGGTAATCTAAGAAAACCCTTTTTGTGTTACTATTATTGTATTAATATTCTTATTCTATTGCACTATATGTGAATATTTCTTGAAATGTTGGGTAACGCTTGCTTGACACTACACTTGATATATATCTGCACTTGTCATCGTTTATTCTTCTGTTTGTTTAGTTGCTCTACTAGGGTTGTTGTATTGACTCCTACCAGATGCAGGTAATGGCAAGAGTTGGCCACTTGAGTACATAGATTGAAGGATGACTCTCTTTTGATCTTTTGTTTATTTTTATTTTTTTGGAATGTAAAAGACCTTTTGGTATTTATTTATTAATGAGAAGGCTTGGAAGCCTAAACGCAACTTGAACTTATTTTGTGTACGTACAAGGTGAACCTTGTAACTCATGACTTGCATTCTTTTTATTTAAAAGAGACATCACACATGATGAATAACTTTTTGGAATATATGTATGTAAACTTTGTTGAGTTATATATATGTAATGTGAATAAACATTTATGTTATGAAAAGTCAAGTGAGAATATGTTAATCACAAGGTGGTTTGAAATAGACTTACAAGGTCACCCTCGAGTCTTTGGGGCCTAGGGTGTGACAGAGAAATTGGAGATAATGTTACTTATTGAATTAAAGTGGAGCATGGGTTAAGTAGAGAAATGTGTATATGATATTATGTGATCGGCGTATACCTTTAAAATTAAAAGGTAAATTTTTTTGAATAAATACTATTAGGCCAGTCATGTATGAAACAAAATGTTGGGCAGTTAGAAAATAACATGTTCTGTTATGACATGGAAATTTTTTTTTTTTAATTATTTATTTATTTTATTATTATTCTTGGTTAATTAAATTATTATTGTTATTATTATTATTAACATTGGATGCATTGGAATTATATATATACATAATATGTATGTGTAGGTATGTGTGGAATATTATGTGTGCATGAATGTGTATATGGATATGTGGAAAGAGATATGACAGTGCACTGTGTGTGTGTAACTGGACGTGTGTGTGTGTGTGTTTGCAACTAAATTAGAGGTGCAACCGGTTGGCAGTGTGTGAGATTAGTGTGTGTGTGATGATTATATATATATGTGTAGGTATATAGGAGCAGCTTTGCATTAAATGCAAAGCTGCATTTGAGGGAAGCAAAAGGTGGCTGAACGGTGGAGAGGAGGTCAAGGATAGTGGCTGTGAGGGAGAGACGTGAGAGATTTGATGTGTGTGTGTATAAGTGTGGTCTCGGGTAGGAAGAGAAAAGAAGGAAAGAAACAGAAAGTGAGAGAGAGAAATAGAGTTTTGAGAGAGAGTTTGAAGCCTGGTTTGAGCTCGGAACAAGAGGGTGAAAGAAGGCACGGCTAGAGAGAGAAAATTCAGAAAACCCGTAAGTGAACCTTTCTGTTTTATTTTTTTTTAAGGCATGATAATTTATTTGATGCATTGAGGCTTAAAGAGCATATTGTAGAGATTGTTTTGCAAAAAGAATGAGGTTAAATGGTTGAGAAACTAGGGAGAAAACCTAGGTCGCAGGTCTCGGTTTTGGAAATTGGAACTTGTCATTTTATGTGTAAAGCTTGGTTTAAATGATATAGAATGGAACCTAGGAGATGCAGAAATCATTTAGGATAAAAATGGGAGAAAAACCGTGACCAAACTGTAACAAAAATGGAGAAATAGAATCGGCCGAAAGTTTGACCGAGGGTTTGACCCTCTATTTCATGAAAACCTGATGATTTGAATCCATAACCGACCTTAGATATGGGATCTACGTGAAAAACCAAGGAAAACTACATTTTAAAACCCTGAAAACCTAGCCAGAGATCGGTCGCCGGCACCGGAGAAGGCGCCGGAACCCTACTGTGCGTCACCAGAAAAACGGGGGGAAGAAGGGAACTGTTCCGGGTGTGGGTCGGGTCGGGTCGGGTCGGACTTGGGCCGGTCCGCTCCTGCTGTTTTAAATTAAAAATGGGTTAGGAGTGTTTGGCTACAAAGATAAGAAATTGGAAATTAGAATTAAATGGGAACAGGGATATCTTATCCCTGTTTTGGATTAGCCACTGTTTGGCTATCCAAATTAAGAATAAGGGTTTTCCAAAATTACAGAATTGCCCCTAGACTTTAATAAATTACCAATTGACCCTGAACTTTCGGGAATTACACTTTGACCCCTAAACTTATGAGAAATTCTGATTTGACCCACCAGATTTAAATATTAATAAAATAATAATTAAATTAATTAATTAATTAATTAATTAAATTAATTTAATTATTTAAATACTCTAAAATAACTCGGAGTCCAAATGGGACAAGTCATTAGTGTATTTCGACTATCTCGGCCATTCCGAGGACAACGATGAGGTCCGTTTTACGAGACGAGGTCCCGAAAAATAAAAGACCCGTAGTAACCTTTAAAATTACCAAAATGCCCCTGAATTGAAATACAGTCAAATGAACTTCAAATTAAGTAAACAAATAGTGAAACTTTATTATCTCAAGCATTCCGGACTCAACCGTGGAGTCCAATTTGTGAAGAGAGGTCTCGAAATGTGAGGACCCGTGAGAAGTGCAAAATGACTGTTTTGCCCTTTTGAACCCAGGTGTCCGAATTGAACTCTACGAAAACCTAAACTTAGTTTCTTCGACGTCCCGGACTCAATAGTGGAATCTAAATTAGCAAAATAGAAACTTATAAGATAAAGACATAAAATTTGATGAATAGCATAATTCAAGTGACAATTGAACTGAGTCTCATGTTATAATTTTAGGGACACGGAAAGGCAAAGAGAAGGTGATCTGACCTTCGGTGTTCTTACAGTGATTCCACTATACTACGAGTACACTTTTCCCGTTTGAGATCGATTATCAGGTACGATATATTGTGCTAAGTAAGAAATAGAACTGAGATTAGGAATACTTGTTCTGCTACTTTGATTGTTCACTTGAGTGTTCACCTGCTTATGTGCTTCCTGCTGTCTTGCTAAACTTGGATGATGATTACGTGCCTATTGCATGTGTTAGCGTAGTGCGAGAATTATATGTTTTGAGAACTGTTGATATTATGAAATACGTGATTAAAAGCATGCTTTGTGTATGAATGAGATGCATCATTGAGACTATATCATGATATGATGAAATCAGAGCATATTAGCATAGTGTGATTCCTTGGACATGGCGTGAGTTAAGCACTTGGTGCTTTGCATTATGAGGGTGCAGATCCTGTGGTGAAAAATCCAAAATCGACCATTAGGTACTTGCGAGCCTGACGGATTCCGGACCGTGAAGCGAGACATACGTGGTGGTACTCATGCCAGCGGAGAATGACCGTATCATGAGACATGAGTGGGCATAGAGTTGCATGGGTGTGTCACGCATTCTGTTCATATATTGCATAATGTTCATATACTGCCATTATGATATTGAATGCCATATAGAAATAACTGTACACTTGCACATGCCACGACCTTAGTTTTGTTTCTTGCATTAGCATTATATTGTACCAGCATGTTGAGCTGACCCCTTTAATGGGGCAAACATTTCAGATGATGTCCCAGCTGTACGAGACGTGGAGATGATCTGATCAGGGACTATATTAGGCCCAAGGGGCGTTTTTCTTTGATATTGTATAAGGGCATAAGCCCGAGATTGTATCTTATTTTGCATATTGTGAATTAATGGACTAGATCTTGTGCATGTATCAGAATGGTGTACGGAATGTTTGTAATTATACTTAATCGTCTTTATTTCTTTATTATTTTTATTTTCTTTTGTCTCGTTACTCGCGCCTCGGGTTCACTGGAATTCGGGGCGTGACATGTTCATAAAATAAGTGTAACCGAAATAAGGATATTAAGATAGATGTACAGTAAGATAAGAAATTATAGAATTAAGAATTAACATATTCATGAGATGGTAGAAATAGCACATATAAGAGATAAGATGACAGAACATCGACTAAAGTGTTATTGTCATATAAAATGAAGACCAATAAATGCACCAATAAAAAATAGCGACATGATTAATACTGAGAGTCATGTTAGGGGACAAGGGCGGCAGAAATTAACTTTAATAGAAGTAATTAAAAAAAAATATGGTCATGCATGGTTTAATGGAAAGAATGGTTTTAAATAGAAAAAAAAATAGTAAAATAGTATTCATGTAGTCGACTCTAAATAATGGGGATAAGATTTTGTTAAATTGAATTGAGTATTGGTATTTTCTAAAGTAAATGAACTCAAGAATGACTCAATTACGTTTGTAAATTGATTAGATTCTAAATCGAATCAAGAATAATCCTAATTTAATTAATTAAGAAAATTATCTGATCTAATTCTAAGATTTATGTTTGTGATTTTCTAATTTGAATCTAGATCAATTAACTATTAGATCAGGGTATTAATGAATCAAATTAGTGAATTCATATTTAAGTAAGATCATATTATAGGACGTGATTATTTGAATTAAAGGAAATACTACTTGTAAGCTCGAATTTATATGTGGCATGGTGTTTTAACCATTAGATGATTTAGAAATTAAAAAAAAAAATGATTGAAATAAATTAAAATATATTTAATAAAATAAAGAAAAAACATTATCTAATCGATAGATATTAATTTTATATTTCTCCTCTAATAATATTATATATAAAATATCGTAAAGATATTAATTATTATTTTATCTTAATATTTAATTTATATAAGGAGTTTTCAATTATATAATTATTCATTTAGTTTTTTTTTCCATTAATTGAATACATTTTTAAATTTATTTCTATATAAGATATGATTAAACAACATTCAATATTATTTAATAAATAATAAGTTTAAAAAAGATATTTATGAACTAAAATTATTTTTAAATAATTTCTTCAAACACACAATAATTACTTATATCATTATAATTAATTTTAAAATATCTACATCCAAACACCCAAAATCAAATTCCGCAGTCTCAATAAAACGAATTGAGTTGCTCTCAGCGTCATTATTATATAGTTTTGGGCCAAACTTGACGTTTCAATGGCTAGGCCGGCCCAGATATCTATCCCAGGCAGCATTCTACTGTCCTCGCGTTTTCTCGTTATTCATCTAGAACTTTCTTTCCAATTTTTAATTTAAAAAAAAAAAGAAACAAAAGGAAAAGAAAACCTAAAATCCTTTTTGATGCTCCATCTTCCTGTGTAAGCTACTGCTTCTAGTAGTTTCTACCATACTCTTTAAATTTTCATTCATACAGAAGGTCTCGCGCGGTCTAACATCCGTCTCTGAATCTCCCTCTAGAACGCAATTAAGAGTGAAAACAAACAAGAAATGGCAGACGATTTGGCGTTAGATTTGGACGAACTTCGTCATCTTCAAAGCATCGCAAAGCGGCCTCGTATTGTTTCGCTCATTTCTTCTGAGATTCACAACTTGGAGAAGGTTTTGTTCATTTACTCCTCTTCCTATCAACATTTTATTATATATACATATAAATACATTCACGTGCACATATATATATATGTGTTATATTCATGTTTTACTTAAGGTGTGGATAGTTTTTGGGTTTGTTATGATTTGTTTTAGTTTAATTGTTGGTTTACGATATTCTTGAACATTTCATTTATGTGTTATTGAGTTGTTATTATTATTTTTTTAAATTGATTTCTGTGCTGCTTTGAGGGTAAACATTTGTGGGAATGGCTAGGGTGGTTTTAATCTGACCATTTCTACAGTTATTTAGTGTGACAATTTTAAACAATTGTTTTCGACGCTACTCCTAATTTGCTAAGTGTGGCATTTCATATATGATTGCGCGTTAATGAGGTCTTACGGCCGGGAGACTCAGAAAATCATTTGATTTTGCACTTTACAATTAACCCTGTGTGTGAAGGATAGGGAGAGGGATGCAAATGAACTATTTTAGGTACTTGAAAATGAATATGAAAATTAGTCATGTCAAATGCATTAAGGGGAGGATTAAAAAGTTCTAAAGGTTAAGACTAAGAAAATACTCAACATAACTGAATTGAGGAAATATGTATAGAAATGCTCAATGCTACTTGGAACTGTGCATAATTGTGCTATGCGCAACAAGAACACGCAGCAATTTGTACAAGGAATCATTGTTCCAGACTATGTATTACACTGTGATTAGTGTGCATACTGCTAATTAGATTGGGAACCCACTGGCATCCATGGCTATAGAGTCAAAGCTTTTGGGTGGTGCACTGGTGCTCCTACTTCCATCTTGCTCCTTATTGAAGGCTTGGTGACTGGGAATGACTTAGAGAGAATCTAGAGGAAGCAGAGGACTAACCGTCCAAGCTTTGTTTTCTTGAATGGGTTAACTCACGGCCCTTCCTTGCTGCCCCTGAATATGTGTTTGTAGAAGAGGAATTTTCCAGCAAAAGTGTGGATCAATGTATGGGATTGATTATCTTTTGATGTCAATTCGCCTTACCATACAATAAATTATTTTATGTCAATTATGTATTCCTCTAAATTATTAATTCTACAACCTCGAGGTGGTAACCCTTGAAACTTTCCCATCCGAGCTAACCCTGGGGGGTTTTTAGATTAGATGCCTTCATTACACCCTAATGCCTCAAAGAGGACCTTGTTATCTCATAGTGAGCTAATACATTTTCTCAAAGAGAGAATATTGTGATCACTAAGGAGAGAAGGTTTTATGCTTTAGATAGCTGTCTTATTGTTTGATTACTTAATTAGATGTAATAGCATGACATGGTATTTGACGTGTTTTTTATCTTTTATTTTGTTTGCAGAAAGGGAATGTAAGAGAAGATTTAAGATATGAAATACTAAAATTTCCTTGGTAGTGTTTTTAGACATAAATATACAAAGCTCTAGAATGTTGATTTTTTTTTTTCTTGTTGAAACTTTGAAGTTTAATGGATGACAATAGAGCTATTTGATTGACTAACTTGTTCAACAAGCTTATACAAACTAAATACTACAAAGTAAAAACTATATAAGATTGTTAGAATAGAGTCCCCGGTTTAGAATGTAAAGGCCATTTCCTGATCGATGACAACAATCTGTGGGTTCCCATCTGTCCAAATACAGTAGTTTTTCGTCCATAGACCAATCCTTCGTACTCAGAATCCTTGGAGCCTCTTCTTTAGAAGGAAACTCAAACAAAAACAAGGAGCCGTGCATGTCCAGCACCCTTTCTCCTATGGCTACTTTTCATTGCGGATCAACCCAGTTTTGTGCTATGCGCCTTGCTGAGATTGGAGCAGTTATCAACCAACCCCTCTGACCAGACCACCTTGTAAAAACTCCACTATGCTCTTGTATCAATTTGGGTCAATAATCACGTCGTCCTAGCCACTGACATTTCATGAAGAATCCGAAAACCCTTCGATCATCGTCACCTCTTTGAACGACTTACTCCACCTATAATATTCTTTTGGCTGAGAAAATCCCATCTTCCAAAGTGCTTTTCCAACCCAACCCCAACTCCCTCCTCGATCGGTTTCTGGGATGAAGATATTCCTCTACTCATCTCAAAAGTCCTCCTCATCCTTCACATACTCTTCGTCATCTCTCCATCGATTGCATACCTTCAAACTTTGAACCTTCATTGAATGGATTTCATGAATCTTCCTACTCTGTTCGTTTAAGTTGCCTTCTCTAGGGTTTTTTCAGATCCACTCCAATTCTCTCAAAACCCTCAACAGTCTTATAACATTTCTGCCACACTTGTTATCTGTAAATTCACACCGTTTGAATCGCCTATGTTAATGATCTCATAGATCATACTCCTTTCTTGGGAAATTATTGTATGGTTCGCGATTCTCATAGGACCAGCTGAATCACAATTCCATGAATCATTCTGAAACCTGCAAGGACTCATAGGACAGCTTGATTCTCTTGTTTAAGGCTTCTTCCTAGCTCAGATGTACTTTGGAATCTAGAAATTAAGATAAACAATACCAAGATGGAATATTTAAAATGTAACTCTAATGAGAAGAGTAAAATTGAGGGATTTACAAAAATAATGACCAAGTGGGTACAATTGCAGTCATATGAGATGGTTAATAGTCAAATTTGATATCAATGTATGTATTTTATTATGCTTAAATTCTTCTTCAGATTATTGGGATCGAGTTTTTGATGATTGTACTTTTGAGGGGTGCCTTGAGGGGTCACGGAACAACTTGGAAGCAAATCAATAACCATGTAAATTCATCATGAGAAGCCTTGTAAAGTAAAGAGATGGGTCCAGACAGTCTCTTCCACTTTCACCCCCACCCCAACCAGCATGTGGGAGATGGGACTCCTCCCTTGTATGTCTATTGCAACATCTTTAAAAGGGGACCAACAGCAGAGGCTCATTTAAACTCCATGGAGATGAGGCCCAAAGGAAAACATTGGTGAAGATTTTGTTCAAGTGATCATATAATGGTAATTCTGTGTCTTGACAAAAAGAGAGAAGATAGAGAGGGACTTGTTAAAACCCCTTGGAGATGGGACCCAAAAGGAAAACATTGGAGAAGATTTTATCCTGTACTTAAACGGGGTAGTTATAATACCTAGATGAATTACTTGCATGCATTGCAATTATTCAGAAACAGTTCTTTCTTGTATTACCTTTTGAGTGTTCATTTTGGAATCTCGTAAACTATCCATCAAATTGTTGAATGACCGATGTTTTGTTAAGGCGTTCTCCACCCAATACTTTATACATGTTGATGGGAGGACACATCTCTTGAGGAGGTGAACTCCTCAAGGTGCAGATTTGCTTCCTTATTCTATAGCTAAACATTAAACAATCATGATAGTAGTAGTAAATGTTTGTTTTACTATGTTATAATCTCACTGTGGAATACATGGAATTGTTATTCCATGCTAGATTAACCAATAAATACTATCTTAGTGTTTCGTGTAAGGATGTAACCACTAATTTGCCCTTAATTTTTCTTGTGAAGTTGTCAAAAGAGGCTATTTCTACAGCAGCCTCACAAACAACAACTCCAATTTCAAGTATGAAGGCAGTCCCTACCCCATCATTGAATTATATCACACTTGGATCTTTCAGCTGGGATCAAGATAACGACAAAGTCAAGGTAAGCAGATGTATTAGTGTGAAAGATCGTTCTCAAGGTAAGCAGATGTATTCATGTGACAGAAAAGAGAAGTTTTCTATCTTTCACCCTTGAGAAGGACTTGTGTAATAGGAAAAAGATGAAGTGTTGGCTCTGAGCCTCTGACATGGGGCAACCTAAACAAATGGACTGCCCAATGGGCTGTAGTGCCTGACTGGTGGGCTAGGCACATTTATTTATTTGGCTATTATTCCTTTTGTAGGAGTTACCTTGTTATGTTGATGGATTAAGTTTTTTTTTTTTTTTTTCATTGTAATGTCCCCCTTGTTATGACTAGTTGAGCTCATCAAACTATCCTCCTTTCCTCCCTCAGATTTATATCTCCCTAGAAGGAGTTGAACAGGAGAAAACGGAGACTGTTTTCAAGCCAATGTCCGTCGATATCAAATTTAATGATGTTCAAGGAAAGAACTATCGATGTGCCATACCAAAATTGAACAAGGAGATTGTACCTGAGAAATGTAAGGTGGTAGTTAAGCCTCCAAGGATCATCATAACATTGTTTAAGGCTTCAAAGGGAAATTGGTTGGATTTGCAATTTAAAGAGGATAAGGTAATTGCCTACATTGGACTTTGACTTTGGAGGACAGTGCTAATATTGTATACAGGCATAAAATATTATCATCTAACTTCTTTTTTTCTCCCATTTTATAGCTCAAGCCAAATTTGGATAAGGAAAAAGATCCCATGGCAGGAATTATGGATTTAATGAAGGTATGTTCTAATTTTATTTTATTTTTTGATCGGTATGGTATGTTCTAATTTTTAAAGGCCACCTTCCTTGATAATATATATATTCTTGGCAGTGACTTTTTATTTCTATCCCCCTTAAATTTTAACATACACGTGACATACAGAATATGTACGAGGAAGGAGATGATGAAATGAAAAAGACAATTGCAAAAGCGTGGACTGATGCAAGATCTGGGAAAACAGCTGACCCTCTGAAGGGTTATCCTTGAACCTATTTAGATGGGGTTTGGGTTCATGCAATCCTGAAAGTGTTGGTTTTTAGTTAAATTTCTTGTTTTTCTGGTTTTAACCATACTTCATCTCCTACTTCTTGCTCGTGATGCTATGTTTGAAGTATGCTGTCATTTTATGTTTAAGGTGGTAGCCTGGATAGTTTCCCGGAGTTATTGTAAACCCGTTATTGTAAACCCTATTTATGCACGGGTAAATTTCTTTGTATTATGATCTCCTACTTCTTGCTCATGTTGCTATGTTTGAAGTATGCTGTCATTTTATGTTTATGGTGGTAGAGCGTTCATGCCTGGATAGTTTCCCGGAGTTAGTAAATTGAATTTCTTTGTATTATGCATATATTTTGGCTGCTTGACATGGATGTATATGGAGGTGAACTATGAGTAAAACCTCGATAGTGATAATATTATAGACTGTTCATGCTATGGAGTACGGGGAGCTGTCCATTTGCAATCTTGTTTGTTCAAGCGGCATGGTCTCGTAGATTAGAGTCGTATGGTCTTGGTGATTTCTTGGTGAAATTTCATATTTTTCAGCATAAGATGGTTGCTCAGTTTGCATTTTCCTTCTTGAATAGGAGACAGGTGTTTCGAGGCTACACAAGGATAGTAATGTTTGCTAGCTATTAATCCTGATTTGCTCTTATGCTTATACCGTAGAAGCTTTCCAATTCTGAAAAAAAAAATCTTTCTTCTTTGGCAAAGTGTTCAATGTAAGCTTCCTATAAGAGTTGAGTTTAATTTACTGTCACTCTTTGAACATGGAAATCTGCATTCTGCCCGTTGTGTGGTCAGTTGCTACGAGCCTGTTGTCTACTTTTGGAAAGTGAAATGGTTCGCCGCTCCATTGCTTTCGGCAATGGCCTATGCCTTTTTGGTTTAATCAAAGTATTTCAGTCTCATTCATTAATTGGTTAAATTCACTGGTACATTTTGGTCGCGCAAAATATAGTGTGTATTGGGTGCACGTGTAGGATCATGTTATCAAAAAATCGGAACCGATTTAATCTTTAACGGTTTTAAAAAATTAGAATGGAAGTTGAAAAATCGGAACTGATATAATTTTTAACGGTTTTAAAATATTAGAATTGAAGTCGAATTGTAACAATAAGAAAATTAAATCGATTCAATTCGAAAATATTTAGATCAAGTTAATTTTAGTTTTATTTGGCATATCAAATTTATTATTTGTCTATCTAAAATCTTGATTATTAATATATTTTATATACAATATACATATATTTTATATATAACAAGTTATATATATTATATATAATTATCTGTGATTATATATATATATGTATTTATGTATGTATATTATATATATTTTCTATATAATAGGTTTTACTGCTAA
This sequence comes from Nyssa sinensis, assembly GCA_008638375.1. Lineage (NCBI taxonomy): Eukaryota > Viridiplantae > Streptophyta > Magnoliopsida > Cornales > Nyssaceae > Nyssa > Nyssa sinensis. The sequence goes on from CM018049.1 coordinate 25,085,974, forward strand.
AATTTTATTTTTTATATATTTGTACAGCACTTTATATATATATATATATATATATTCGATTTAGATTGATTTAGTTTTACGGTTATCAATTTTTTAACCCTTAGTGTCTAACATCACAAGTCATTAATGAATTGGTAGATATTTTTTATGACTATTTTATCTCAAAATAATATTTAATCCTCAATCCATTTTCATCAAAAGCCCCCCAATCTCTTACTCCCAAGTCTTTTCCTTATTTCTCTCTCAATCTGTCTCTCTTCATTAGAAACTTAGACATAGTCATGGAGAAAAATTAGATGATCTTCTATCAACACTCCTTCCCTCCCCAATTTTCTAATGTGGTGTGAAAAATGAGGTGGAGGCGGTGGCACTGCTGGATTTTGGTGGAGGAAAAGTGGTGAAGGCAACGACGATGGGTGGTGGTGAGGGAGGTTGCTGCCCTAGATTGACAAATGTGGGTTTGAGTTTTGGTTCAAATAAAAATTGGTTGATCTGTGCGACAAGGATTAGCATAAGCGTGCCATCGTTTACATCTTTTGCCAAACACCACTGATGAAAATAAGGAGAGATCGATTGTCTCTCTCTTTCATGGATCTGTGACTCTTAATCGACCATTACCACCACCAGCATCGTCCCTCTCTTCTGAAACCCTAATTTCCTTTCTTTATCGTCCATTGGTTTGTGAATGTGATTGATTCTTTCCGAAGTGGAAATAATGAAGACGGTGATGTTGTTTTAGGGATGAATTTGTTTGATGAAGAAGAGCAAAGGCATGAGAGAGATAAAAAGACCCATGAAAATGAGGAGAGAGACAATCACAGATCGAGACAGTTCCTAATCTGGATAAAGTGAAACTTTTGTAGATTCCAACCTTTGTGCGCAAAACTTGTCTTGAATGGACAGGTTGCAAGGTTGAATCTTGAGAGGTTTATACCCACACCAGTTTTGAAAGGAGTCAAAGGTTTGGCAATTTTAACTGTTGCGAAAGCTGGACAATAATGAATATGTGACTCTGTTTGTGGTGATTGCGATGCAACAAAGGGATTTTAGCAATTGGTTTTGATGAGTGATGTTAATGATGAAGATTTTTGCATCGAGGGATCAAATTGATGTACGAAGAGTTGTATATCCCAATGATGTTAATTTCAGCCTCCTCTTGGCTTTGTGGTCTTAATTTCAATCGTCATGTATACTCCTTTTGTGGCTTTGTGGTGACAATGTCAATCACTCCTCTAAACACTGAAATTTCATTGTTTGGAGTCCGTTATTTTTTCTTTTTTTGTTGTTTATATAGTGATTTTTTTTTTTGTATTAAGTTTATTGAATTTGTATAATGAAATTTTATTATATCTCTGGATCTATATTCTAAGATAATTCTCTCCCTCAGCTACATTTTTTTTTGGTGGTCTTAAGACTAGAAATAGTGCAATTTTACTATTTTTTAGGGAGACAGTTAAATTTCATCAGGATGAATTAAATTTTTATATACAATATGAATTCTTGTTTGATAAATCTTAATTTTTATAGTTTAAATATATAAATTTATCAAAAATGAATTTATAATTTATAAGTTACTGAATTTTGAAACTAGAAAAGTATTTTTTTTTTTAAAAATACTTCTTGAATTCACGGAAGTTAAGGAGTACTGTAGTTACATAAATATTGAGAGACTTTTAAGGTTGAAGTGTTTTGTGTCAGACTTACTTTCAATTTTAACTTATTCATGGACTTGTGTGAAAAGCCCAAATATTTCTGATTTCAGACCCAGGCGCGTTGATCCTACATCTAGATTTTAAATATAATCAAAGTGATTCCATCTCCATGGCCATTGGTTAATCCTCTAATAAGTAATATTTGGATGGATAAATTATACTTTCCATCCTTGTAGTTTACTTCTATTTTGAAACCTGTTATTAGATGATATGAATCCAATCAATATGTCAAAAGCCACAAAATTGATGGAACTTGTGAAATTAAGTTTTTGTATGTTATCCTTTAACGACACTAATGTAATGATATTTCCCATAAAATTAAATCTTTATATGTAACACTATCGACACTGATATGATGAAATATTTTTTTTTTCTTTGGGAGTTCCATCTACCTATTAATGACTTGGCACTATGTCCATATATAATGTTAAAGTATTTTAATTCAGTCTCTGGGTCGTTCTTTTGATAACTCAGACTCGTAACATGGTGTATGCTAATACTAAATGTTATGAATTAGATCAACATGTTAAAAGCTCCCGAATTAAAGAAATACGTGAAATTAAGTCTGTAACTATTTAAGATTGTAACATTGTAATTTGAGTTGTTACAATATTACTTACGTAGTTTTGACCCATTTTCAATTTCAACTATCTATCACAATTAGAAGTTGTAAGTAGACGGAAATGAGACGTAAATTATGAGACGTGCTTGTAAGAGCAAGAGAGGAAATCATAAAAAATAAAATAAAATTCGGCCAAAGTGTAGGGATGATGATGCCTGCCAAAAGCCATTAGTCCTAACAATCCTGTGGAGATTCAAGATTCCAATTTAATCAAAGTTCGATAACCCTTCAACAACAAAGTTAGGCAAGGATTGACTAGGGGAGCAATATTTTATGGTTTGTTCTTCACTCAGAAATATATCAGGGCTTAAATATAAGTCCACATGGCTTTTACGTTTTTAACTCGAGATCTGTTTTTATGACATCACCTGACATTTTTATATTGTTATAAATAACAAATATGCCCCAAAGAAGAAATATTCCACGTCTAGGGCCCCCCTTAATTTTTTTTTTATTTAAAAATTTTTAATACTTTATAATTTTTTAAATATACCCCTTTAATTTAAACCGCCCCATAAATTTAAAAAAATTCACATTTTACCCTTTATCTTAATTTTAATTTGATTCCTCAATGAACTTTTGTCAAATTTTTTGATTTTTTTTTTATATTTTATAATTTATTAAGTGTTTTTTTCCTTTGATCGGACTTTTTAGCTAATTTATAAATTCATTTGTATTAATAAATTCAATTATTTATAAAAAATATTATCATCAATATTAATATTTTATACTTCATTAATTTTTAAATTTCCCTTCAAATTTTGCCCCGCTTGACTAGAAATGTTGGCTTCATCCTTGTGCACGTCCCTACTCATTCCCTCCTTTGAGAAACCCAAAGCCCCATTCTCTCTTTTCTTGAATGCCTCTTCGCTCTCGTCTCCGCACAAGCACCCTCCCAAGCCCAATCCTAGTTTGGTGACACAGAAAGGAGAGGAGAGGAGAGAAGAGTCTTGTAGTTTGGTGACTGAGAGATTACTCGTACCAAGCAAGCAGATCGCAACTTGCTAGTAAGGCTGCCCCAACGAGGCACCACCAGAGGAGTCAAGAAACCTCATTGCTTCACAAAATAATGTTTTTAGAGGAAAAGGTAACCTCAGGAATGATGCAATTCTTTATTAAAAAATAGACTTGATATCACTTTCGCCCTGCTAGCAATCTCACACAAACATCACTATTTTGGGATGATCTACACACTTTATTCAATCTCTCTATAGCATTACACACAATGCACACACTCTCCTTCCATAATTAATCTCACGACACTTGCTACAACTATGCCATATTTTACATATATAATTAACATAAATTATAGTCGTACAAAGACAAGGACATCTAATCCCACAACGAAATTAATTACCAACTCCAATTATGAATAGGACTCTAAGAACAATTATGGCAAAATACTGAAGAAATGAAATAATGAAATTTCATTGTTCTCAAAGACAGTGAAATTTTTTAGTCCACAGTAATTTTTTTTCATGCAAAATTTCACTACCCATGAAATTCTTTGTTCTTTTGACTATCCAAAATGTGATTCAAAAATTGAATAATATTAACAAAAAATTAGAAACTTCATCACAAAATAGTTAAATTCGTTCACCATTTTGCTAGAATGAAATTTCACTGTTTATAGCAAAAAAAATAAAGAATCAAAATTTCATATACAACATGGGTCTTTTTTGATAGATATCGATTTTTAGAGTTTAAATAAATAAAATTTATTACAAATAGATTTATAATTGGTAAGTTATTAAATTTTGAAAAACCTTTCTGGAAATACTTCATTAATTTTCAAGAGGTAGTTATCAGTTATGGAGACATAGAGGTGTTATACATTAAGGGGTATTTTAACCATAAAAAAATTGAGGAACTTTTGAGATTAAAAATAATGGGCTTGAACCCTATCTAATTCAGTTGTGGGTTTTGTAGATGCAGATTATGTAGGTGATTTAAATGATAGAAGATCTAGTACAGGTTATGTCACGCCCCGAATTCCCAAACGAACCCGGGGACGCGACTGAACGAAACAAAAGAAGAAAAGAAATAGACGAATAAATAAATAAATAACTAATATAGATACAAGCTTACATACATTCCCGTTTTAAAAAAATTTCGGCATAACCTCCTTTGTTTTTCGAGCCTTTTTTCCCCTTGATAATCACAATACAACATATATATACAACTATATCACAATCCATCCTCACTCGATGGCCACAACTTATCAAAGGTAAATATATATCGCCTAATTATACAATTCATCACGTCTACTGCTACACTTAAACTAAAAGATCACAATTTCTATATTTATTACAATATACAATGCCATTTCCTTTCTTTTCAGAAATACACCAATCTTTTGTAATATCAGAATACGCCCCAAGGGTCCAAATATTCTTCCAAATTTATTTCCTCTCCTTTCTCCAAGACTTCATCAAGTCCCGCGTACCAGGAGCTTTATCCGAAACCTGTGCCCACGAATGGGTCAGCGACAACATGCTGGTATGGTACAATACTAATGCAAGGAATAAAATTAAGTCGTGGCATGTGCAAGTGTACAGGTATATCTACATGCCTCCCTAATCGTGCATACCATATGATGGCAATGTACAAACTACATCTGTATAAAACCTTATATCACATTCACAAATTCATCAACACAATGCACAAGTAATATGCATGACACACCCATGCATCTCAATGTCACACCCATGTCTACTCCATGCCATGTCAATTCTATGCCATGCCCATGCCTCATTTTACGGACCTTCCCCGAAGGACATGAGTAACCAAGTATGCCTCATTTTACGGACCTTCCCCGAAGGACATGAGTAACCAAATATGTCTCATTTTACGGACCTTCCCCGAAGGACATGAGTAACCAAGTATGTCTCATTTTACGGACCTTCCCCGAAGGACATGAGTAACCAAGTATGCACAACACCAAATGCCCCACTCACACTATGCCAATATGCCATGCTTTCATCATGCAATGATACAGTCCAAATGAAACGTCACTTTCATAAGCGTATGCAACATACTTTAAATAATGCATCACAATGAAGATCGAATCACAAGACTTCATCCACAATGCTACGTGTCATACTCAATCAATCTCAACACTTACACAAATCCACATGTCACAATATCAACAAACCGTTTAAACCATGAATCACATATGATAATAATTCAAGAAGTAAATCACAGTCCTCAAATAATCATAAAGAGCATGGAAACCTATAAACAATCAACTCAAAGAAGCAATTAAGTCCTACGTGATCTTCTATCCGCAGATAAGCACAAAAGCATTCAATCAATATGCACATCAATCCTAATTTAATTCTATTCCTTACTTAGTAAAGTACCATACCTGATCGGGTTATCTCAACCCTAAGAAGCTATATCCACTATGCAATCCAATCAACCAAGTTCATCTTTAGTCCACGGTTCAGAAGTTGAAGAAAATACACCGGCAAGTTGATAGAGGCGGCCAACTATTTTAAATCCAGTTTCATCAGCTTCTTCAGCCTTGACTCTATACTCAAATTGGATAATCGAATTACTACATACATTCCTCACCGTGTCATCATAACAGATAACAACATCCCGAAGGATGGCCATTTAGTTTTTTGAATAAAGTTCCAGGCTCAGTCAACCCTCTAGATGAACGGACAATAACTTCTCTGCTTGAAATTGAGTAAGCCATCTTTACCTGAACAAGAGACTCAATACCCAAACTTTTAACGACTGAAGTACTGTAACCACTTTCAAGAACCCATCTGTTACAGAAATCTGTGACAAACTGAAATCTGTGACACACTGAACTTCCCATAGGACGCCCTCAACATCTCTCATCTTCACCAGCAGGGTCAATGAGAATTCCTCCTACTTCTTCACAGCAATCACTGGAATCCTCCCATAATTTGCAATCAAGTCTACGGTAACTGAACTGTTCGCCTTCAAGACCTCTAAATCAATTCCAATAGTCATCTGCCAGTTCCTCCCTTCAATTGACCATCAGCAAACGAGCCAATCCAACATCAAGCAATACATCGCACTCACAACCCAACAAGCTATACAAAAACACCACCTCCTGACCCAACAAAATGCGTAGGATTCCAACTTCGCATCATCAAAGCAACATATAATTTATCCCGGCTGAACTTCCTAATTCCTACTCAAGGATCTCGAGATGTAACCGGGGCAAAACAGTGATCAATACCGCTGCACAAACCAGTCCCTAATCCACCTCTGTTCTCAATTGGAAACGGCAATAGATGAAACCCCCAGACCAACATCACTACCAACATCAAATCGCGCCATCCACACGCAAATACCAGCCACAAACCATGACATCCACACACCCAATTCCGAGTCACAACAGTCACCGTTTACCAACTACACACACAACTCATCTCGAACTAGAAGACTCCTCTCACAATATATAATATAAATATATACATATCCTTGCAATAAGTTCCAAACGGAGGAGCAATGGCCAAATTCAAGAATAGCAGCAATAAGCAATACTCTGTCAAAAATTTCTCTCAATTCAACCACAAACAATTCAATCCATACACTCCAACCACGGACACCAACATCACTCCCTTTTTCCATCCATACCAATCAATTTCCCTTCAACAAACCAACTACAAGGAGGTTCAACAAAGCAACAAGAAACCGACACTTGATCGAACCTCGTGAGACAATCCGTCCCATAACTCGCATTTGAATCCCAATTCCCAACTTCACCTCCAAACATAGGCACGGTTGGATCAACAAAATCAGACCGAACCATTTTCTGTTACCTTTCAATCACCCAAACCCAAATCCTGCAATATCCCCACACCTGCTGCCACTATACACACACAGCAACGACAACCGAGCCCCCCGACAGAAACCACAAAACAAACAGGGCAGTCGACCCTCAATTCAAATCACAAACCACAAGCCTTACACAAGCATCACCTCCAAACACCGACACAACCGGATCAATAAACCCAACCACGGCCATGACCGAATCAACAATCCAATTCAGCCAACACCTTCCGAAAATCTCAAGAAATCAGAATAACTCCCATTCATCACAGCAACCAAAACGGAAAAGAAAAAGATAGAGATAGAACCTGTCCTCCCTTTCCGAACCAAACTGCTCCACTCTCCTGCTCTGCGTCAAACCCAAACAGCCACACACACACAAACCGTAACACAATCAAGCCCCATTTATATACATATACATATGTCTACATATATCCACGCACAAGCTTCACAACACAGTGATTATATATATATATATATATATATATACCTCTGCACTGCTACTGGATTCAAACAACCCAACGGACTGATTTAGCCGCAAGGATCTCGGCTTCGAAGCCCAACCGTACTGCCGTTACTCCTCCTTCTTCTTCCCGAACTGCCATATCTATATATATATATATATGTGCATCGATCTCCTCCACCATCATCGTCATCACTTGCTCATCTCACCGACCAAAACCGAGTTGGATTTAGCCGTCAAAAAATCTGAATCCGTGAAAACACCGAGTGGACTGATGCGGCAACTGTGCGTTGTTTGGCCTTGGATTGACGAAGCGGGATCGTTGGCAACGGAGGCCAACCTGGCACGCTTGAAGACTGAGGCTACCGTCGGATTCGCCCCCTCCGATCTGTGGCTCACCGATTGCTTCGCTGCCCCTGTCGCCGTCGGATCAACGGCCTCATGCTCCTCCACCGATCGCCTCTGCGTGTTGCCCCTTTCTCCTCTCTTCCTTCTTTCTCTTTTTCCCCTTTTCTCTCTTTTCTTTCTTGTTTTCACGAGACTCCCCTTATTTCCCATTTCTCTCTTCTCGGTTTTCTTTTCCTCCCAATTCTTATCTCTTCCTTTTATCTCCACTGCCTCACGTAATATATATATATATATATATATATATTTAATTACATGTACACACATACTTTATATATATATACACATATACAACACACCATTTCACACACATCTAATTAATAAACAAATAATTAAATAAAATAAAATAAAATAAAATAAAAAAATTATTCCAAAATTTTGGATCATTACAGGTTATGTTTAAATTATGGAAAATTGACCTATTTGTAGGAGACTCATGCTACAATTCTTAGTAGTGATGTCTACTACAGAATCTGAGTACATGGCAATGCCTGAAGCTCCTAAAGAAGCATTGTGGTTAAAAAGGCTAGTCAAGAGCTTGGTTTAAAGTAAGGTAGAGTTAAGTTGTATTGTGATAGTCAGAGTGCCATATGCTTGGTAAAGCATCACGTCTATCACGCTAAAATAAAACATATAGATGTAATGTTTTACAGAATTAGAGAGCTTATTACTATAGGTGAAGTGATACTTGAGAAAATTCACACTTCAGAGAATGTAGTTGATATGTTGACAAAGCCTATTCCTACAACCAAGTTCAAGTATTGCTTGGACTTGGTCAATGTTTCTACATGTTAAAGGATGACATTCCCAACCTATTGATTCAAGGTGGAGGCACAAGAACTTGTTGACAATTTTACTAAGGATGAAGATTATTAGAGATATGACTTATATTTTTGTAACAAATGAAATTAGGTATATAGGTACTATGTGCAGAGCGAAACACATAACACCTATGCAGCTTAACCTTAGTTGTGTTGCCAGGGATGAATAATAGGTTAAAGGGGTGCGAGAGGTTTGCCCCTCGCGATACGGTAAAAGCTATATTGAGGAATTTTAATGTATCTGATTAGGGTTAGGATTTAATTATGTTGCAATATAAATACATTGTAACTCTATTTTCTACATGGTGAAAAAAGATAGCCGCACCCATGGACGTAGGCACATTGCCTAACCACGTAAATTCTCTCTGTCGATTTCTCTCTCTCTCTCTCTCTCTCTCTCTCTCCAACTCTTGTTGCATAAATCATTAATTTAAACAACATTGTCTTGGTACACCATACCTATCACATGTTAATGTCATATAGATTTCCACAATAACACCAAAACTATAAAGCCTGGAGACCTATATGTGGCTTTCTCTTCCAAAATGGTTACACCCACATACACACACACACACAAATATATATATATATATATATATTCAAATACATAGATGCTTGTATATACACAAATGAGCACAATAATACACATGGAATCACACATATTATGCATTCTAGACTAAATGAAAGGCCTAAAAGCCCTTACCTTAAGATGTCATAGATTTGTAGAGAGAGAAAGTTCAGATTCTAAAGAGATAGAAAGAGCTTCCCTCTCCTTCAATGGCTTCCACCTTTCTTCATCTTCACTATCAAGCCTCTTTCCACTTCTTGAAGCTCCATTCATGGAGGTTACACACACTTACACTCATATCAAATATACACATATTTTGTATATACAACACACTCACACACTAACACCAACATCAACACCATTCGACTAGAAAGAGCAAGAGAGTGAAAAAAATGAGAGGGAGGGAAAGAAAATTGAAAATAAAAGAGGTAAGGAATAAGTCTACCGAAAGGATGGGCAGCCCCTCCTTTGTGTCATTTCACTCACATCATAAACAATCTCCCCATTCACACATACACATACTATGGTACACTTCATCATACCCTACTCTGTCCGTTGAAGATGCTTCTTTGATTAGCAAAACGTTGCGAAACTAGAACCCAAGGGTCCATTGATAGGCAAAACAGGAGTTTCTAGCATCTTAGCGTCGATAGGCATTTTTCAAACTCCTTTAAGACATGCTAAAACTTCTTGTACCGATCGGACAACAAAGAATGGAGTTTTGTAGGCTCAAGTGCTAATTGGTAGACTCCTAAAAAGGCCAAAATTGATCTGGGTGCAAATTGGCTCGAGAATGCAAGATACCAATAACATCTCTGTTAATTATAAATTATTAGAAGCCTAACTTTATATTTTTCTTCATGGTATGGGATCACCTCTTTAGTTGGCCTTTCTTCACTTAAATTGCCAATTGAGTTTCCATTGAGGCTATGGATATCAAGTTAATAAATGGTTGTTAGAGCATCACCAATTTGTATCTCTTATTGCACACAAATAATTTTTCATAGATCGCTAACCACTATTTCCAAGTGATGGCAAAAAGGCGTAAAGCTTCATCCTACGATTTTAGGCCTCCACTTTTAGAGGTGATATACCATAAAAGAGTAGACCAATCAGCACTTGACACGTATGCCTATGAATCCAGCTCACGCTCGGCTAACTCAGCTCGCGCTCAGCCAATGGCTAAGCACTCGAACATTCAGAACAGGATGAAAGATCGGAAGTAGCCAAGCATATGCCTCCAAAGCTCATACATATCCGAATAAGGATCATGGAGTTAATTACAAGGCTCCAAACCAACACTCCAGAGCTCGTCACCGCCTTAGCGGCTGCCGAGCAAGGAATAAGGAAACAGTCTTCAACACGGAAACAGTCTTCAACAAGGAAACTACTATCTATGATTATCTCTATACAATACTCCACAAGGTAACTGCAATCTCCGATGATCAAATCCCTATATTCATGGCTCCGAATCCTAATCAACTTAGGAAGGCCACGATCTATAAATCAAACCCTAAAGGTACGCTTTATTTTCATGCTCATTCTTTGGCTTTCAATACAGTCTTGTTAATTCCGTTTACTTACTTAAGCATCGGAGCGGCTACTGCAGAAGCCAATCCGGTGGTCCTCTGATCCCTTTTCTGAGTGTTCTACAGGTCACGAAGCCCACACTTATTGCGAGTCGAAAAGTGCAGCATCAGTTTGGCGCCGTCTGTGGGAACGACTAATCTCCAAGTGCTCTATTTACAAACCCATCTCTTTCCTCACCGGAAAACTATGGCCCCAAATCTCCGACCGCGACAGAATACTCAGAATCTGCAAAGCTCTGAACGTCGGCCACCTGCTCCACGAGCAATGTCACGCCCCGAATTCCCGACCGAACCCGGGGACGCGACTGAAGGAAACAAAAGAAGAAAATAAATAGACGAGTAAATAAATAAATAAATATTTAACGAATTTTAACTAAGTTTACTAATTTAGATACAAGCCTATTCCACTAACATAACGCTACATCCATATATCTCTGTCAATACACATACATTCCCGGTTTATAAAAATTTCGGCAGAACCTCCTTTGTTTTTCGAACCTTTTACCCCTTGATAATCACAATGCATCATATAACATCATATAAATATAAATACATCACAATCCATCCTCACTCGATGGCCACAACCTTATCAAAGTTAAATATACATTGTCTAATTATCCAATCCATCACATCTACTCCTACACTTAAACTAAAAGATCATTTATTACAATATACAATATCATTTCCATTCTTTTTAGAAACACACCAATCCTTTATAAAATCAAAATACGCCCCAAGGGCCCAAATATTCTTCCAAATTTATTTCCTCTCCTTTCTCCAAGACTTCATCAAGTCCCGCGTACCAGGATGCTTTATCTGAAACCTGTGCCCACGAATGGGTTAGCGCCAACATGCTGGTATGGTACAATACTAATGCAAGGAATAAAATTAAGTCGTGGCATGTGCAAGTGTACAGGTATATCTACATGCCTCCCTAATCATGCATACAATATGATGGCAATGTACAAACTACATCTGTATAAAACCTTATATCACATTCACAAATTCATCAACACAATGCACAAGTAATATGCATGACACACCCATGCATCTCAATGTCACACCCATGTCTCGCTTCACGGTTCTTCCCCGTTGGCATGCAAGTACCAATATATGTCTCACTTTACGGTTCTTCCCCGTTGGGATGCAAGTACCAATATATGTCTCGCTTTACGATCCGGACCTCGATGGCATGCGAGTACCAATGGCCAATTTTGAGTTTTTCACCACAGGATCTGCACCCTCATAATGCACCAGCACCTCGTGCTGACCCACACTATGCTTTCAAGGAATCACACAATGCCAATATGCCATGATTTCATCATGCAATAATACAATTCAAATGAAACATCACTTTCATAAGCATATGCAACATGCTTTACATAATGTATTACATTTAAGATTAAATCACAAGACTTCATCCACAATCTACGTGTCATGCTCGATCAATCTCAACACTTATGCAAATCCACATGTCATAATATCAACAATCCTTCTCAAACATAAATCACATGGGACGATAACTCAAGAAGTAAATCACAACTCCCAAATAATCATAAAGAACATGGAAACATATAAACAATCAACTCAAAGAAGCAATAATTCCTATGTGATCTTCTATCAATAGATAAGCACAAAAATCATGCAACCAATATGCACATCAATCCTAATTTAATTCTATTCCTTACTTAGTAAAGTACCATACCTGATCGGGTTATCTCAACCCCAAGAAGCTATATCCACTAAGTAGTCCAATCAACTGATGAATGACTCAGTCCTCCTACTGTAGCTGTTTAGAGAGTCCTCACCTTTCACTTCGATGTTCCTAAAACCACAAAATGTAACTCAGTCGGTTGGTTACTTGAATGATGCTATTCATCAAATTTTATGTCTCTTTATGATTGGTATTTCTTTTACTCAATTAGGCTTCACCATTGAATCTGGAACGCCGAACAAAGTCGGTTCAGGCTTTCGCAGAATTCAATTTGGACATTCGGGCTAAAAAGGGCAAAACTGTCATTTTGCACCTTTTCGGGTCTTTTCATTTCTCGGAATCCCATCTTGTAAAACAGACCTCACGGTTGAGTCCGGAATGCTCGAAATAATTAGAATTCACTATTTGTTTACTTTAATCTGATTCCGTTCGATTACTCTTTGACCAGGGGGCATTTTGGTTATTTCCCCTTTAAATAATTATTTAATTAAATATTATGTCATTTACTCGGGTCAATTCACAATTAACCCTAATTTCTGGGTATAATTAAAATCTTACAAGGTTCTATTTATTGCCCATAATTTTTCCAATTCCTATATAAGTTTATATTATTTTTCGTGTACGTTTCCAATTTAAGCCAATTATTGGATAGCTTCTCCTTTTCAACCAAACACTTCCCGAACTCAAATCTAAAATTTTACCCATACAGTACTATTGTTAGGCAGCTATCTGAATGGTTGAGTTGGGTCGGACTCAACCCGGTTTGGCCCGAATAAAAATACAAAACTCAATCGTTAAATTCTGTTCAGATTATTTTTCTGCATTCCCATTTGATCTAAAACAATTTCTATATTTAACGAAATCCCACAATCAATTTAATTATTCATGTTTCTAAACTTTCAAGACTAAAGTTCAGTGTTTTACCCTGTTGTTTCGCGTTTCTTCTTCAATCTTCATCAAGTTCCTCAAGCCCCTTCAAAACCCTTCTCTGTCAGCTATTTAACCTTTTGCATAGCTCTTCCAGATGAGAGAACAGAGTATTCAAGTTGTGGGCTATGCATCGTAATCAAGCCGAGAGGAAAACCATCGCGAGTTGGGATTTCACCAAACCGTAACTTCACTGTCTCACTTCCCTTGCTGCTGCTTTCTCCCCCAATTCAAACCTCAACAAAGCAAGTTATACAACTAAAAATACCATCTTCAGACCAAACATAGTGTGAGGATTCCTAACCTCACCTCCAAACACGGACACAACCAGATCAGCGATCCAACCTGCTCAGTTTCTATCCATTCAGGTCAGTCCCCAATTCTGCAGCAGGTGCTGCTGCACCGCTGCTGCCGCACCATTGCTGTTGCAGCTCCCTCTCTACTGCATTTCCATCTCTCTTGGATTCTGCCTCACACCTCCATTTAAGCTCCACCCAAGCATCACGAAAATTCCCATTGTTACTGAATTAAGCCGCAATATACCATCTTACTGCCCAGACTGAGAAAGGATCAACGGCTTAATTGGCTCCAACGCTACACACTCATAGAGATATACATCTCTGCACCGTTACACCTACTACCAGACTCCATTCCAGGACTCATCACCATTTCAGCCGTCATCGACCTGTTCTCAATTGGAAACGGCATTAGATGAAACCCCCAAACCAACATCACTACCAACACCAAATCACGCCTCAACGTTACAGACCCACAAAACACCATCACACTGCCCCCTCTACACCGTTGTACAACACACATATACATACAGACCACCGGCTACACTGCTACTCCAACACGCACACACGTACATATTTACACATACTCCTGCTGCACATCAGTTCCTCTCCCATCCAATCATCTACCATTAGTTCGGCATCACAATCACCAAATACTTCACCCATATACCTCATAGAACCCATCCACTACAGCCGCAACATCATCATTCAACCGCTCCTGGTCCGACAACTGAACTCCTCCAAGCGCTGTACCCATGTTGCCGTTCCCTTCTACACCGCTATACAAACACAAACAAATATTTTATATCTCTGTGCCGCTGTCCAATTCGAACACCCATCGCAGCAACTCTCTAAGCACCCGTCTTTCTCCCTCTAATTTTCTTTTCTCTCCTCAACAGTAGGCACGCCCCTCTCTAGCACTCCAGTTCCTGCGTCTTTTCTACAGAGAGCACCGACTCTCTTCTTTTTCTCTAGAAGCTTCACGGTTTCTTCTTTCCTAATTCTTATCTTCTCATTTTTATTTTTATTTTTTTTCACTTGAGACATATATATATATATATTTTATCTTACTTAATCATTTTACTTCATTTTTATTTATTGTCATATTATTTTAAAATTTTATTTCTTTCATTTCCTACAATATTAAATCACAACTCGCCAATAAGCCGGCGATTTAATTTAATTATTTATTTTTTTTATTTATTTTTTTTTTTCAAATCTCTACAAGCAAGGAGGCCAACGGTATGCAACAAGAGATCAAATCAATCAAACGACACAATGAACTGGTGCAGGAACAGTTGCTTGCCATAACTAGAACATTGGCAACTGATCACACAGAATCAAGGGACGAGTCCTCCTAACCCGCCAGTCAACATTGCTGCGGGAACACAACCCCCTATTACCACTAAGAATGAAGAGCCCCATGAGCAGGCTCCAAATAACTAGCCTGGGCACCCCCAGGGTGTCGCTCGCGTTGGCAGAGATCCAAAACCGTCAGCAGCTCCAGGCTAGGGAACATCAGCCTTCGTCCCAGACGTCCATTACCGGAGCACTACTAGAGCCCCAACTCCAAGGGCTTCAAGAGCACATCCAGCACCACAGGAGCCTCATCCCCATGCAGCACCAATCCCTCTAGTTTGGAACCCTCTTCCGTCCGAGGGACGTACTCAGCCCGACTACCCTGAAGCCGAGATTGTGAGGCAAGGTTCACAAGATGTCAGATTCAGAGACCCACGGAGAGTAGAAGAAATTACCGAATTTATGGATCGAACAATTGCTTTGAGAGGTGCTTAGAACCCTCCAGAGCAAGAAGAGTTGGCCAGGCTACTCGGAAGACTGGCCACCCCATTCACTCATGCCATTATGTCAGAAGAAAGGCCCAGAAAGTTCATGGTGCCCAAGTTCACCCTGTACGATGGGTTTGGAGACCCAAGAGATCATCTCTCGTACTACCAGCATACGATGGCCCTCCAAGGACCTCTGATGCTTTTATGTGCCGAAATTTCATAACCAGCTTGAAGGGAACTACTATAAAGTGGTTCCACCATCTCCCTCCGAACTCAATTACCAGCTTCTATGAGCTCGGTAGGCAATTCCTGGACAGGTTTATGACTAGCAGAAGGCTCAGAAGGGGACCGAAATTCCTGTTAAATGTCAAGCAGACTAAGGAGGAGTCCCTTAGAGCCTATATCACGCGCTTCAATGCCGAACTCACAGAGATCACCGACTGCAGCCCAAAATTCCTTGTAGCTGCCTTAACTGCTGGACTTACTCACGGTGGCTTCAGAGACTCATTAACAAAAAGCCCTCCAGCCGACATGGCGGCATTAATGGATCGGGCCAGGAAGTATATCAACTTGGAAGAAGCCAACCGCACATCCTAGAAGGGCAAAATCAGGCCCAGAGGGATAATCCGAAGAGGGAGGATCACAAGAACGAGGACCACAAAAGAGACTCCAGCAAGAAAAGGGCCAGGAGTCCAGAAAAGAGAACAGCACCCAGAGCTGTGTACAATTTCGGACCAAGGGAGTTCACTAACTTTACCCCTTTGAACATTACACCGAACCAGGTACTCCGAAAAATACGAGATCGGGAAAATCTGAGGTGGCCGGAACCAATCAAAGGAGATCCCAGCCTTCGGGACCAAAGTAAGTATTGTAATTTCCATAAAGATCATGGACATACGACTAACTCATGCAGGACCCTTTGATATGAGATAGAGCAGCTCATAAAGAAGGGGCGTCTTCGGGAGTTCGTCAAGCAGGACGGAAGGCAGAACCCTCAAGAAGACAAGCCTCAGCAACGGCCGGACCAGAGGCCCGAGCAGAGGCAAGAGCACAGGGAAGGACGAAACAAGCCTCAGAGGCAGAACAACCATGTCATCTACGTCCTCCATGCCAACTCTCCTATTACAGGAATGTCAAACAAGGCGAGAAAGAGGTACGCTCGGGAGGCCAGGGCTACCCCAAACATACAGATCTCCAACGTTGAAAAGAGGCTCAAGCCAGCACCAGAGATCCAATTCACTGAACAAGACCTCGCAGGGGTACATTGCCCTCACAGTGATGCCCTTGTCATCACTCTCAAAATCGCCAACTTTGAGATCAAGAGAGTCCTGGTCGATACTGGCAGCTCCGTCAATATACTGTTCCATGAGCCACTCAAATAGATGGGAATGGACCACGACAACATCAAGCCTACTACTGCCATGATGGCAGCTTTTGATGGCAACCTCAGCACCCCATTGGGGAGAATCGACCTTCCTACTACTGTGGGAGAGGGAGAAGGGCAGAAGACCACCATCTCAGAGTACATGGTGTTAAATATGAAATCTCCCTACAACGTCATAATTGGGAGACCATGGTTGCACCAGATAGGGGCGGTCACCTCGACCCTCCATCAATGTCTAAAGTATGTCCACAATCAGAACGTTCACTCTGTCAAGGATGCCAACCAACTTCTCGAGAGTGCTATGCCATTGCACTCAAGGAGAAGGCCACCAAATAGCAATTACAGTACACTCAGGACTGTACAGATCCAGTTCTCACCCGCACTCCCGAGGAGGAAGGTTGCCCATCCAGCATTGAAGAACCCCTGAGCCCAAGGGGACGAGACAGCCGAGCCAAACCTATTGGCAAGCCCATCAAAGTGTTGGTCAGTTCAGAACCAGAGGGGCGTTATTTGTACATCGGCCCAGACCTGACACACACCGAGCAGAAGAGGATAGTCAGGTTTCTAAAAGACAACCTCTCTATATTTGCTTGGGAGACCAAAGATATGGAGGGTATAGATCTTAGCCTCATAACTCACAAGCTAATGGTAGACCCAGATCACCCACCAATCAGACAGAAGAGAAGGCCGATTGCTCCTGAACTGACATCAGGATCATAAATGAGGAAGTCCAGAGGCTGCTTGAAGCCAAGATGATACAAGAAATGTTCTACCCCGAGTGGCTAGCCAACACTGTCCTGGTCAAGAAGAAAAATGGCAAAGTGGGGGGTCTGCGTTGATTATACAGACCTCAATAAGGCGTGCCCCAAAGATAGCTTTCCACTGCCAAGGATAGATCAACTGGTTGACGCCACTACGGGGCACGAGCTCATGAGCTTCATGGATGCCTACTCTGGGTATAACCAAATCCTAGATGTACCCTCCAGACGAAGAGAAGACAACCTTCATAACCGAACGAGGTCTCTACTGCTACAGAGTAATGCCTTTCGGTTTGAAGAACGCTGGAGCCACATACCAGCGGTTGGTGAACAAGATGTTCAGCCCGCTGCTCGGCAATACCATGGAAGTATACATCGATGACATGCTGGTCAAGAGTTTGCAAAAAGGTAGTCACATCCAGCACTTAGCCCAGACCTTCGATATCCTAAGGCAGCATAAGATGAAGCTCAACCCCTCGAAATGTACCTTCGGGGTGACGAAGGGAAAATTCTTGGGATAAATTGTCTCTTAGAGGGGCATCGAAGCAGACCCCACTCAGATCCAAGCTCTGATTGGACTGAAGTCACCGAAGACCAGAAAGGACATTCAGGCACTGAATGGCAGAATCGCGGCACTAAGTAGATTTATCTCCAAATCCACTGATCGCTGCCTACCTTTCTTCAAAGCTCTGAAGGGCAACAAAGCTTTACAGTGGACGGAAGAGTGCGAGAAAGCTTTTCAAAAACTAAAGAGGTATCTAGCCTCTCCAGGAACTTCTGTCAAAACCAGTACAGGGAGAAAAGTTACTCTTGTACCTTGTAGTCTCTGAAAACGCGGTCAGCTCCGCATTAGTCAGACAGGACAGAGGAGTACAGAGGCCCATATTCTACGTCAGTAGGGCACTACTTGACACAGAAAAGAGATATCCAGAAGTGGAAAAGCTAGCCTTCGCCTTGGTCATATCAGCTCGGAAGCTCCGACCTTATTTCCAAGCCCATCCAATTGAAATCCCAACTGCCTATCCTCTGAAGTCAATATTGAGGAAGCCTGAGGTATCGGAAAGATTAGTGAAGTGGTCTGTGGAGCTAGGGAAATTTGACATATCATATGTGCCTCGAAACTCCATCAAAGGGCAGGCCTTGGCTGATTTTGTTGCCGAGTTCACCCCGGCACTTCAAGACAAGGCACAACTCATCGAAACTTCAGGAACCTGGCTACTCTACATCGATGGATCGTCAACCGATCAGGGCTCAGGAGTAGGCCTGGTACTACAGTCCCCTGATGGGCTTACGTCAGAAAAAGCAGTCAGCCTGGGATTCAAAGCTTCCAACAATGAAGCAGAATATGAAGCCCTAATCCTAGGCATAAAGTTGGCTCTAGAATGTGAGGTTTAGAACCTTAAAGTCTTCTCAGACTCCCAACTGGTGGTAAGCCAAGTCCTGGGAGAATTCTCCATAAAAGATGACAGGATGCTTCGGTACTTCGAACTGGTGAACCACTTGAAGCATTCCTTCCAGACGTTCAATATCCAGAAAATAGAAAAAAAAAAGCCAGAACTGCAGAGCAAATGCTTTGGCAAACATGGCGTCCCGCCTATAGTCTGAGGCAAACTCCACAGTAAAAATCTCCTATCAACCAAGACCCAGCATAGAGGAAGCCCAAGTGGCTCAAATTGCTGAACAGCCCCAGAACTGGATGACTCCAATCCTCCAGTACCTACAATCTGGGCTCCTCCCAGAAGACAAAAAGAAAGCCAGGAGAATCCGAATCAGAGCGGCTCAGTACCTGATCCTGAACAACAAACTTTACAGAAGGTCTTATTCTCAACCTCTGTTAAAATGCTTAGCTCTAGAAGAATCACAATATGTCTTGGCTGAAATACACGAGGGAATTTGCGAGAATCATAATGGGGGCAGGACGATAGCTCACCAAGCTCTGTCTCAGGGCTATTACTGGCCTAGCTTGCTAAGGCAGGCTAAGGAGTATGTCTAGAAGTACGACAAATGTCAAAGATTTGCCCCATATCAACACCAGCCTCATCACGAGCTCATCCCGATTCCTAGTCCTTGGCCCTTTGCTTAGTGGAGGATGGACATCGTGGGTCCATTACCAGAGGCCCCACCAAATAGGAAGTATCTCTTGGTAGCCATTGACTACTTCTCTAAATGGGCCGAAGCTGAACCTCTAACACATATCACAGAAAAGGAAGTTGAGAGTTTCACCTGGAAAAACATTGTTTGCAGGTTCGGTATACCACGTGTGATTATCTCTGATAATGGGATACAGTTCACTAGTAAAGGCTTCAAGAAATTCTGCGAAAATCTCAACATTAGGCAACACTTTGCCTCTCCAGGCCATCCACAAGCAAATGGGCAAACAGAGGTCACCAACCGAACGATCCTTGATGGATTAAAGAAAAGGTTGGAGCAAGCCAAAGGAAAGTGGGCAGAGGAACTCCCTGGAGTTCTTTGGGCCTACAGAACAACCTAGAAGAACTCCCACCTCTTAAACTCCCTTCTCATTGGCCTATGGTACAGAAGCAGTAATCCAGGTTGAGATTCGGTATGCCAACTCTGAGGACTGAAGCCTTTGAGCAAGAATCCAATGATCAGCAGCTGATGGAAAATTTGGATTTACTTGAAGAAAGAAGGGATCAAGCCAGCATCAGGATGGAAGCCTATCAGTCAGAGAATGGTCGACAAATCCAAGGTGGGGCTCAAGACGGTTAGCTTTCAAGTCGGAGACTTTGTCTTAAGAAGAGTTTTTCAAAACACCAAGGATCCCACTATGGGAAAGTTGTCACCAAACTGGGAAGGCCCCTACAGAGTAACGAAGGTTGTTAGGCCTACCACCTACTGGCTAGAAGACATGACTGGGAAGCTTATTCCTAGGCTGTGGAACGTGGAACATTTACGGAAGCTATTATCAATAAGAGATGTTTCTTTCTTTTTAATGCCTCCATAGAATGTTCATGCACAGGCCTCCAAAGCTTGGTCCATAATGTACAAGTCTTAGTACTTGGTCCATCTATAATGCACAAGCCTCCAGAGCCTGGTCCATAATGTACAAGTCTTAGTACTTGGTCCATCTATAATGCACAGGCCTCCAGAACCTAGTCCATAATGTACAAGTCTTAGTACTTGGTCCATCTATAATGCACAGGCCTCTAGAGCCTGGTCCATAATGTACAAGTCTTAGTACTTGGTCTATCTATAATGCACAGGCCTCCAAAGCCTGGTCCATCTATAATGCACAAGTCTTAATACTTGGTCCATCTATAATGCACAGGCCTCCAAAGCCTGGTCCATTGATAATGCACAAGTCTTAGTACTTGGTCCATCTTCTAATGCGTAGGCCTCTAGAGCCTGGTCCATCTTCAACATGCAGACTCTATGATCCAGTCCGTCCAAAGGCGGAAGTTCCAAGCGTCTTCAACCAAAGTCCAAATATTATCTATACAAGTTTCCCAGATCGGAATACCTTAAAGCTGATACTTAGATTATTTGGCTTGTGTACCAACAAGCAACAAATACTACAGTACCGAGTAGGCTTAAAGTACATTGGTTCAAGACTTCAAGTTTTATGCAAAACTCGTTAATCTACTCTTAGAACATACTAGAAAAGTTAGAAGTGCACGAAAAGATGTTTTAACTCCGGAAGAGCACATTCAAATACAAAGAACATCAGATTTAAGAAGAAATAACTCAATTTTATTGATGATTCATAGAAAGTTTACATCATTACATAAGTTACTACAGAAACTACTACAGAAGCTACAACAAAGACATCACTACAGAAGCTACATTAAAGACACTACTACAATCTGCAACATCATGGCTTTCTTCTTCGGATGGGAAAGGGGCCCAAGTTCCAACCTCCATTACCGCCGCCGCCGGCTTCCATTTGAAAGGAAGGAACCTGGAACCCCAATCTGCATCAAGAAGCACCCAAGCCATTTCATCATCACTATCACTGGTCTCAATACCAACGGACGATGAGGGCTCTGGGTCTCAGGAGACCTCCATTCTCCACCTTCGTTTCCCTCAAATCTAGCATGACGCCCCAACTGATTTGAGCAAGGGTCTCTGCCAAGACACGAAGAAAAAGAGGTATCCCACCTTCGTCTTCATCACCAGCGCTCCAAGCCTCGGTTGAATCAAGTAGAGTCCACCTCTAATCGGAGAAATCTCGACCGGATGCCAAGATGGACAAGAGGACTTGTGCCTCCTTTAATCCTTCCTTGGAGACTGAATCAAGGGGAAGGTTAACTCTCGGCCACAGTTTAATCATTCCGAACTCAGACGAAGAATCGTCAATCATCTCCGGGCGAACGACAGGCTTCCGGCAACATCTAAAGTCTCTCCAACAGGGGAACAATTTAGGAACAAGAGGATTGGGCGCAACCATATGCCCCCTTCCTCAGATATATAGACCCTTAAAGCCCAAAATCCACCCAATTGGACCGTCATAACGGTTAAAAGGGAGGTTGGCCTCGAAATCCCAAACGACAATCGTATAAATAAACGACACATTAAACCTACCTCTTTAGAATACCAAGAGAAAAGGGTACAGAGCTCTTCTGAACAAACAACCACGGCCCTGGCACTGAAGCCTCTGAAATAATAAAAAGGGGGGGCAAAGTCTAAATGTACAAGCCTCCCATCTGGTATACAGACCCTCCAGTCTTATCTATTCTGTGACAGGCCATTCATATGACAAAGGCCAACAACTCTGATATATCCTGATCCTAAGGGCTCGAAAACAGTAGTTTCGGTCATCGTAATGATAAGCACAAGTTGCCTAGTTATTTTCACAAGTCTTTGGTTTAGAGCAATCTACTTCAGAACTCTGTAGAGTTTACTTCCACTCTATGTGATACAAGATCAATATTGGGTTCTATTTATCTGATCATGTTTGTTTTCTTATCTTATTATGATGAGACAGTCGAAGTTAATCTGCATTCCCTATTCAATTACAAGTGTTGAAGCTCGGAAGGCAATTATTAACTAGTGAAAAGTTGATCTGACGTGCAATGGGCTCAGAGCAGCTATACACAACAAATTTCACAGAAAGCAATAACACAAGAAGAATCTGAAGAAAAGTCAATTTTACTGATCAAAAGGTATTTCATTACATCAAAAAGGGTTGGCAAAAATAAAGAAAAGTAAAAGCTGATAAAGCCTCAAGCCTTATCAGAAGGGCCAGGATCCTCTGCTGAAGGAAGGTCGGTAGTCGCAGCCTTTTTGCTCGGACCAGCACCAGACGAAGCAACTCCAGGAGCAACAATTGACGACACGTCAAAATCTGGAAACTTACCCAGAAATCTAGTTCGGAAGCTCTCAAAACCAAACCGGATCAGTTCATCACCCATCTGGTCAACTTCCTCTCTCAATTCCGTCTCAGTCTCAGTCTTGGCATGGTCAACTGCCTCCTAAACCTTCTGATCAAAGGTACTTCGGAGGTCAACCAACTCCGTCTGAAGTCCTGCAACCTGTCGAGCATAGATGTCTCTTTCAGACTCCGCCACGGCAAGATTAGTGCTAGCTTCCTTCAGACTCTCCTCGGCAGCCTGAACGTTGGATTGAGTCGTTCCAAGCTCCAGCCTCACTTCATCCAGCTCGGCCTTCAGCTTATCAGCCTCCTCAAGGCTCATAGGAGTCACCATCAGAGCAGCTAAACTATGCATGCTCTGCACAACACAAGGCAGACAAGTTAGACCGAACATACAAGCAAACAAGAAAAGACAAGAAAAGCTTCAGAAGTTACCTTCATTTGGAGGTTCATCATCTCATTCATCAACTTTGTAGGGTTATCCCCCCTGTACCGATGAGAGCCCTGGGCCCATATCTGGTCAAAGGCCTTCTTGGCGATTTGGTAGTCCGGCTCGTCAGACGGCTCGGACGATACAGCAGGTGTCTTCCCCTTCCTAGTCCTTCTGCTCGGAATGGAAGGGCAGGAGGAACGGCCGAGACCGGAACGGCAGGTTCAGCCTCCTTCTCGGCTTCGGCAAGGAGGTGGCCCGAGAAGGAGGCTTGGAAGAGCCAGAAATCAACCTCCTCATTTTCACTTGTAGAGGAGGCTCAGGCTCAACTTGGGAGGAAGCCTCCCTCGCCGCTTGGGCTTCCGCCTCTATCCATCTCGAGATCAGTCTTTTCTTAAGCTCTTCAGTGTGAGCGGCCATCAAGTTCTCCGGAGTAATAATAACGGTATGAGCCCGGTTGGAAGTCGAAAGAAGCACGCGGTACTGATCTTGGAGCTCCTTAGTAAACTCAGATCTCCTCCAAGCACTCCTGACTGCACATAAGCAAGAAATGGCATATCAGATTATCAGTTCGGAAGGCACAACAAAGCTAAAACAAACCTAAGGAAATAGACCTCACCCTTATGACCCGTGGTACGAGGGAATATCGAGACATCGTCCTGGAAGTCTGCATGCTCCCATCCTCCTTCAACAAAGAAGTACCACTTCTTCCACGTTTTATTAGAAGTGGGAACAGAGGATAGGGGTCGGAACCCCTTCTCAAAAGACATGTAAAAAAAGCCTTCTGCCTTCTTAAACTTCAGATCCATATTACTACGGATCAGATCCATGGATACATCCACATCATTTTTTTGCCCTAACACTATAAACCCTAAAAGTTGCCGCCAACTATTGAGATTAAGGTTGGCAGGACAGAGCTTGTACCAACAGAAGAATTTCCTAACTAAATCAGGCAACGAAAGTCTCAAACCCATTTCAAACTAGGCAAGATAAACACATATCTCCCCGGCTTCAACATTATGGGGACGGTCCATTGGGCCTGGTACTCGGCAGGTCACATTTGAGGGAAAATTATACTTCACCCTCCACTCGTTCAACAGGCTTTGGGTAACAGCACTCTCGCCCTCTTCTCTATGGGAAGACCTGCCAGAGGTCTCCCCAGCCCTGTCTCAGGGCTCTGTGAAGGCATCAACTATCCTAGTCTCAGGACTAGGGGGAGGCTCAACAGACCTCTCCCCAGCATCTTCAGGGGCAAGATCACCTACATTCTCTAAAGGAGGCGGCATAGCCATCTCAGAGGGATTTCCTACCCCCTCACTAGCATTTGAAGATTCAAGAGGAGTAGACATTACTCCCGGACTTAAAGAAGAAGAAGCAAAAGAAAAGGAAGATCGGTCGAACCTGTCCTAGACTAGAGCCTTAGAAAACCAGTGTTCTTCGAAGTCGCACAAACCAACAATGGCGGACAAGATCTTCTAGCACAGTGAAAATGACGGAGAAAAGGTCATTTCAAATCTCACCCTGTATTTATAAGTGCAGTATCAGAAGGGACCCATCAAGCCCAAACGCCATGACGGTTCGGAACAATGATGACTTCGAGAAACCCAACCATCGGTTCAGTACAATGATGGCCTTGAAAAAACTCAATCTCTGGCTGCGCAATAAGTGACGCACCAACAGTCGCCTTGAAAGGCGAACAGACAGGATACATAACTCTCCGAAAAAGGCTTAGCCCTAGTTGCTTGTTAGCATCAAACTAGGACTTGGGGGGGGGGGGGGAGTAACTGATATACCATAAAAGAGTAGACCAATCAGCACTTGACACGTATGCCTATGAATCCAGCTCACGCTTGGCTAACTCAGCTCGCGCTCAACTAATGGCTAAGCGCTCAAACATTCAGAACAGGATGAAAGATCGGAAGTAGCCAAGCATATGCCTCCAGAGCTCATACATATCTGGATAAGGATCACGGAGTTAATTACAGGGCTCCAGACCAACACTCCAGAGCTCGTCACTGCCTTAGCGGCTGCCGAGCAGAAAATAAGGAAACAGTCTTCAATACGGAAACAATCTTCAACAAGGAAACTACTATCTATGATTATCTCTATACAATACTCCACAAGGTAACTGCAATCTCCGATGATCAAATCCCTATATTCATGGCTCCGAATCCTAATCAACTTAGAAAGGCCACGATCTATAAATCAAACCCTAAAGGTACGCTTTATTTTCATGCTCATTCTTTGGCTTTCAATACAGTCTTGTCAATTCCGTTTACTTACTTAAGCATTGGAACGGCTACCGCCAGAGCCAATCCGGTGGTCCTCTGATCCCTTTTCTGAGTGTTCTATAGGTCACGGAGCCCACACTTATTGCGAGTCGAAAAGTGCAGCATCAAGAGGCATGATGTTTTTTTTTTCCTTTGGATAAAAGCATGGGGGTGTTACAATTATGTATTACAATCAAATGAAAAATACAATTATAACATTACAAAGAAATTGAAGAATACACAACCTAACAATAGAAAGAGCCTCTCAAATATGAATGATGTATAAACAAGACAACTCAACCCAACCCAACCCAACCCAATACAACTTTATAGAGACGTGTGTTTGTCTTTTTGTTTGATTGTGTTGTTATTTGGTTCATGTTTTTATAGTGGGTGCTTGTTGTGTTCTTCCTTCTAGTGTACTGTTTGTACTTTTGCTTCAAATTCAAATATAAATATGATAATTATCTAATCAAATCGGATTTGATTAGACAAGTTTTAATATATTATGATATATATAATGTGTCAAATGTAAAAAGTAAAAATATAAATATAAAATATAAAATTCAACTCAACTTAATTTAATAAAGGATTGAGATCCTATCCAAATGATGTGAGTACCCACTCTTTATGCAGTTAGTATGGGTTCGATTCTCCCTCCCTAGTGTTATATCAAATAAAATAATTAAATAAACTCTTATATATACTCAACCAACAAAGCCTTATTTCAACTTTTTGGAATCAGATATATAAATCTTGTCTCATCATTCTATTTTATTTAATACAATTCCAATTAGACCATACTTTACCATATCCTTTTTACTGCCTCTAGCAAAGCTAATCTTACTCGCCCTGTGATCCCAATATTGGTCTTCATTATATATAGTCATTCCACATTAGTCGGTACACTTTCATTTTATTTTCGTATAGGAACTATTCATATTATCTCACGAATGTATTCATTTTAAATTGTATATTTTCTTGTCATACTGCACATCTATTTCAATATCATCATTTTGGCTATACTCATTTTACTAAGATGTTTCTTAACTATCCCACGTTATGTTTTATACAATATCGCTGATATGATAGTTGTTCCATAAATTTTTCTTTCAATTTTAAAGGTATATACTGATCACACAATACGCTAGGCACACATCTCCATTTAGCACAAGTTTTAATTTTATGAGTAACACTATCCTCAACTCCTCTTTCCTGATGGATAAATAAACTTAGATAATGAATTTTTTCACTTTTTATTATTTCTTAATTTTTGAACTTCATTACATCCCCATTTGCATTCGTAATTTTAGTAATCACACTCAAGATATTTAATTTTCGACATAATTATTTTGAACTTTCTTAATTTTAAAACCTCTCCAAATACCTTTAACTCTTTTAATTCTATCAATTAAAATAATATCATCGACGAAATAACATGCACCATGAAACTTCATTTTGTATATACTTAATCAACTTATCTATCACTAAAATAAAATAAAAAAATTTAATACTTATAGATCTATAATCAAAATAAAATTCACTTGTTTCTTTACCAATTGTTCTTAATAGTCTCATTTAGAGATGGCAAATGTTATCCAAATTCATCAACCCGTCCTAACCCGCCCACTATCAACCCGCCCATTTAATTAGCGGGTTATAAACGGGTTGGGTAATAAGGAACCGTCAATTTAGCAGGTCAATACGGGTCGAAAATGGGTGTTTGACGAGTTAAGAATGAAAAATAATAAAATAGCATAAAATATATATATATATATATCTTCATTTATATAAAGAATATATATATATATATATTTGTATTTATATTTATATATATAAGAATATTTATATATATATATATATATATAAAAATTCCTGTAGCGTCTCTACACCACAGCGGTGCACAAGTCAAAGCTATAGATTGTAAAGCTTATGATCACTCTCTTCACTTGTAGTGTAGATTACTTTCTAATTTAAGTCGGTGCATCTATTGAATGATGTTCCCAACCCCAAGTCCTTTACCTTCCATTGTTGCCATCAAGGTAAAAATTAATAGGAATAATTATATTAATCTTTTTTAATTTATTTAATAATTATAAAGACTCTTTTGTACTATTTAAAAATATATTAATTTTTTTATTATATTAATAATATACAAATTATTATTTTTTGTACAAAATTGTTATTAGTGATATTAGAGTTTCAATTAATTTTTTTATATAATTAAAATACTCTTATATATTATTCTAATATTTTTTATATTTTCAATAATCACGGAAAAAAATATTTATAATTATCATATATTATAAAGAATGTCAATATAATTATTTTTAAGAATAAAATAATAAATTTTTATTTTTCATTAACTTCTGTTATCTAATAATTTTGAAGACATTTTTGTAATTATCCAAGATCATAAATCAAAAAGGGAATCTTATATCATTTTCAACGATCGATTTTCAATCAAGTGTCTGAAATTGAGCTCAATTGTTATCAACATGTTACAAATCAATTCATTAAAGAACTAAAAATTGAGAGTTACATGGGGGACGATGATGTTTGGAAGATCACTTCGATGTAACGATGGTAGAGGATTACTAATAGAGAAATAAAATTTTTTTTAATGTGTATTCACAAAAGTTTTAACAAAGAAACGTGATAAATTTTGTTAGTCATATTACTTGATTGAAACGTGACAATCTTAAATAGTGTTTTATTTCAAAAAAAAAATAAATTAGGTAGCAGGTCAAATTCAGGTTGACCCGACCCATTTATGACCGACCCGTATCCGACTCAATCAATTTGAATGAAACATGAGTTCAACCCGTTTACAACCCGCCCGTTTTGCCAGACCTAGTCTTATTACACATCTTTTATCATTTCGTAACTATTAGATTTCAAGACCCTATCACAAGTTTTCTCTAAATTGATAAATAACTTGCGAAGTATACTTTGTTTTTTTCTCTATATCTTTCCACGACTCTTCTAAATAACTTTTATTGTTGCCTTCGCTTGTACAAAATCCAAATTGATTCGTCAATATAGCTGTCTCAACTCTTAATCAATGGTGGGTAACAAAGTCCTACATAATTTAAAATACAATATCTGTTTAGTTTAATCCATATCTGATTTCAATTTCTTTTAAGATTGATCCTTGATAGCCTAACCTATATATAAAAAGAAAACTCTCTTATAAACGTTGATGAAGGAAATGGAGTGAGGCAGGGCTTAAGATGAGCTAAACGACTACAAATTTCATTGAAAATCGTTCAGGAGAGCGAAGACAATCCTATTGCAAAACTATTATGTGTGCATATGCTTGTGAGCATCATAATTATCATTATGCTTTCTTACCCCTGTTACCTGTCATAGTAACGTGAACAATGCCAATTTCATCTTTCAAAACATATTTTCCCAAAAATAATTTGATATTAATTTACTCAGATGTAGCAAGCAAACAATTAAAATACCCTGTCAAAAACAATTTAAGGTAAGGACTGTCAATTACTTTCAAGAACTTTTTCAACAAGAAGATTTTCCTCTGGTAATTCAAGGCCAGATTTCTCAAATCAAACACCTAAAGCAACAACTCTTTGTGATATCAACCAAAAAATTCTAAAAGATCAGGGAGAATCTAGCTATTCACAATCGCAGAGCACTGAAAAGAATCAGAAAGAAATAATAGGCTGGCTTGCAATAATTGCCCTACTCAACGCCGGTTGATTAAAATGATGAACTATCTTAAGACTGCAAAGAATTTGAAATGAAAAATAATACAGGATTGCGCCTTCACTGGAGTATTTGACTGCCATAATCGGCATTAAACTTCTCATAACGGTGAGAAAGAAGATGGGCAGAGGGTCTTGTGTTCTTCAAAGCCACCTCGATGTCTTCATGCCTGATTGGACCAACCTCTGGCAATTCTGCACACCAATTATCAGTGTTTTAATACAACATATGAGCTTCAAATTTTAATTGATAGAAAACCTGATTTTGAAGGAGGAAAGAAGCATGTATTCTCAGTATTTAACGGACAAAAATGTCCATACTATTTAGTTTTCCAAGAAAATGAAAGAGCTACAGGATTTTCTTTTCCTTTTACCCGTCCCCATTGGGAAAGGGTGGGCATGTGTTAGTATAATGAATTTACATGACAAGATTAGAGTGCTTCACTAGCAAAGACAGGTGAAGAAAACCAGAAAAAACAAAGATATGAAAGAACCTTGGATTACAAACTTACTGGATTTACCTCTAGACAAGAAACAGGGTTAGAGTAAAGGACAACCAGTTCAAGTTGCCTTCAACGCTTAGTTGACCAAATAAGTTCCAGAAATTCCTCAAAACCATGAGAATTCTAATGAGCTTTTTTCTGCTGAAAATCCAAGTTCTTAAGAATAAGACCCTAGTGACATTTGAGTGCGTCAAGGTGGTTTGGTACCCCAGTGCTCCTCGTAATAGTAATCGCTATAGTGAGGTAAAACCGTAAGTGAGGCAGCGTGTGATTTGTGTGTGGACTCAATCTAAGAAGTTTATAACAATTTGAAGTGAGGTCACTGACGAGATATGCGCAGTGGGGAGGGAAGAAGTTTGAGATCAACGAAAATGGAGATCAGTCGGGGAGGACACTGCAAATTACGGAAAGGGCAAATAGAGTGGTACGAAGGCTTCAATTGGAATGTGAAGGCCCCAGGTGGCTATGTGAGCAAATGGAGGAAATGACGAGTCAAAACGATGGGCGCAGTTCAGAACGTGTATTCCATGGCCGGAATAGGAGTCTATGGGTGTCACGGTGGTGAATGTCAATGGCAACTTCGTAAAGGTGGACAAGTCAAATGGGGAGTCCGTCACAGTGTTTATGTACAAAAAATTATATACCTAAAACATTACATATTAAATATATTGTGATATACTCAAATTTTTTAACAATAATACAAGAATTTCATTTGAAATATAAGTAATATATCCATGTACAATATATTCATTGACAGATTGTAAATCATATTGCACCTCTAAAAATGCAATATATCGATAAATATCGCACCTTTTTATTCCATGAGTACAATAACCCACAACTGTATTTTAATGGATTCGAGCCATGAAATATTGAGATGGTGTTGAGTGATATACTTAATCCTTTCAAGGTTGAAGCATAAAAGGTTCTAGGTAAAATCCCTAGATTCCTCTTCACCTTTTCTTTGATACTGTTCTCAGGTTGGTGTTCACAGCCTTGTCATCTCCAAAACCCTATCATACCAAGGTCTAATCAATCCTAATTCATTGGCCTTCAGTTTAACTTGAAAAAGAACCTAAAATATTTGCTGTCTACAGATTCCAGCACAATTTATCTTGAATTTCCTACAACCTTTAAATTCTAAAACAAAGTCAATACCAGACCGTTTTCATCTATAAAGCCTACAATCTTTCTTCCACTTATTAAACCCCTAAACCTAAAACCTTTCCTTGACCTAAGTCCATTCATAAATCAATGATAGGCACTACTCGTTTAAGTTTCCTAGTTCTATCTTCTATCAAAAAGATTCATCTCCCTCCCCCTCCTAGACCCACCATCCACTTATAATAATAATAATAATAACAATAATAGTAACTGAAAATAAATTACCAAAATATATTTTATATAAATATGGTCAACCATGGACTGCATTCCATGTTCACGGTGACTAGCCATGCCACATGTCATTACTGAAGAATCTATAATGAGTAATACTAAGCTATCTCCTGGTACAGCTACCTGTTGTTTAGTCCAGCCAAAAGTTCAATGAGAACCTTGTTCATTATTCATTTAATTATTGATAAGCCTGTCCATTGTATTTTAGTGGACCACATATATACCAGAACAAAAACGTGTTTGGTTGCTGGTTGCCGGTTTCTGTTTTTACTTTTCAAAAACGTTTTCAAATTTAGGCTAAAAACTGGAAACAAAAAAAACTGGTTTCCAAAATTTTTGAAAACGAAAAAAAGAACGGGAGTATCTCGCGTGACTCTAAAACTTTAATGAGATTAGGTATCGACTTCCATTGGCTACAACAAATTTCCACTTTTTATAACATTTACAATTTCTCTCCAACTCTTCCACCTATCTATTTGCCACTTTGCCCTCCGGATCTTCGGCAACCCCCTTAAAGGTGGACTCCGAAACCCTCTGCCATATAGATAAAGATACCTTCTCTTGAACTCTTTCTCTGTGCGTTGGATGCCCTCTGTGATACCATATATATAAATATATATATATATATATATATCATGCCTATACCTATTGTGGCCTGCTCGTTTATATATGATAACGGTAGTACGTACTATATACATACATATATATATATATATATATATAAAAAGGCATGATTTTGTTTGTTCTGTATATTAACGATTGAGGGTTTTGTTACTATTCTTTTTATAATGCCAATTATGTAAAGTATTTGCGTGACAATCGCACTCTAAAACTCATAACTACCATCACTGTTTTGATCCGATTCTGGATGTTTGATTTTCTTTATTCCCATTGCAGTCATAAGCCTTAGAATTGATTAAGAGTTTCTAATTCTCTGCATATATCTATCTTCAAATATAAATGACAGTCAATAAAAAGGTAGAAACCCTTTATTTGGGCCCACCACACTTGATGTTTTCAAATTACCATCCTTTGTCCTATTTAAAGGTTTATAAATCTATCTCTCCTCCCCTTATATTTTTCATTCTTTCCTTCTTTATTTTTCTTTCCTTTTCTTTTTTCCACTCCTTTAACACATATCTCCTTTTACATCAATATGTCAATAGATATCAAGCATAACACAAGTTCTTCCTAACCATGTTAATGAATAATATTTGAAATGTTAGCACGGTTTATAACACAATTTTGTGTTGAGAAAAAAATAAAAATAATATTATGGTAAGTTTGATGTTACATTGGTTATCAAACAAGTTTCTTGTTTTTGTTTTCATTTTTCCAAAAAATAGTATTTTTGTACCAAACATGTTTTATATTTTTGTTTTATAAAAAATAAACGGAATCAAGTTTTCGTTTTTAGAAAATTAAAAGCCAAAAACTGAAAACGTTGCCAAACACAACCTTTTCCTCTCGTTTTCTCTTCTATCTTCTCTCTTTCTAGCTTGATTGGTCAAATTTATCATGGTATCAGAGCTGATCAAGATCTGAAATTAGTTCAAAACACAGTACAATCCTTGGAGAGTAAAAAGGAGACCAAATAGTGGCGTTAATGTCATCGTCTGTACGATGACCTCAGCATCTGTGTAGGCCAGATTCTGGGACTTGAATCGACTCTACATGGCCAGTTTTATGGTATTTTTCCAGAATTATTTTGGATTGTTTGATTGGGTTTTTCTATTTTCAAATATTTTTTGAAAAATCGACTGAAATTTTGTGATATGAGATCTAGAGGTTTTTTGATGTTTTTGTTGCTTTCAATCCCTTCCAAGTGTTGCGTCTAGGGCTGATGAGGGTTTGTTTTGGCTGCCCATGAGCATTTGAGTTGATTTTGATGCACAAATCTCATTCTAGAGCCTCTCTGCTCAGGTTTGATGCATGTTCGAGATCGATTTTGATCTTTTGCAGCAGGTCATGGAGGGGTTTTGATCTTTTGCATCAGATCAGGTGTTTAGAATTGGCCTCTGATGCATTTAGTTTGATTTTGTTCTCACTGTTAGTGTTGTTTGAAATTTGATCGTTTGCAGCCTGCAGCAGCTGGGAATTTCTTTCTTTTTTTCTTATTTCGGCTTTTGATTGAGGTTCTTGTTCTAAGATTTATTTATTTGCAAGTCAGTCCCATTTTAGTGTTGCATTGGTGGAACTTTGGAGTTTAGTGTTGTTTTGTTTATCGGTTATTCAATTTTTGTTCTATTCTTTGCTTGGTTATGGCAAGTGACAATTCAAACTCCGTTCTGGCAGTGTTGGTTGATCCCTCTAAACCATAGACTAGCACACAACCTAGACAGAGAACTAGATTTAGTATTGATAAGTGAAACTTCTATCGTAAGAATTGTCACGACCCGGAGCCCAAAACCTGAGTGTCATTGGAAGACAGTGCACTAAATTGGTGAATAAGACATCCTGTGGACCACAACAAAATGCCTCTAGAGGAAAGGATTATCGTACAGCAACAGTTGCACTACTAATAGACGAGTTATCTTCATCAGTTCCTACCCTATCTTTGATCCCTGATCAGTTGCGAAAGCCACTTTCTACCCAACAGTCCCTCCTTTAGTAGGTTCGTTCTCCCTAGGGCCTTCAGGTATATTCTAGGCCACTTGGGTTTTTGATTCAGATGCTAGACATCACATAACTAGTTTTCTTCTTTGTTTATCTCTTCTTTCTCTCCCCCTTCTATATGTGTCCTTGCTGCCAATGGCACTCCTATGTCCTTGGCAAGTATTGGGTCAATTGTCTCCCCTTGATTGTATCTTCCCGATGTCTATTACATTCCTCAACTCACTTAAAATTTGATTTCTATTAATCAATTGTTTGATTATGGATATTTGATTCATTTCTCCTCTTCTGATTGTGTTGTGCAGGATCCACATTCTAATAAGCTTATTGGGACAGGCTGTAGAAAGGGAGGACTGTACGTGTTGAAAGAATTGCGTGTTCTTGTTGTTGCTGCCTCTTCCTTTGATTTATCTTCTTTTCGTTCGAATCCTAAATCGTCTAGTTTGTATTTGTGGCATTCTCTCCTTAGGCACATTTCCAATTCTCGTTTACAGTTTTTAATTTCAACGAGTAATTTGGGTAATTTGGTGTCATAATATTTCTAATTGTACTAGATGCAAATTGGCTAAATTTACTGCATTGTCTTTTAATAAAAGTTTCTCCTAGTTCTCTTGCCCCTTTTGATCTTATTCATTCTGATGTATAGGGACCTACTCGTATCTCTACTAAAGGGGGGTCTAGATATTATGTTTCTTTTATTGATAATTCTAATCAATATTGTTGGATTTATCTTATGAAGCATTGATCAGAATTATTTTCTATATTTACTACTTTTTGTGCTATGATATGTATTCAGTATTCCTCTGTTATTAAATGCTTTAGACATGATTTAGGTGTGGAATATTCTTACAATGCCTTTCTAAACATATTAAAATTTGATGGCATTATTTAGCAATCCTCTTGTACAGAAACTCCTAAGTAGAATGGTGTGGCCGAACACAAGCATAGGCATTTTTTTTTTCGATGGAAAGGGGGGGGGGGGGGGGGGCGTTCTTACAGCAGTTCATCTAATTAACCATATATCCCTTCTCTCATTACTTTTGGAGTCTCTTCGTTTGAGAGATTGTGTGGTAAGCCTCCTAATTACTTCTCCTTACGTATATTTGGTTGTACCTGTTTTGTTTTGCTTCCTGGTAATCTCCATGCCAAACTTTCTATTGGTCAAGTGATATGTGTATTTCTTGGTTATGATGAGGGGCAAAAGGGATATTATTGCTATGATCATGTTGCTCACAAATTATGTATCTCATTGTGTGGTTTTTATAGAGCATATTCCATTTTTCTCTATTTTTGACACTGCACAAATCAGATCTAATTTATCTTGATCCCTTTCATGATGATATTCCTTCTAGATCCTATGTTAGTGATGTGACCATATCAGATGTCCCTTCTTCTGATTCCTCTAATGTTCGTCCTCCTATAACTTCATATTTACACTCGTAGGCACATTGCTACCTCTTCTGTAGGTCCAGCTGTTGTACTTCTCTCTACTAACTCTCAATTAGGTTTTGAAGACATTGATCCCGCTTCTTCTCATATACTAAGCGTACTTGTAAGTGTCTTGATAGGTTTGGTTTTTCTAATTCTTGTTATTCTTTTGATTTTTGTTCTTTCTCAGCTTTTGTCCACACTTTATCTAAACCAACCTCCTATAAGGAGGCTGTTATTGACCCTTTTTTGGCAACAAGCTATAGATGAAGAACTTTCTGTATTACATAAGATAAATGCATGGGATTTGATACCTTTACCCTTTGGTAAACGTGCAAGTGGTTGTGCAAAATCAAGATCAAGTTAGATGGCTCTATCAAGTAGTACAAGGTTAGATTGGTAGCAAAGGAGTTCATTCAAGAGTATGGTATTGATTATGAGGAGACCTTTGCTCTTGTTTCCACAATGACTACAGTTCGCACTATGACAGAAGTGGCAGTTGTCCGTCAATGGAGGCTTTCACAGATGGATGTGAGGAATGCTTTTCTCAATGGGGACTTAGTTGAAGAAGTTTACATGGTTCCTCCTCCTGGTCTTCATCATAATTCTAGTGAGGTGTCCAAACTACAAAAAGCATTGTATGGACTCAAACAGACTCATAGGGCTTGGTTTGCCAAGTTCTCTATAGTTGTATGTGAATTCAATTTTTGTGCCAATGCTCATGATTTAGCTCTCTTTCTTCCGTCGTCTTCTGCTAGATGTATTATTCTTTTACTCTATTTTGATGATACAAATGGGATATCGTTATTAAAATCTCAGTTGCATCACCACTTTGAAATGAAGGATCTTTTTTGCGGTATTTCTTGGGTATTGACCATTGAGGTAGCATCCTCTCCTAAAGGTTATCCTCTCTCTCAGTCAAAGTATACATCCAATGTAATTCAAATAGCTCACTTAACAGATACGTGAACAATCAAGACACCCTCAGAGCTCAATGTTCATTATTCTTCTACTAATAGAGTTTCATTATCTGATCCTACCTTATATCACACTATTGTTGGCAACTTAGTTTATCTCATAGTTACACGGCCTAACATTACTTATGTTGTCTATGTTGTTTATGTTGTCAGTTTGTTTCTTCTCCAACCACTGTTCACTGGACTTTTGTGCTACGTATTCTTCGTTATCTTCATAGTACCTTGCATCAAAGTTTACTATTTCATTCCTCATTTTCACTGGAGCTTTGAACCTGTTCAAATGCTGATTAGGCTAGAGATTCTATGAATCAAAAGTCCACTACTGGATTTTGTAATTTTCTTGGTGATTCTCTTATTTCATGGAAAAGCAAGAAGCAGGTAGTTGTTACTCATTGTTCAGTTGAGGCTAAGTATCGTGCCATGGCTACCACTATGGCTGAGCTAGTGTAGTTAAGATGGTTGCTCGCTAATCTTGGAATTCCATTGTCTGCTCCTATGCCTATGTATTGTGATAATCAGAGTGCGATTCAGATAGCACACAACTCTGTGTTTTATGAGCGTACCAAACACATTGAGATTGATTACCATTTTGTACACCATCATCTTCATCTTCATCTTCATCTTGGCACCATTTCTCTTCCTTTTCTTCCTTCTACTTTGCAGTTGGCTGACTTACAAGGTCTCACTACTGCGTGCTTCCACTTTTTGCTTGACAAATTTACAATGCTTCTTTCTGCTACATCTTAAGTTTGAGAGAGATGTTAAAATTATTAGCATTAAGGGTAATTTAAGTCATTTTCTTCTCTTATTTTACCCTACTATAAAGGATTATTTTATTTCATTTTCTTGATGTAACTTCTACTGATTGATCATTGCAATAATAATATTTTCCTCACCTTTTCTCTTCTATCTTCTCTCTTTCTAGTTTGGTTGATCAAATTAATCAGATAACAACAAAACATTAGCACTAACAGGCATGAAGACTACGCGAGTGCCGTGTCTATGGAGGACATTTGTCTGATGCCACCACTTCGCAAACACGCCGAGATACTTGTCGACAGCTTGTGGATGTATCCATAATGGTAAATAAATTTTATTATTCTAGATACTTGACCAACACATCTCACCCACTTAAGTAGCATAAACACATTAGGATTTAATATTCATGTCCAATATTTTCTAGCTTCTTTTTTTTTGGTTGGTATATTTTTCTAGCTTCATCTTCCACATTAGACAATATAAGTGTAGAATTTAGAAAATTAATCAAATTTATATATTTGCATTAAATAATTAATGTATACATATAAAAACTTATTGGTATATGTTGACATAGCCTCACCATGTCTGTATCATACTTCTTAAAGATTTTTTATGTCAGTACATCCATGTCATCTTGTCTGCGTTCCCCATCCATGTTTATGCTGCTTAGCATGAGCATAGTGCTATTTCCAATCTAATTTCCACACCAAGGAGTTCCCTGTTTTAATTGATATTTTCTGAGGAGCAAAGCATTCTGAATGCTTTCCTAAGGTAAAGCTTATAAACTTCTAGCTTGTGTACTGTGGAAATGATCCATGACGGGTGTCTAAACATGCAGTTTATCTGAACTCTAGTCATTCCAACAGTGAGCGCAATCGATACATGAAAATACATGAAAGCTTAAACCATACTCTGCTTAAAGAAAACCCAAACAGTGAGCTCTTGCAAGAAGTGTAGCACCAACAAGAGATGCTACAGTAGCACTATTAGACAGGCAAAGATAATACATGCACAAAAGGGTAAGAGTAACAAGATCATAATCTACAAAAGAAGGCAGTCACACTGAAAAAAAACCTTCTTCGTTTTTTTTTTTTGTTGGGTGTGTGCAATGTTACCTAGAACATGGGTCGTTATGGTACGTGTAACGGGAACAAGAATGGGAACATAAACGTCACTTTTTATAGAACATTGTATGTGTAGGCTTTTTCGGATAGCTTTTTTAAAACAAAATACATTTGTTTGGAACGTAATATGTTTTTTGATTATATTTGTAATTAATATTCATACACACACACACACACACATTGATGTAGCCCATGAGTAATACGTTTATTAATTGTTGGCTGTTGCATGTCCATGAAGCTCCATGCAGTGCTACTCTATGTTAACTTTTCTTATTTTAAGTTCTTTGATAGATAGTTGTTATGGTCTAGTTAAGTATGTGCTCTATTTGTTTTAACACTTGTAAGGCTGAGATTAAAAAGATAGAAAGGCCATATATTGTACCTTTTCAACAACCTATAAAAGCTACTTAGGGTTTTTAGGGTAGGCACTTTTTTGGGATCAATCTTATTAATATAAGAAGTATTCTGGTGCTGCAGTATTTCTACCAACCACTTCCTGGCTGTTTTCTCCTCCTTGCTTCTCCTTTAAATTTACGTTCTTTCTCATTCTCTTTCTTGATTGTGGAGCTATTTTATTGGCTAGTTGTTAAGCTAGCCGTAAGGAACTGTTAACTCCAACCTCCTCACAGCAGGCCTGCATCAGTTGGTATCAGAGCAGGTCTTTCCCTATCAACTATTCGACGAAATGCCTCCTAGAAGAAGAGGACCAGATGTGCTACAGTTCCAGCTCCAAATGAAAACAGAGGTGAGATAGAACAATTGAGTAGACAAGTTGAGATGCTAACTCGTAGGTTAGCAC
The DNA here is from genome assembly GCA_008638375.1 of Nyssa sinensis. Classification (NCBI taxonomy): domain Eukaryota; kingdom Viridiplantae; phylum Streptophyta; class Magnoliopsida; order Cornales; family Nyssaceae; genus Nyssa; species Nyssa sinensis. The sequence goes on from CM018049.1 coordinate 25,125,193, forward strand.
AACTCAAGGCTCCAACCCAAGAAGATGACATATTTCATACAGAAGATTTCTTTGAAAATCCATTCCACAACCAAGCCCAGCCTAGGCAGCAGGTTGTGAGGGATGATAGAAGATAGGAAATGAATCTCAAGGTGGAGATTCCTGAATTTTGGGGAACTCTTCAAGTTGAAGGTTTTGTTGATTGGTTAAATACAGTTGAAAGGATGTTAGATTTCAAATGACAAGAAAGTAAAGTTGGTTGCTATTCGGTTAAGAGGTAGAGCTTCAGCTTGGTGGGAACAAAATGAAGATAATGCGACAACGACAAGGCAAGCCGAAGATAAATGATTGGGAGAAGATGAAGAAGAAGCTTAGAGCAGAATTTCTTCCTCACAACTACATCCAGACCATATACCAGCGACTCTACAATTTAAGACAAGGGAACAAGTCCGCTGAGGAATATACTGAGGAATTCTACCAGCTTTTGGCTAGAAATGATATCTCTGAGAGTGATGAGCAGCTGGTTGCACGCTTTATTAGTGGCTTACAACCCATTATACAAGATGCCTTGAGTCTCCATGCCATCTAGACAGTTTCTGACGCACATCAGCTAGCACTGGCTGCTGAAAAGTTGTAGAAATGAAGTAGTTTTCGTGCTGGAAATGCTTATGACAACAGGCAGCGTGCAAATCAAAGGTTTGACCAATGTACACAAGGTGTTCGACAAAATGCCCAAAGGAGTGACCAACACAACACGACCTTTAGAACCTCCCAAGCACAAAATACTCCACCTGCAAATAGATTTACTAGAGCCGGAACAACACAAAAATAACGCAGGTATGGTGTTGGTTCAGGGTGTTACAAGTGTGGAAAGCCTGGACATACTTCAGCTGATTGTTGCAAGGCTTCAGCTGGCCGCTTTGACTCGAGAAGGCAATTGCTAGTTGAAGAAGAACCAGAATCTGGAGCTGAGCTTGAAATACAACCAGTATATGATGAAGGGATTGATGAAATAGAAGAAGATATTTTATATGGCGATAGTGGCGAAGCTCTTGTTCTTCGTAAGAGCTTGTTGCTGCCAAAGGAGCAAGGGGAGCAAGATTGGCGGCGAACTAATATCTTCCATACAACCTGTACCATTGCAGGAAAAGTGTGCCAGTTGATAATTGATAGTGGGAGTTGTGAAAATGTTGTTTCTCAAGAAGCTGTGGACAAACTCAAGTTGCCTACCGAAGCACATCCAAAGCCATACAAGCTTACTTGGTTTAAAGAGAGCAATGAGGTAACCGTTTCTCAATGATGCCTTGTTTCTTTCTCCATTGGGAGCAAATATCATGATAGTGTTAAGGGTGATGTTGTTGCAATAGATGTATGCCATATTTTATTGGGAAGGCCATGGCAATATGATAGAGCTACCATTCATCATGGGAAAACGAATGTTTATTCAATTTGGAAGGATAAGGTGAAGATAAATCTGGGTCCAATGAAGGAGAAACATGAGACAAACCTCAAGTCTTGAGAGGATGCCAACTTTCTTTCACTAGCAATGTTTGTGCATGAGTCTCGAGAGTGTGGGTTAATTTATGCTTTGGTGGGGAAGGAAGTAATTCTTGGTAGTTCGGTACCAAAAGTTGTAGAACCTTTGATACGAAAATTTATAGATGTGTTTTCGGATGAGCTTCCACCGGGATTGCCACAGTTAAGGGACATTCAACATTATATTGACCTTATTCCTGACTCTAGTTTAACAAATAAGGCAGCTTATAGGATGTGTCTTAGGGAGCATGAACAGTTAAACCGTCAAGTCAAGGAGTTGTTGGATAAGGGGCATGTGAGGGAGAGCAAGAGTCCATGTGCTATACCCGCATTACTTACACCTAAGAAGGATGGTTCCTGGCGTATGTGTGTTGATAGTAGGGCCATAAACAAAATCACTGTGAAGTACCGCTTTCCAATACCTTGTCTAGATGACATGTTGGATATGTTGGCTGGATCAAGGATTTTTTCAAAGATTGATTTGAAGAGTGGCTATCATCAAATCCGTATCCGTCCCAGAGATGAGTGGAAGACAGCTTTTAAGACGCGAGAGGGTCTCTATGAATGGTTGGTCATGCCCTTCGGGTTGTCCCACACACCTAGCATATTTATGCGAGTCATGAACGAAGTGCTTAAACCATTTCTTGGGTGTTGTGTAGTGGTATATTTTGATGATATCCTTGTATACAACAAGTCTATGGATGAACATTTGCAGCATTTGTCTGAAGTCCTTGGTGTTTTATAAAAAGAGAAGTTATATGCAAACCATAAGAAGTGCAGCTTTGCTACGGACAGATTGGTATTCCTGGGGTTTGTGGATTCTGCAGATGGAATCTTAATGGATATGGAAAAGGTAAAGGCAATCCACGAATGGCCAACTCCCTCCACAATCCACGAGGTACAAAGTTTCCTTGGATTGGCAACATTCTACTGCAGATTCATTTGAAATTTCAGTACAATTGTCGCCCCAATAACAGATTGTGTGAAAAAAGGCAGATTTCTATGGATAAAAGATGCAGAGGACAGCTTTGAACTTACAAAGAAAAAGATTACCGAGGCTCCTATCCTTGTACTACCTGATTGAAAAACGGTCTTTGAAGTGGACTGCGATGCTTCCAAAGTTGGCATAGGGGCTGTCCTTAGTCAAGAGAATCAACCTGTAGCATTTTACAGCGAGAAATTAAGTGGCTCTCGGCTGCGGTATTCAACTTACGATGTTGAGTTCTATGCCATTGTGCAAGCATTAAGGCACTGGTCCCACTATTTGTTGCATAGAGAATTCATTCTCTATTCTGACCACGAAGCACCTAAACACATCAACGGCCAATATAAGCTCAACCAAAGACATGTAAAATGGGTGAGCTTCTTGCAGCAGTTCACCTTTTCTTTAAAGCATAAGGCTGGAGTACACAACAAGGTGGCTGATGCTTTGAGTCGTCGAGTTTCCCTACTCACCACTATGTAGGTTGAGGTGTTGGGATTTAATTCTTTTAGAGATTTATATGCTGTAGATCAGTATTTTGGGCCTATATTACATAATATCAGATCTGAACAGCGGAGTGATTTCCATTGCCATGATGGATACCTCTTCAAGGGCCATCAACTTTGCATTACAGATTGCCCTCTACGAGAAAAGATCATCACGGAGCAACATGGCTTGGGCCATTTTGGACGCGATAAGAGCTTAGCTTCAGTGACTGAACACTTCTTTTGGCCTAGAATGAAACGGGATGTCACAAGATATGTAGAAAGGTGCAATGTTTGTCAAAGGGCAAAGGGTTGATCTACTAATGCAGGATTATACACACCACTTCCAATTCCTAATTCTCCATGGGCAGCAATTAGCATGGATTTTGTGCTTGGTCTTCCTCCTACCCAAAAAAGAATGGATTCTACCATGGTTGTCATGGATAGGTTCTCAAAGATGGTTCACTTTGTTGCTTGTAAGAAGACAATGGATGCCTCTAATATTGCTAATCTTTTCTTTAAAGAGATCTACAAATTGCATGGTGTTCCTCGCTCAATTGTTTCGGATCGTGATACTAAGTTTCTTGGACATTTTTGAAAGACTTTATGGAAGAAGATTGGAACAACTTTAGATTTCAGCACTTCATTTCATCCTCAAACCGACGGTCAAGCCGAAGTTGTTAATCGAAGTTTGGGCAATTTGCTAAGATGTATGGCTGGGGATAAGCCGAAACAATGGGATACAGTACTGCCACTTGCCGAATTTGCTTATAACAGCTCAAAGAATAGCATGACACAACAGAATCCTTTTGAAGTTGCGTACGGATACAATCCTAACAACATAGTTGACTTAGTTCCCATCCCAAACTTAAAGAAAGTTAATTTGAAGGCTGAAGAAATTGCAGAGCACATGACGCACGTCCATGAGCATGTGCGCAAACATCTTGATGCCAACAATGCCAAGTACAAAGCCGCAACGGATGTGCATCGTCGAAGAGTTGTGTTTGAGGTTGGTGACTATGTTTGGGCTGTTTTGACCAAAGATAGAGTTCCAGCTGGGATGAATTACAAGATGAGAGATCGAAAAATTGGTCCATGCAAGATATTAAAGAAAATCAATGACAATGCATACAAGCTGAAGTTGCCAAGCCATATTAACATCTCAGATGTCTTCAATTTCAAACACTTGGTGCCATATATGGGAAACATGGTAGAAGAAGCAGACAACTTGAGGTTGAATTTTTCTCAACTTGGGGAGACTGATGCAACCCAGGAGTAATCCATTTATTAATTATTGGTTGTCGCATGTCTATGAAGCTCCATGTAGCGCTGCTCTATGTTAACTTTTCTTATTTTAAGTTGTTTTATAGATAGTTGTTATGGTCTAGTTAAGTATGTGCTCTATTTGTTTTAACACTTATAAGGCTGAGATTAAAAAGATCCAAGGGCCATATATTATGCCTTTCCAGCAACCTATAAAAGCTACTTTTTTGGGATCAATCTTATTAATATAAAAAGTATTCTGCTGCTACAGTCTTTCTACCAGCCACTTCCTGCTTGTTTTCTCCTCCTTACTTCTCCTTTAAATTTACTTTCTTTCTCATTTTCTTGCTTGGTTGTGGAGCTATTTTATTGGCCCGTTGTTAAGCTAGCCATAAGGAACTGTTAACTCCAGCCTCCTCACAGCAGGCTGCATCACACACACACGGGAAAAATTTCAATGAATCCAAGCCATTATAAAATAAAAATTCTACTAGCATATGTATTTTCTTGTTTGTTGTATGCTTTTTGGAGCTTTTAATATTTAAGATTAGAACGTTAAATCGTGCATTCCAAATTTCAAATGATCCACGTTTTGGATCGTGCAATCAAATTTGCAATTCACTAAGGGGGGTTGTAATTATGGGTGTGTGTGTGCGTATGTAGAGAGAGAGAGAGAGAGAGAGAGAGAGAGAGAGAGATTTAATTACAATTTTATTACAAATGCAGAAAAATAACTTCACCAGTGAAAAAAGTGAGAAAACAACAGAATTTATCAGTACATTGTTTAAAACAGCAAAAGAAAAATAAAAGAGAGAAAGATTACTTGATCTACAAAGGACAGTGAGAATGCACATGACAGATGTTTATGGTGGTCGTATCTCTATTAGGTCTGGGGCGTTGGGAGAAAGTAAGAATAACTCAGCAACTTTTTGAAATTCATTTATTGATGCGTGCATGTGGAAATGCATGACAAATTTATTTATATATATATATATATATATATATGTCTTCTTTTCTCTTCTATTTTTATTTCTTTCAAAAATTCATATTTTCATCCAACTCCACTCCCAAGAAGAGCCATTTCCATAAATTTCTGAATAGCATATAAAAGTAATCCTTAAAATCACATACCATCCTCAGACACCACTTCTTGGTTTTCTTCAAGTAATGCCATTAATCGTCTTAGGGGCTGCATGGCAGCCTCTTTGCACACCAACCGAATATCTGAACCTGAATAACCTTCTGTCCTTTCCACCAGTAGATCATATGGAAGTTTCTCCTCACCAGGTGCTGATGGCAATAGTTCCTCAAACATGGCTTTTCTTGCTTCTGGTTCAGGAAGAGGTACAAGAATCTTATATCATGGTTAAAGAATTGTTCAATATATCGCAACACGGAACTTCAGTTGCAATTTTCTCATTCATGGTATGGGAAACAGGAAATTGCCATCAGACTAAATCTTCTGCAGCTAACATTAAGAGTGAAAAGAGTAAAAAGGTACAAAGCATCATAGTCCAATGCTAACATATTATGTGCCATGATTAAGTGAAACTAATAATGCATCAACCCCAAATGTTGAAGCTGTCACTATCTAAGGTTCTGGAGAATCTTGTTTTTTCTTTTTTCAAAAAAAAATGTAAAACCATATAAATGTACAATTCCAATTTGTGAGCATAGAAGTAATTCGAGAATGAAATTTCTCAGCAATCACTGAACAAAAAAATAATAATATCAGCAATCAATTAACTCCTACTTTGTGCATGCTAATAAACAAGTCTTTTAGAAATTTCACAACAAACTATTTATGTGTCGCATTAGCAATCCTTTCACTCAGCATCATATAAGTCTCACACCATGTACATTTGTCTCTTGGCGGGAACAACAGGAATATGATTTCACAATTAGGACTTGCTCCACATTTAACTACAGTCGACCCTCTTATAATTAATATTCAATAAGTTAATAATCTTTAATAATTAATAAATTTTTAAGAAACCAATTTGGTTCCGTGGTGGATAATTAATAATTCTATTACTTAATAATAATACTTTTTTCAGAAAAATTCTTAATAATATTAATTATTAGAGAGATAAATTACTTATATATATCCCACTTATTACATGTGTTGGTAATTATATTCATTAATTCTATATGATTCAAATAAAAAGTATTGTAAATAAAAAAAATTATGACATCAAGAAACACTTCTTAACTTAAAATGGATATTAAGAGTTTTTTATGTCATAAATTGAATATTATATGTATTTTTTTATGAAAAATTAAAATTTCATTGAAAAGTTGCATATAAGATCTTATTTTTGTATCGAAAATCATTTACATATAAGAAACACTTATTGTTTAATGAAACTATTAGAAAACTTAATAAATTTTTAATCTCCCACGTCTATTAATTATAAGAGGGTTGACAGTACCTCAATTTGAAACCTATAAACAACCCAATTATAATTTAGTTAAAAACAACTTTTTAATGCAGTCCTTTCTAATCACTGAAGGACGGATGAATTAGCCTATCAAAAGGATACCCGCTTCTCAAGACGCCTGAGCATAGCCGCATCCAGTTCCCAAGGGAGGTTTGTTGCCGCCAGGACAAAAACGAGTTCATCTGTCCGCGTCAAACCATCCATCTGCAATATAACCCAAGCCATCAATTCTTGAGAAAGTAGAACTGAAAACATACTTGATTTTAACATGAATAACTGATGTGCTAAATTTCAATTTGTTGTTTGAGATAAGACTCAGAATTTTTTTTTTATTTTTTTATTTCCAGACTTTATACATTCTTTTGTAGATTTTATAGGTGATTTGAGTTTTACAGAGGCAGTCTGGTCTTAACTATATGTACTACACATATGCAAGGGGTCACTTCACCTTTGGGCACTGTGTGTATAACATATTATATACTGGATAATTAGGCAAACAACATATACCACAAATGAACTACACAGATAAAGTAAAAAGTAAACTGGTATTGTCTTAGCCAATAAAGCTAAACTGGAGTTGGTGTCGGTGGTAGACAGTGACCTCAAAGCATTAGGACACATGGTAGTGTTGGTCCGGCAAAACAAAGTCACATACAAAATGGTGTATTCCATGTCCAAAAATACTATTACCAAAAAACTATGGTTACACATCATACAATATTAATTGCTATTATTCAGCTAGGGATAACTAAGCAATACAAGTTCTCTCATAATACTGTTTTTGGTGAATTCGTACTGATCAGATGAATGCCTGGGAGAGGATTGGATTATACTTAGAGAACTAAGCAGAGTAAGAACTTTCATAAAATGAAATGTCTAAAGCTGCATTCACAGTTTGATTTACTAATTTATTTTTTATAAGAAGTATTCATTCAGAAGCCCCACATTGAGGACCCAACTCATGTACATAAAGCATATAGATTTGGCCCCTTAAACCCATCATCCAAAAACCCTACAAATGAATTTGGTCTACCTTAAGCAATGTTGTGCTCCAAAAATATTAATGTTCAGAGCACAACTCTCAAAAAAGCAACAGAGTGCTCCTCCCCCACCAAAAAATTAATACTTTTCATATTGGCAAAACTTTATTGCTTCTGCAATATATATATATATATATATATATATATATATTTTGCACTCTAGAAAATCCAGAACAGAACTTGGCATGAACCTCTTAATGCCTAAAAGAGCAAACAGAATAGCTCATAAATCCCAGACCACCAAACAAAACAAGCGAAGATGCACAAGAGACCTCTTCCACTTTGCACATGTAACACTTATTGGTCAGTCTAAAACCCCTCTTCTTCAATCTGTCAATAGTAAAAATGGTCTTCCAAGATGCTGATCAAACAAAAACATCACCTTTAGTGAAGCCTTTGATTTCCAAATGCTTTTCCAAGGAAAAGAAGCCTTTAGCATCCTATCAAAGATTCATAGAAGGAATTCACTGAAAAGATACCTTCCCTTGCTGCCATCAAACTAATAGCATCAACACTTCTTCCCACCTCAGCCACCTTCTGGAGTAATTCCAAGAACTTAAAAACTACCCTTAATTTCCTTGCCTTAAAGTAGGGAACCAAACCACCCATCATCAATGAAGGAAACAAAATCAGAAACCGAAGCTTCAACACTAGTTGTGAGCCAAAACAAGCTAGACAAATTGCTTTTGATCAACATTAGTCTAGCCCCCTTTGACAAATCCATCTTCTTCCAACCCGCAAACCTCTTTTGAAAGCACTCCACCACTAAATTCCAATCCTCTCTAGCTTTAAAGGTTAATCCCAACAAAAGATCAAGGTATCTAGTAAGCAACGAACCCACCTTGCACATCAAACCTTTAGCCAAATCCTCCTGTACACTAATCTCACCCTACCGGAATGAGTTCTCTCATAGCTAGAATAACTTGCAACCCAGCAGCTGCCTCAAAGCGAAAGCCAGACCTCATGCATATCAACTGCTCATCCATATCAACAAAAATCATAGTATCATTAGCAAACAGAAGATGATACACTGTCAAAGAATCTCCCCTCACTCCGTGAACACTGAAGCCACTAAATAGACCACCTTCCATAACTTTCCTCAACATTATACTCAATCCCTCCATTACAATAATAAACAGCAATGGGGATTGAGGATCCCCTTGCCTCAAGCCCCTTGAGTTGGGAAAGAAGACTTTAGGAGAACCATTCACCAACAACAAAAAACTTTACTGAAGAATACAAGCCTGGATCCACCTTCTCCACTTTTTTCTCAAACCCCATAATCTTCAACAAATATAATAAAAAATCCCAATTAATGTGGTTATAAGTAATTTCTATCAATTTACAAATAACTCCAGGTTCATTACTCCTAATTTAGGAATCCACACACTAATTTGCTATTAACACATCCATAATTTCTCTCACTAACAAGGCATTTTGTGATTCCCCACAACTTTTTTCAATCATAATGAAAACACTACAAGTGGCTTACAAATACATACCAATAGGTTAATCGGTCTGAAATCCCTATTGTCAGAGTCCCCCCCCTTTTTTTTGTAACTAAAGCCACAAAAGTGGCAATGAAACTTTCTGAAAATGACCATGGGAAAAAGAAGAAAAATCATTATCACATCGTCCTTCACCACTGCCCAACACTTACTGCAAAAATGCCATGGTTAAACTGGCCCCGGCACCTTATCACTTGAAATCCTTCTTAACCACTTCCAAGTGAAGTCTCTTTCCACCCAAAGCTTATCCTCTTTTTATTTGGTCCCAAACTCTAGCACATCCAGAACCAGCATCATCCCAACAATCTCAGAGTTAAAAGATTTGTAGAAAAGGACAATTCATCCTTTCACTTCATCCTCTAAACTCAAAAATCTCTCCATCTATAGAAATGCTGCTAATATGGTTGGTTCTTATATGGGAATTCCTAGTCTAATGAAAATTGTGTTTTTATCTCATTCTCTTAAACCATAAAGCCCTAGATTTTTTCCATGAACTAATCTCTTCTAAGATAAGCAATTTCCCAATTCACTTTTCCCATCCCTTTTAACTAGAGTTGTAAAACGAACCGAGCTACTCAAACCCAGCTCACATTCAAAATCGACGCCTGAGTTAAGCAAGCCAACTTGAACATATTTTAAAGCTCGTTAATTTATTGAGCTCGGCTCGATAAGGTATTAGACTACGCTAATACTATATTAAAAATAAATTTACTCGAGCTCGCCTCAATTAAAGAGTCATTCAAGATCGACTCAAGAAATAAACAAGTTAAGCTTGAACATAATTTAAAACTCGTAAATTTTAGCAAGCCCAGCAGCTCATCTACAACCCTACTTTAACACTCTCTTCACTAGATATCAATCCTTGCTCTTCTCTAACATACAACTCCCTAATTTCGTAAAATAATATTGTTTTCCTGATTTCCAAAATCCCAAAAAAATTCATATTCCACATTTTCAAATCTTCCTTGAGCCTCTTGAGTAGCCAACACAAATCCTAGTGCACGAACCACCTTATAACCTTGTCACCACCACCCTCATAATGTAAACAAAACCCTCCTCTCTCAACCATATTCTCAAATCAGAACAGGCTTTCCCCCAAACGCAAACTGCCACAATCCAAACATGATCATATACTAGATGTGGAAGGCACATTTGAGTAAAATCCAAAAAGTTTTCTTCCTAATCTCTAGATGAAAGAAATCTAAGTGCAACATAAATGGATTATCCTGGCCATTACCTCAAGTAAACCTTCCTCTTTTATTTTGATGAGTAAAGGATCATTAGAAAGTGCAACAAGGAGACAAAACCAATGTGCATGAAGCATGTACTCCAATCCACAATTTATCTACAAAGAGGTGCATCCCATATACTCTTCACAATTGCCAATTATCCCATCATCCACTGGACCATAAACTCTTGAAAATGTCCACTAGAAACCATCCTCAATAGTTTGGAACAAACGAGATAAAAAAAAAAAAAAAAAATCCCCCTTCCAGCAATCAATCCTAGATACCACTCTAGAATCCCATAACAGCAAAATGCCACCTGCTGTACCCCTAGCCCCTAAATCATCTCTCTACCTCCCCATAAACTTTTCACAAATCACAACAGTTTGTGAAACCTACTCTACTTTGGTCTCCTACAAACAAACTATAGATGCTCTCCAATCCTTCAACAATTCCTTGATCACTATCCATTTTCCGGGATCATTTAAGCTCCACACATTCCACGAAATCATCCTGAACTACATGTGTACACAGTACAACTGAAATTGATAGCTTCCTCATTTCTCCACTAAACTTCGAACTGGAACTTCTTTTCTTCTTCCTCTATCCTCTCACTCTCATTCATCTGTCCTGCTCAATAGCCGAAAACAGCTCCATGAAGTCCTCACATCCAGCAACTGAAATCCCCAAAAACCTACTATACTCTCAATTTTCCTCAACACCCGTGCTGAAGCTTCTGCCATTTTTTCCTCTTTGCCCCTTACTGCAATATTCCTCTTGTAGTCTTCTGTGACCCACTACCCCTCTTCTAAATCTCCCCCATCCTGAACCCCCCCGATATGTGAATCTCTACATCGCCCAATCTTCTGAGGCTTCAAAACAGCAATTGTTTTGCATATAAGAGGTCCTTTCTCTAAAACTTCCCCCCAAATCCAAATGCACATCAGAACCCATCAAGCACCCCCCCTCTGTAAACCAGTCCTCAGGATGAGCTTCATCTGGACTAACAGTATCACGCCACCTCAGAATTTTCCCCACAACCTCTTGAACAATAGCCATGCAGCTTTCTCGGCCAAATCCCCATTCCCATCAAATCATCAATACCCATCAGACTCTTGGCACAGCTTCAACTAACCCCCATGCCCAGATCAATCCCTTGGTCCCTTATCTCTCTGCCCCTGTTATCTTGCTGCTCTGAGTGCAAACCTTTCTGACACCATACCTCGCCCCTCTGTACCTTCTGAATCTGCATTTCCTCCTCCTAAGCAGTCAACCCAACCATCCCTACTCCTCTCTATCCTGCCATCACACTAGACTCCCCCATCTCCCCTATTCCACTGGTACACAACCATTTGAACCTCCTATCTGTCAGTCTCCCTCCTGAAACCTGAACTACTCCAGATTCTAACAAGCTTGTGCTTCTTCCTCTTGTTTATACTAGCATTAATGAATCAGGCCCGTCCAACTCCTCCTGTCCAGTCCATCCTTGAAGCCCACTTCGATAATCCTCCCTTTCTCTGGGCTTTGGATCCTCCCTGAGCCAATCAGATATTAAAGACCCACACCTGTTATGCAGATGCAGGCCCATATTCGTCTCATTAAGCTCGTCCCCAAAAATACGTCTGTGCCAGACTTTGGGCCTTGTACACTAATTTTTTTAACTCACTGAGCCTCATCCATTCTACACTTCTCGGGCTTCTGACCCTTGTCAAGCCCACCAAAATTTGGTTTCATATGAACTCCCACAGCCCAATCTCCCTTTACCCCTCCATTAGTGACATGGCCCATTGGCCCTATTAAGCCCATGTCTTCCATCATTTTCAAAAGCCCTTGCATACTGAAGTGACCCACATGCCTCATTTTGAAAATTCAAACAATCTGCCAGGTACACATTCTTATCCAATCGCAATCCTCTTATCCTTCCACATGTTACTCTCCTCTCCACCCCCTTCTACTATGGTATATGGTAGACTTGTATCATATTGTCACAATACTAGAGACTGGTCCACTTCCCCAATATTTGTCTCAATGCAATCTTTCCAGACTCTGGCAAAATACCTCCTGTTTCCCTATTACTTTATCCCTTCTTTGTCGATGCTTCTCACATTTAAGATTCGCTCATCAACTTCCCACTCCTCCATCAATCACAGTCTGTCACCAGCCTTCCTCTTTTGTGCTCCACCTCAAAGGACGAGCTGATTCTACCCGGACTAGAATTCTCAAACTCCACGACCCCATCTGTGCCCCTACTGAAGCTGAAAGCTGCCTTCTGGCGACACTGCTGTATACGCCAGCCAGCCGGGAGATGACTTCTGCTAGCCATAGCTTCATCCACTTTCACGAACCTCCCACATTTCTCTCCAAGGGTCTGAAAAACCTCATGGCTCCATAGGTGCAGGAGTTCTAGAAATTTCACCCACACCTCCTTTGGTCTGTTGCCTGGATTGTAGCAGCAGCTAGCTGGCGCGCACCAATCCAAAAACAGGGGTTCCCCCCTGAAATACCAATTTCTCTCCAGCACCCTCCTTGCCTCAAACCACAAAGGAAATTAGAACAGAACAGTGTTCCCTTCAATTCCTTAACCCTAACTCTGGTAGTCACTCTCCACTTGAGATCCACCATTCCTGGACTCTCCGGCACTCCGGAACAGCGTGATCCATTGCTCCCACTAACCGACCAAACACTTCCTTAGGAAATCCATCGTCTCATAGCAATCAAATTCGACCAAATCTCCATACCCTACTTCAGAGGTTTTGACAGCAACGGTTCCATTTCAGCCCACTGTAGGTATGATCACAATCCTCCCAACTTTTCAAAAACCCTATAAATGGCCTCCCAACCCCCACGTATGTCGATTTCAGTGATGAACACACACAAACAATCATTGCCCTTACAAACCTCCAAGTACACAAATGTGCCCCCCTCGTTCTGAACCCTCCATCTCCATCTTCGCTTTGAAGCTTCGAGCAATTTCCACAAATCCTCACGATCTACCTCCACCCATCAAACCAACCCTTTTCCTCTCTCTATCAACTGGAATCGAACACCAGTGGCACCATCTCCAATGTCAACTAACACAATAGACCTGCTGCCAGATCGCCTGTCACAGCCACAACAAGAAGACTTACTGTACCAACGTACAGTGCATTCACAGTTTAATTAATATTCATGCGACAACGTATTTGAATTTTCTTCCAACTATAAAAAACAAAACACAAATAAGAAATGATCCTCTGCGCTGGATCTTAGAAATTGAACTGTTTGATAATCTAGTTAACAAGTTAATGTATATGAGTTTCACACATGCATTCAATTTATATATATTGATGCACTAGCAAAAAATTGATATAACCTGTATGAGTAGCTCAGTTTTCAAACGCCTACTAGCTTCATGCTCACTGCGCCCCTCACCACGTTGACTAATAATTGCATCGATTTCATCAAGAAATATAGTTGAAGGTGCATGATGCCGAGCAAGCTCAAACAGTACTTTCACTAACTTCTCTGAATCGCCTGTAATGTAATATTAAGTTAGAAGAATGATACACAGTTTTTTTAAGATAAGTAAATGACACACTGCAATATAATCTGATAACTTGATTTTTTTTTTTTTTCCAGAAAAAGGTACATTCAATTTTTCTTATATAATAGTTTCAGTAAAAGAGCAATGTTTGTCAAATCATAGGAAATGCCAGGCATGTATTCAAACATCGTGCATATAAATTAGAAATTCCGAATCCAGCCTAGGAATTGTAGTAGTGTGGTAGCATTGATAAAGAATTGATGCTTTTCAAATATTTGAGTTATTTTTTTATTTTTTTGTTTGGTATGACCAATTTTTTGTAGTGGTGGGAGTGATGTCCTTTAAATAAGGGAGCCTTAGTTTGTTGTCAACCATCTTGCTAATAACTCAAAACAGCAAGAATACCAATGCTGGTAGAGTGATGTGCATTAAATGGGGGAGCCATAGTTTGTTGTCAACCATCTTGCTAATAATTTAAAACAGCAAGACTGCAAATTGTAGTAGTATGACACTATGGTTCATTAAATTTGGGAAAGGGATAGTTTAACTTTTTGCAGTTACACATTTCTAATCATTGTTATCAGAACCAGATCGCCCATGGACCTGTTTTGATGGCTGGGCCATGGTTCAACCATAGGCCAAACCAGTTGGCCTATCTGCTTCTGAATAGTGTTAAAATACTAAAATTTGCAAATTACATACCAAAGCTTATCTTGGTTTACTGGTAATGGCGTATTATGTCTAATTAAAATGTTTATGATTCAACTCTTTGTTCACATGCCACAACAAATTTTTTTTATATATATTTATTTGAGCGAAGTTTGGTTGTATGGAAGCGCCAATACCGATCAAAAAAGGGAGTATTGTCTAACACTAATCAAGAGCACTTTGTCCGATCTCCTTATTATATGCACCTTTTTCCTATCCCAGGCTCAAGGTTGAAGAGACTAGAGAAGTTTTACAGAGATTTTGTTTGGAGTGCTTGATGGGGATCAAGGACTGCATGGGCCAATAATATTTGATCCAAGAGAATATTTATTTTATTGTGTATTTTTTTTTCATTTTAGGACTTTAACGTTTATTTTAGGAGTTGGTTTATTTTGATATTCTTTAGTTCCTCGTTTTTAGAATAGGATGAAGTTTTCTTATTTTTGAATTTATCTTGAATTTTCCTATATAAAGGCATTAGTTATAATTGATGGAACTTAAAGACTTTTGATTATTGAATAATACATAATATTTCTCGTGGTTTTCTCTCTCAAGGCTCTCTCTCCCTCTCTCAAGTTCCCTTTCCTCTCTCTCTTCCTTATCTTATCCTTCTTCTCTTCTCTTCTCTCCTCTCCTCCTACATTAGTGGTATGTGGGATGAATTCAAAAATCGCCTAATCATTTGGAAGAAAATGCAAGCTAGTACAAGAGGGGGGTTTGGGAGTAAGAAATTTGAGTGTGTTAACCAAGCCTTGCTAGTGAAATGCTATGGAAATATGGTGCAAAGCAAAGAAAAATTTATGGAGTAGGGTGGGGGAAGGAAAATATGGGAGTGAAGGGAGGTGCTCGGTGCTCCAGGGAGATTCCGATGTCTTATGGATACAAAAGGGATGTGATGAGTTTTTAAAACATTTTTAATGAGTACATGTAATTTCATTAAAAGCACCAAAGTGGGTGCGCCCATATACAAAAAGGCACTATACAACCACCGCTCAAGAAAGTTATAGATTATCTATAGATAGGAATGTCAACGGGATGGGTATGTGACGGGGTACCCCTTTCCAATCTGCACCCCGTGAAAAAAAAAAATTCATCCCGCCCTTGGCGAGGTAGGACATCCCCAAAAAATTCTCAAGGTGAGAAGGGTTTCCCATCGGTGTGATAAACTATTATACATAACATTTGCAGAGCAAAGGATGGCAATGACAAGAAACCTATAACAGCAAAAGGGTAAAACTTGTAATCATAAAAATTATATCCATATAAAGATGTAAATAAATATTAATAGACATATCCACACAAACAAATCTCTATATAAACAAATTGAAGGGGAAATTCAAAGCATAGATAAGACATAGATCTATATTTTATTGTGTATACATATACATAGATAGCAAGTAGTATGTTTTCACCTGCGATCTTCGACAAGCGAGACAAAGACTGATGGTGATTCGGTGGCGGCAACACTTTTCCTCGGCAACAAGCCCATTGGTGATGCTACTTGTTCTATCGTTCATGGCAGAGTGAGAGAGAGACATAGTGGGACAACTAGTTCATGGCGTGTGAGAAACGGAGAGAAAGGGAGACGGAGACGGAGACGGAGACGGAGACGGAGACGGAGAGAATGAGACATATGGTGGGAGGCTATTGCGTGAGTGGGTAAGAGAGAGGCTGAAGCTTCGCCCTAATGCAAGAATGGGGTTATATAAATATTAGGGTACTTATGGTAATATGAAATTGTTTTGAGTGTATTTATGTATTTTTACTACATAATAGGGACAATGCGAGGCGGGGCTTTCCCATCCCCTACCCAAACCTGATCGGATTTTAACTTTTCTTATCCAAACCCACCTGTTACCAAGTTATACTCCTCCCAAACCCGTCCAATTAGAGGCGGGATGGGGCAGGTTACCAGAAAACCCCACCCCATTGACATCCCTATCTATAGACAAAGCAATCCATGTAATTCCAAAATAAAGAGTCAGCAATGCCGCCTTGAACTCTCAAATGGGGAACACAACCCCTTTGAATGATATTTGGTTCCTTTCCTTCCAAATAATCCACCATAGACACAAAGGAGCCACATGCCACACCTCTCTTGCCCTTCTCGTTACTCTACTTCCTCTCTAACATAGAAGAATTTCTGATGTTGACCAAGGCATCACCCATTGCACCCTTAAACATATAGGTTCAAGGTGAGAAAGGGCCAATGGGTTTGGTTTCAGTAGGATCATTGGTGCAGTGAAGGCCCTTCGTTCCCAGTGTTTCCAAGATTATTTAGAAGTTCCAGTCAATCATCACGCTCCAGTAAAGGAGATTTGGACGAGAATATATAGCAAGGTGGTATGAGAAACACGTTTTCATAGACCTCTTCCAGATTGGGAAGAGTGTGAGATTGTCGCTCTCTGTGCTTTGCAATATGACCGTGTTTGTGAAGGGGAGTCAGAGGATAAGGATATTGTGTTGGGCTAAGGAGTGGAGAGGTACTTTTGAAGTAAAGAAGACTGGAATTTCCTTGAAAAGCAATATGGTGTATAACAGTCCCTCCAAAATTGGCTTTCTTTGGGTGAGCGGTCGCTCTTAGGAAAATTTTGACTCCTGATAATCTGTTGAGGGAAAGAAAATTTATAACTTGCTGGGGTTGTGTATGAGTGATAGAGTCAATTAGTCATCCTTTTTTGCATTGCCCAGTCCCTATTGTGGGCTCTATTTAGTGTGGCTTGGTTATGCCTACATTGGTGGGGTTTCTGGAAAGTTAGAGAGGTTATATGGTGAGTAGGAGAATAGGATTTTTGGAAAGCAGCCCCATCATATCTTTGATGATTCTTTTTTTTTTTTTAAAAAAAAAATAAAGGAGTATTGAACAAGAAGCACCAAAATGGGGGTATAAAATAAAACTATCTATAATTCTACATCATCTAAAAACTCTACAAAAGAATCTATAGAGATGGCTTCCTTTTATTCAAAAATATATGGAGCTAAGCATATTGTGCTTCAAAGTCCATAATCTCCCTTCAAAAGATCCTCTATTCCTTTCCAGCCAAATGTTCCACCAAAGGCAAAGCGAAGGCACTTGCCACACCTCCCTCACTCCCCTTCTCATCTTATTGCCCCCTTCAACTAAACAAAACCTCTTGTATTAGATGAGGCATCACCCATTGAATTCCGAAAAGTGAGAAGAGCCCACAACTCTCTTGCTGCCAAGTAATGCAACAAAAGGTAACCAACTATTTTCTCATCAATCTTACACATGCAACAACGGTTAACCACTATTCCCCACCTACGAAGATTTTTTTTTTTTATAAGTAAAGGTATTGTACTGAAAGAATTGCCTGAGGGTGGCAAACGCAGATGCAAAAGGGACAGACTCACAAAATTAAAGTCTCAGCCACCCAAAAAATTTACAAATTTACATACATGAGATTACTTCTTCAACCCAAAAGTAAAACATTTTTAAAGACTGTCTTTAAATAAAAAAAGGGCCAATTCTACCCTGTTCAAAATTCCTTTGATTCCTTTCCCTCCACAAACACCAAAATAGACGAAGTGGAGCTATCATCCACGCTTTCCTCACATCCCTTCTCACCCTTCCTCCTTTCCAGCCCACAAGAAAATCACCAACTGAATAAGGCATAATCCAAGAACAGCCGAAAAGCGAGAACAAAAGACTCCCAAATCCACCAAGCAATGGAGAAACAGATGACAAACTGCATCCCACAGATCTAAGTAGATTGGCTCACCATCAATCACCCAATCTCTCTAAGAATCCTTGAGGCCTCCTTAAACGGAAACTCAAACATGAAATACGCTCCATGCATATCCAGAACCTTAACCCTACTCATCGATCCCACCCTTCCTACTAAACATCTCTCCATAAATTTCAGCCTTGCCCTCCAGATTCAATATTCACAATTACATTCCCATGCTCTTTATATACAAACATTGGGAAGACCAGCCACCCCTGAATCGTGGCTACCTCTTTGAAGGTTCTTACAGCACTTTCGACTGAGTTCTCGTTCAGCTTCCCCAATTTCTAGACAGCCTCTACCATAGTGTTAAATATCGGCAGTTACGTTACGTAACGGCCGCGACGTAACGGGTTTTCGAGGTGGCGATCCCGTTACGCACCGATAAAACGGAGTGGAAAGATTTCACGGCAGTAACGGCCGTTACGTCCGTTCCGAAACGGTAACGGCCGTTACAGTATGTTACATACCCGTAACGTCCGTTACGGACCGAAACAAGAAAGGAAAACAGAGAACAGATAGAAACAAGAAAGGAAAAAGAAAAAGCAGCTTCTTCAGAATTCAGAGAATATAGACAGAGAATATAGACAAATTAAAGCAGTTGCTTTATTGAAAATTTGAATTTGAGGTGAAAGAAAGCAAAGAAAAGTTGGAACTGAAGCTTACCTGGAAGAATCAGTCGTCTCTCTTCAGTCATCTCTCTTCAGTCTCTTTCATAGCTTGAAGAACCAATCGTTGTTTGCTTCCAGTTCGATCCAGCCAAAGGTACGTAAAATCTTCTCTTCTGTGTTTTTTTTTCTTTCCCTGAATCGGCGCCGCTTCATCGGAAGTCGTCGATCGTCGTGGTCACGGCCTCACGCCGTCGTCGTCGATCGTCGTGGTCATCGCCGTCGGAGTCACGGCCTCACGCCGTCGGACCTGCCGACTCTTCTCTGTTTTGTCGCACGAAGGAGAGAGAGGAGGAGATTTGGGTTTTTTACGGGGTTGGTTTGCTTTTGTTGGAAGAGAGAAACAGAAACTTCTAGGCTCTGTCTTTCTTTTTCTTTCTTTTTCTTTTTTTTTTTTTCAATCTTTGGCCGTTGCACTGTATGTTTTGTTTACATTTATTTTTTATTTTTTTTCAGTCTTTGCTTGAATTTTTTTTTCCTTACCTGTGGTTGAAAAACTTATTTATTGTAATGTTTAATTTATTTATTAACAATAAGTTATTGATTGATTGAAAAACTTAATTATTTTAAAAAAATTAAAAAAAAATTATATTGAGAAAAAATTAAAAAAAATTAATTGTAATATTTAATATATTTATTAACAATAAGTTATTGATCGATTGAAAAACTTAATTGTTTTAAAAAAATTAAAAAAAAATTATATTGACAAAAAATTATTGATTGAGAAAAAATTAATTATAATGTTTAATTTATTTGTTAACAATAATTTATTAATTGATTGAAAAACTTAATTGTTTTAAAAAAATTAAAAAAAAATTATATTGACAAAAAATTATTGATTGAGAAAAAATTAAAAAAATTTAATTGTAATTTTTAATTTATTTATTAACAATAAGTTATTGATTGATTGAAAAACATAATTGTTTTTAAAAAATTAAAAAAAAATTATTGATTGAGAAAAAATTAAAAAAATTTAATTGTAATGTTTAATTTATTTATTAACAACAAGTTATTGATTGATTGAAAAACATAATTGTTTTATAAAAAATTAAAATAAACTATATTGACAATAATTGAAAAAATTATTGATTGAGAAAAAATTAAAAAAATTTAATTGTAATGTTTAATTTATTTATTAACAATAAGTTATTGATTGATTGAAAAACTTAATTGTTTTAAAAAAACTAAAAAAAATTATTGATTGAGAAAAAATTTAAAAAAATTAATTGTAATGTTTAATTTATTTATTAACAATAAGTTATTGATTGATTGAAAAACTTAATTGTTTTAAAAAAAATTTTAAAAAAAATATTGATTGACAAAAAATTAATGATTGACAACAAATTAAAAAATTTAATTATAATGTTTAATTTATTTATTAACAATAAGTTATTGATTGATTGAAAAACTTAATTGTTTTAAAAAAACTAAAAAGAAAATTATATTGACAAAAAATTATTGATTGAGAAAAAATTAAAAAAAATTAATTATAATGTTTAATTTTTTTATTAACAATAAGTTATTGATTGATTGAAAAACTTAATTGTTTTAAAAAAATTATATTGACTAAAAATTATTGATTGAGAAAAAATTAAAAAAATTTAATTGTAATGTTTAATTTATTTATTAACAATAAGTTATTGATTGATTGAAAAACTTAATTGTTTTAAAAAAACTAAAAAAAATTATTGATTGAGAAAAAATTTTAAAAAATTAATTGTAATGTTTAATTTATTTATTAACAATAAGTTATTGATTGATTGAAAAATTTAATTGTTTTAAAAAATTTTAAAAAAAAATATTGATTGAAAAAAAATTAATGATTGACAACAAATTAAAAAATTTAATTATAATGTTTAATTTATTTATAAACAATAAGTTATTGATTGATTGAAAAACTTAATTGTTTTAAAAGAATTAAAAAAAAAATTATATTGACAAAAAATAAAAAAATTTAATTGTAATGTTTAATTTATTTATTAACAATTTGTAATGTTTAATTTCAGTTTTGATTAAAATGGCCCGTGGCAATGGTGGTGAGCCTTCTGGTACTAACCGTGATAAGGGAAAGGGAATTCAAGGTGGAGGTGGAGGTGGAGGTGGAGGTAGAGGTGGAAGTGGAGGTGGAAGTGATCCTATAGCTCCTAGTACTGACATTGGATGGCAATTTGCCATTCCATTTCCAGATAACAGGCATAAGTTGATATGTAAATTATGTAGGAGAATTGTCACTGGAGGGAATAACTAGACTGAAGCAACATTTGACACATGTAAGAGGGCAAATTGCACCATGTCCTAATGTCTCTCGAGAAATAAGAAAAGAAATGATGAAGCATCTCAAAGGTTATAAAGAGAAACAGAGTGAGAAAAGAAAACAAAGAGATGAAGTTGAAAAACATATAAGACAATCGCAAAGAGATGATTATGACTTTGAGGGAGTAGTTCTCTCTTCTAGTGATTATTCTGATCCAGAAATGACAGTTGCACGACAGGCAAGTTTAAATGAACATCGTCAATAGGAGGAGGAACAAAGATTTCGATCACATGCTAGGGGTCATTTTGATGTTGGGGGTAGTAGTGGTGGCGGTGGTGGTGGTAGGCCAAGGGGATTGCGTCGATCTGCTACTGTTCGTGAGTCTAGCGGCAGTGGTCGCCAATGGATTGATCCAAATAGTCCAGAGGCTCGATTAGCTACAATGGATCCTGCACTTCATCGAAGTAAAAGTTCCAAACAACCTAAAATTTCTAATGCTGCAATGAAGAATTTGAAAAAACAACTTGGGATTACAGTGAGCCAGTTTGTTTTATTTTCTCAATCTTCTGCACGGATTGTTCTTAATAAGTGGTTCAAACCAATGTTAGATGTTGCAGCTGAGGTGGGAAAAGGGGTGCCTCTTCCAACTCCATATGAGATCACTGAAGTTTATTTGAAAAGAGAGTTTGAGCAATTGAGAAGTTGGATAGAGTCACATAAGCCTATCTGGGAGAAACGAGGTGTATCCATTATGTGTGATGGATGGACAGAGCCTACTAAGAAACATATCATCAATTTTCTAGTATACAGTAGTCGGGGCACAATCTTTCACAAATCAATTAATGCTACCGACGTCAGCTCAAGGAATTCAGATTACTATTTTGCCCTCATGGACAAGGTGGTTGATGAAATTGGTGAGAAATATGTTGTCCAGATTGTGACTGACAATGAAGCTGCAATGAAGCTTGCTGGTAAGAAGTTGATGCAAAAAAGGCCAAACCTGTATTGGACAGCGTGTGCAGCACATTGCATTGATCTTATATTAGAAGACATTGGAAATAAGAAAAGTGTTGCGAAAGTGTTGTCCCAGGCCAAAGAAATCACAAGCTTCATTTATAATTCTACCTGGGTGGTTGATTTCATGAAGCAGTTCACCAATGACCGAGAATTGCTACGCCCTGCTGTCACACGATTTGCCACCAATTTCATTGCATTGGAGAGTATTGTCAAACATAAGAGTGGCTTGAGAAATATGTTTAATTCCGATGAGTGGAAAAGGAGTAAATGGGGGAGGGAAAAACATGGAAAGGCTCATGATGTCAAAAAGATAATACTTGGAAATGATTTCTAGAGCAAAGCGAATGAAATCATGAAAGTACAAGAGCCACTTGTGAAAGTCCTTCGACTCGTTGATGGGGATGAGAAGCCCACCATGAGCTTTATTTATGAAGCCATGGATAGAGCAAAACTAGCCATTCAAAGAGACTGTCGCTACTACTTGGATTATTGGAAGATTATTGACAAGCGATGGAATTTTCAGCTACATCACGATTTGCATGCAGCTGGTAAATAACTAAGTACTAAATATAGACTACAATTCTAATTTGTTACATCAATTATTATATATTCATTGAGTTGCTTAATATCTAACTCTTTAGCAACTTTATTTATGTTAGGTTATTTTCTTAATCCTCAATTCCAATATGGTGGAAACATGTCAAATCATAGAGAAGTGATGGAAGGGGTTAAGCGGGTAATTCAAAAGTTGGAGCCAAACATTGATAAGCAAATAATGGCCATCAACCAAGTAAGTTTTTGAATTAGAAGTTTGTTTTCTTAATTTATAATAAATCAATCATACAAATAAAGTTCAAAGGTTAGGCACTTATCTATTCACATGTTTGCAGATTTTAATATTTCGTGATAAAGAACATTCATTTGGAACGGTATTGGCTCAACGAGCAGTGTCACTAACCAATCCTGGTAAGTGACTAAGTGTCAAGTGGTAAATAAAAATTTGATTTTTATATCAAATTAAAATTGAATTTTATCATTTGATAATGCAGCTGAATGGTGGATCCACTATGGCGGGTCAGCTCCTGAACTTCAAACCATAGCAGTCAGAGTGTTGAGCCAAACAACATCATCATCCAACTGTGAGCGTAATTGGAGTACCTTTAGCCTTATACATACAAAGACAAGGAATCGACTACGATACGCCAAATTGAACAGACTTGTCTATGTATATTATAATATGAGGCTAAAGATTAGACATGCTACAAGGAAATCCCAAATGGAGATTGAAAAGCAATCCAACCGCATCAATTTGGATTATATTTTTGAAGAAGATGATCCTTTAGCTCCATGGCTCCAAGAAAGGGAAGAACCAGTTTTGGATGGTCAAGAAAATAATTGGATGGACTTAAGTGATAATGATGAGGATGATGTCGCTCATCAAGAGACTGAAAATGTCAATTCTTCCAATAGTGGATCAGGTAGTGGTGCTGGTTTGACTCCTCCTAGTGGCAATAGTGGTAGTGGAAATGATGATAACTCAAGTCCTTCAGGTGATGGAGGCCTTGGACCTGGAGGACAAGTCCAAATTGTTGAAGGTAGTGTTCGTTATGATTCACCTTATCATGGAGAAGCTGGATATAGTGGTTTTCGCCCTGATGAAGAAATTGGAGAGTTTCCAGATCCACCTCCCCCAAGACATTACTCACGTCGCCCTCGCCGTGATGTAGGTGAATCAAGTAGGCAAAGACATTATTTACCACCAGTTGATTACAGTGATGATGATTCTGGAATTGCTCAACGTTTTGGAGATCTTGGAGTTGGACATCAAGTGGGCATTCAATCTAGATACCCATTATACTATCCCCCAGGTACAGAAAGACCCCTACCACTACCATTACAACCACACTACCCACCACCTCAGCAGGGATACCCCCAACCACAACCTCATTACTATCCCCTCCCATCACCACAATATGCAGCTCCATATCCACTTCCTTCAGATGCAGAGGCTTTTACAAATAACCTCTTTGGATCTACAATGCCTTATGGGGATGGAACTGGGTATTACATGCAGCAACAACCAGAAGATTCCAGTGGCAGTAATACATCAATAGGAATGGGAGGTTCCAATTATTTCAATAGACAAGTGCTGGAGAGACCAAATAATGATGATGACAATGATAGAGACTATCAAGAACCTGCACGCCATTCATTTTGGTGGTAGTTCCAAAAGGTGCCAACTAGCTACCAACTAATTAAATATTTGCATTTGCCTTCTTTTGTGAATTGTTATTGATTATGAATTTTTAATTGCATTTGAAATTTGAAGTAATTATTTACATTATTTGTTGCAATATTATTCTTAAAAATCATAAAAATGCTGCTTTTCGGTATTTTGACTTTAAAAAAAAATATAAAATTATAAAACACCTTTTTAAGTGTCATAAAAATGATAAAAATTACTTTAAAACCCTTAAAAGTAATAAACTGAAGTAAAAACATGTGTATCAGTAAAACTTAAGGGGTTTGCTAATGTTTGAAAAAAATTCACAGTCGCGGTTTCCGATTCCCGTTACGGGTGGGCCGATACTCCCGATACCGTTGCACCGCGACCGCGACCGCGTCATATCCCGCGACCGCGATTTAACACCATGATTGAGCCTCCTCATACATATACATATATGCATATATTTGGAAAAGACATCTTCTATTTGATGTCTTTCTCTTAATCAAATTGACAATTGTCAAACATTTAAATCCCACCACAAGCCAAGTAAAGCAAGCCACTTCGAAATCCACAACTTTTTCAATAGCCAACTTAAACTCTCCCAAACTTTGAAAGAGCATCATGGTAGTATTTGGTTAGGAAAAGACCATTTGTACCTTACTCCAAACCACACAAGGTTAGCTACCATCATAAGCTTTTGAGAAACCCCACAACACTATTCCAATCATGAAATCTTCCAATAAAAACAACAATCCAATGCATAACATCCCCTCTCTAAACCACAAAATCCTTTACCTATACAATAGAAATGTGGAAATTCCTCCATAAAATCGACTCCCAACACCAATTATCTTTCCAAAATTTCAACAATCACCCTCTCCCATTATAAAGCCACCTTTTTACTTAAAAAATCATCAAATCCATCAGGATAGCTTCTCAAAAGGGCCACACAATATCAATCCCAAATCTCTGACAGCCCACCCTTATCAAAGCCATATGTCTAAACCACCACTTTTTTCCATAAACTCTCTTTCCAAAGTAAATCACTATAACTATTTGCACAAAAGGTTCATGAGAACTAGGGATCTAATACCCAATCCACCTACTATTTTTGGAGAGCAAACAAAATCCCAATTACCAATGTAAAAATTCAACCCATCTCCTATACCCGCCCAAAGAAAGCCCCTTCAAAGCTTTTCAAACCTTCTAGCAAGCAAAATCAGACTTGAGAAATGAGACATATAGTAGGTGGGAATGCTAGAAATAGTGCTCCAGATTAAAGCTACCTTCCCTTTTAAAAGAGATGAACCAGTCTTATTTACACAATCTCCTCTCCATCTCTACTTCTCATATCTCCTAAGCCACATCTTTTGGTCTAAGGGAATCATTAGGACAACATTAACATATCTATGTGGAGCAATGATAATTGATAGGACAGTTGGAAATGGTCGTGATTCGTGAATGTAAATATGCAGGTAATGGAAGTAAACATGCACTTATTCCAGTGGAAATGGCTACAAAGTTGACTAGTGATGGGATAAGCAAGGCCAAACAGCATGGCAGCTGTATCATCCATAGTCCAAAGAAGCAGAACTCCACTTATAGACGTTAGAAGCGAAAGTCTTTAGGTCAGAGTCAGACACAAATATAGTTGATTATTTTAACCTACCCTGCCCTCTTTTTTTCCCTTCACAACTCATGCTTTCAATTATAGTGGTCTACTCATATGATAGTTATCGATTTGGAGAAAGTATATTATAGGGTCTCTCGAGATCTAATATGGTAGGTTTTAGAAAAGAAAAGAGATACAAAATGATATATCGAAACGATAAAAGACATGTACGATGGGGTTGTAACTATTGTAAGAACAACTGTTGGAGAAACAAGTGAATTTCCGATCACAATAAGTCTACATCAAGGGTTAGTATTAAGTCATTTCCTTTTTGCTTTAGTAGTGGATGAGTTGACTAAACATTTTTTATTTTTTGATAAATAAGTTGACTAAACATATACAGGATGAAGTTCCGTGGTATATGCTTTTTGCTAATGATATTGTTTTTATTGATGAAACTAAAGAGGATAAATGTTAAATTAAAGGTTTCGAGAGAGGCTTTAGAATCAAAAGGGTTCAAGACAAGTAAGACGAAAACTAATAAATATCTTAAGTTTGACTTTAGTAAAACTAGAAATTTAAATGAGAATGTAGTGAAGATTGAAAATCAAGAGTTAATAAAAAGAGACCTATCCAAAAAAAGAGTCAATAAAAAGTGAAATTTTCGTTATGTCAAGAGGAAGAAATTTGGGATGATATTACTCATAAAATTAAAGTAGAATGAGTTCGGTGTGTCTGTCGTATTGTGTGATCGACGTATACTTTTAAAATTGAAAAGTAAATTCTATAGAACAACTATTAAACTAGTGATTTGTATGGAACAAAATGTAGAGAAGTTAAGAAATAGAACAGCTATTAAACCAGCAATTTGTATGGAACAAAATGTCAAAAAGTTAAGAAATAACGTGTTAATAAAGTGACTGTAGTCGAAATGAAGATGTTGAGACTGATGTGCGGTAAAACAAGAAAAGGTAGAATTAAAAATAAACACCTTCATGAGATGGTAGGACTAGCACCTATAAGAGACAAAATGAGAAAAAATCGGTTAAGGTGGTATGGCCACGTACAGCAAAGACCAATAAATGCACCAGTAAGGAAGAGTGGATCGTGCTAGGAGACAAGAACGACCAAAATTAACTTTGGTAGAGATGGTAAAAAAAGACATGATAATGTTTGCTTTAATAGCGAGAATGATCTAAATATAATAGAATGGTTGGGATAAGGCTTTCTTGAGTTGAGTTGAGTTGTTATCTATCTTCTACTTATATGCATTTGTTATTTGTCTTTTTTGACTCATGTTAACTGTTTTTAAATATATCTTTAACATTTCTTGAGTTGAGTTGAGTTGAGTTGTTATCTATCTTCTACTTATATGCATTTGTTATTTGTCTTTTTTGACTCATGTTAACTGTTTTTAAATATATTTTTAATAAAAATTCAAAACTTGAAAAGCTTACGCCTCCTCGTAGGGGGTAGAACACCTCACCTTGTCTTACGCTGTCACTTTTTAAAACACTGGCAATAAGTAATGGCCCCTTCTAAGGGGAAAAGGTGCAGCACCAAATTTAGAACCAAAAAAACGGAAATAAGAAAAGAAAAAGCAATTAAAAATCTGAACATGTACATGAATCATTATACTCAGTAAATAGAATATAATACTGAGGTTCACTGACCTACATAAACAAATAAATATGATTTTAGTAAAATAGTGAGGCATACCACGCCATTTGCTGACAACAGATGATGCTGAAATATTGAAAAATGTGGTCTTGCACTCAGTTGCAACAGCCTTTGCAAGCATAGTCTGCAACATCAAAAAGGTGATCTGTTTAAATCAGCAACATTTAGAAGGTAATTTGTTTAATTTAAAAAGAATAAACCAGAAAAAAAAAAAAAAGATAAATCAAGTTTTTACCATAACAAAGCAAATTTGTGATGGAAAATTAAAGCATTATGGGACCAGATGGTGCTGTAAACAATTTTTCTTTTTCTTTTCTTCAGAAATCATGTTGCAGATAATAGTAGTAACTAGTAACAGTGTCGATGTGCACAGAACAGTAACTTAGGTTACAGATTTACAGTCTTACAGATCTCTGTCTGTGTTCGGTAAGATATAAGCTTCGAATTCTATGAAACTTTGCCTTGAGATACCCATAACAACTGACACGATCTTAAATTTCAATTAAAATTTAAAAACAACAAAAAATGTGACCAGTATGGCCACGGAAAGCAACGCTTTGAGGTTCTGTTTTCTGCCATCTTAACCAGGCACTCAGAGACCAATCCAGTAGTTGAATTAAACAAGGGCCTCATAGCCCAAGCAGTACCTGGAGAGGATTCCCGACATGACCCGTGGTAAAGATTGGGAGTTCAAGTTCCAAGCGTCCCGAGGTGGGCCAGGTTTCTTAAAAAGAAGTGATGATTGTAAATGCAGTTCTAAAGAGTACTAAATACATTCTTCTAAAAAAAAAGTAGTTTATTTAATCGAAGTCCTTCTGTATTCACCACTTGGGTGGTTCACTCTTTCAAGAATAGTTTGTATCTTAGCATCCATTTGATTTCACCCACAGGAATATGAGCCACTACACTTTCTACAATGATTGCCATGAAAAATAATTCTTGGAAAATAAGCAATGGGGGATTTATCAAAAATAGTTACATGTATAACCATTTATGTGCTTCTATTCATGCTACTAGGTGCATATGCTTCCGCAGAACAACAATCATAAAATGATTGCTTCTGAAATTTATCGAATGTATTTAACTTTCATTTATGGAAAAATAAATTAACATGAGAAACATTAATGTTTTGTCACATCTAAAGATTCTAAACACTTAAAACCTGGTCCTCTATTGGAAAGACTAACGATCATGTATAGAAGTGACACAAGACTACAGCTATAACAAGAGGAAAGAAAACATTTTCACAACAGAATGGAATAATTAGCCTCAAATTGACTGATGCTGTTATGTAGCATCACTTTTTGAAAATGTACCATATATATAGAAATAAATAA
Source organism: Nyssa sinensis (assembly GCA_008638375.1). Taxonomy (NCBI): domain Eukaryota; kingdom Viridiplantae; phylum Streptophyta; class Magnoliopsida; order Cornales; family Nyssaceae; genus Nyssa; species Nyssa sinensis. Next base: position 25,154,425 of record CM018049.1, read on the forward strand.
AAAAAGAAATCATTTAGATTATCACCATGAAGATATGCAGTGCTTAGTTACAGCTGAAAAAAAAGTAATTCAGAATTCAGATACATCAGTGGTCTGTCTAGGCAAGAACTGTCATTAAAGGAATTTCTGTGTAATATATATATATAGATATAGATATCAGAAAAAAGTTCAAATTTTAGAGAGATGAGTCTTTAGCGAACTCAACATTTTTTAGTTATTTATTTATTTCTTTAATTACAAGACTCGACATATTTTACTAAACAAAAAACAATTTCTAAGGAAACAAAAAAAAATCCCACCAAACCTTTAAATAAACAACAAACAAAGAAAAGACAAGGACTACAAACCTTTCCTGTTCCTGGAGGGCCGAAAAGTAAAATACCTTTCCATGGTGATAAAAGACCAGTGAAGTACCTAGATAGGGAGAAAGAAATGAGAATGGTATCTACTGGCAATTCATGTGCTAACACTTAACTTTTTCAAAACCAAAAGAGATGGACACAAACTTAATGAAACACTGCTGAATATGCAAATAAATATCAGAGCAGTCTAGAGAACTATTATCTATGCTCTTAGTCCAAGGAAACATTCTCAAATAGTTCAAGAGCTTGAACAGCAAGATCAGCAAAAATATTGTTTCAATTATAACAAAGAGGATTAGCAGTAACATATATAGCACGCTAAAGAAGAATTCCGCTTCATAGTATTGTATTTTGGTGCTCAAAATTATAGAGAACTGGGTTTTCATTACATCTTACCACTCCGCCCCAACAAAAAAAATATATATTATTATTGACTAGGGAGAAATCCCTTTACAAAGTATAAAGAAAAAATAAAATAATCATTTCTACTTTTTGATGAGTCTTTGTACACAACTTTTTATTTTAACTGACAAATCTTAAAACCCATATGCCTCCAGTAGCATGAAAACAAAAACAGCATTGCACCCTTTCGAATCCTCCAGTACTAAACCATGTGCTGCAATAACACCACCACAACTGGATGAATAGGAAGACTACACAAGACTCAAAAGCGTAGAATTTTGCGGTTCGTATCCTACAAATGCTGATTCATTGACCTAAGCATATAGACCAATCAATCCATGTGGCATGTTGAAGTGAAAGGAGGGTGTACTGAAAGCAAACAGAGGTAGGCCCAGTTGTTTCTCAAGAATCATCTCTGACACGGTGCATGCTGCCGTTAGGATTTGTGCCCTCATATTCAAAACTTTTGACATTATTTAATAAATTTAATTTATTAATGAGTTTCACATTATGATACAGTGGATGTTTTTTTTTTTGTTTTTTTTGTTGTATTATGAGATGATTAATCCTTGAATTGCTTAAGGGAGTGCTTCATGTATGTAGATGAGATTTACATGCATGAGATATGAATCACTAATTTTAGCAATTTTAAAATGGTTCACTATCATTAATAAAACTAGGCATCTTATTTGCAAGACTTTAATACACTTAACCTTTATATTACTATACGAAACACATCATATAAAGTTGTCACATTTGATGTGAATAAGCTCTCAATCTTAAGAGGATAGTGGACTTAAGTTCTTAATAGTAATGACTTTGAGTTGCCAATGAATGAGATCCTTCATATCAACACCTCGGCATCTTAAGAAGTCACTGTATAGGTTGTGGGACTGGGAACACATATTCTTAAAATAGAATCTACACCTCCAAATTAGAGAGTAGGATATTACCTTTGAACTACTATACTTAGTTAATCATTGAAATCCAGATCCGGTCTTTTCAATAAATTGTTCATTGAGATGATAACCAATTATGAGACAAAAAGATAATGAATTAGGTCTCATGGGAGTTAAGAAACAATAAGTGAATGGTTTGATAGTTCAATAATCAAAATCCTAATTATTGGTATCTGGGTAGAAGGGCCCCGCTGCAAATGTCTAGTGAAATTGGGCTTCTTTATATTCCAACAAATTAAAGCACAATTTCAATTATATAGTTGAGTTAATTGAAATAATTGGTCAACAAATAAAATAATGAGATAATTGGAAATTTAGTGGCCAATTGGAGCTAATTTGGTGGGACACCCTAGTCCCTCTTCTTGCCCTAGTATTCACAAAATCCTATATATATGATATAGGGTGGCTAAACAAAGATGTATGTGTGGAACTGTGGATACATACAACATCATAGAGGCAACCCACTTTCCTCAAGGTGGACGACTTGCATGGAGAGAAAAGAGGAGAAAACCTAGAGTGGAGAGAGAGAGAGAGAGGAAGAGAGAGTGGCACGGCCAGCCCTTGCTTCAAGTATTCTTCATTCTTTGATCAAGAACAAAGGTATACCTAACCCTCTCACATCAAGATTGTATCAAGGTTGTTAAAATCGAGATCCTCTGTAGGACCATTTTGGGGGTTCATAAGATCAGATCGAGGATCGTAAGATCCTACAAAATTCTTTTAAAAATGGCTAAGTATATATGTAAAAGCAAAGAGCAGTTAAAAATCAATAGTAAAAAACCCTGAAATAAATAAATAATATAAAACATTGTCGCACCATATGGAATTGTATGTATTTACAATTTTCTATTTGTATTTGTTTATAAAATGTAAGTTTCATAATTCCAAAATAATACAAATTTCAATTTTAGAGAAATAAACTAATCTCTAAATAACTAGCTAAATGTAGCAATATTTGTCAAATTTTAGTCATTAAATAACCATATAGATTGGGTGATTTTTTTGTTCAGCAAGTGAAACTGCTACCTGTACGGTTTTCATACGATATGGATCGATTTAGCCATATTGGATTGTAGGATATCGATTTTGATAACTATGGATTGCATAATTTCATGTGATAATCTGATCCGAAATTTTAAAAAATAAATAAATCATTTCTGCTAGGGTTTAATCCCAACAATTGCAGCAAAAAATGGGCAAGGCTTTGGAACCATATTAAGTAAGTTCATGTGAATGAGCAAGAAATGTAGTAAAATGAACTACAAGATACCTAGAAAAATGGGGCTCCAATAGCAGGGTGCTTCATATGCAACGAGAAGCTAGGAATTCAACTTAATTATTATATCATTTAAATTAAAGATATGAAACATCATTTCAACACAAAACACACACAGAAAAAGAGTATGTACAAAAAGGATACTACTATATCACTAAACCACTAGTATAGAGCTAACTTAAAACAAGAATTAATCTCATGGTAGAAGGAAAAGACAAAAAACAGAACTTATACCGGATGGCAATTTTTAGCATAGAGCTAATTAATTTTTAAAAAAAAATTAACTAGTCACATGACAGAAGTAAAACTTCAAAAAATGGAAGACCAAAATCTAAAAGACAAAACATAACTTATACTGGATGACAGTTGGTAAAATATTCATTGCTTCTGGAAAAACACTCAATAGTTTTAGTAAACATCAGAAAAACTTCCCAAGTACTCACAGGAAAGAGAAAGGAATACTCATACAATTATAATTTTGTGCACAACTGCAAAATTGGTTCACTCAACATTTTTTCCTTTAAATGTATCCAATTGCATGCATCAAATTCAATGGATACAATCAAAGTAGAGTCGTAATCTAAAGTACCAAGCGCAATACAAAATTACGTCATTGAGAATGAGAACACCGATGCACGAGTGCACATCAGCTTGAAATAAAGTCATATTATGTCATCTTATTACGAGCACAGGAAGGCAATGGCAGATCATGATATGACTAAGTACCATAACTGAATCGGCATACCTGATGCAATGATCTTGAAAAAGTTATTAAAAAAATAATTCAAGAGTACCATAACTGAATCATGCATGCCTGATGCAATGATCTTGAAAAAGTTATGATAAAATAATTCAAGAGTGATAAAGTCTTTGTTATCAATTTAAATGAGCCAAGATTTGTGAGGATAAAAAGAATTAGCAACACACAGCTCTAACACCACCTGTTTGGCAAATTATACTAGCTGTCCCATAGTAATACAAGTTGCAATATAACCCTTTCTTTTTCAACTTAAAAGAAACCATTATCCATTATGTATTCACAAATAAAACCTACTTGGGATATTTTATTGGCATGACAACTGCTTCTTTGAGTAGACGTTTGGCATTCTCTAACCCTTTTATGCTTTCCCATGTCACATCTGGACTTCCACGAATGATATCCCTGTATAGGAAACAAGAAAGGCACTACAAATATTTACACTATTCACCGGTTTTTTGTTACAAAATAGAATTCTTAGCCATATGGGCGGTATGGAATGTAGCAAAAATAATGAGAAGTCATCAGGGTAAAATCCTTTGAGCTATCAATTACCTACTTAAACTCTCCGCTAAGGTACGCATCTCTGCAGATTCGAAAGGAGGGAGTAGAGATTTTTGCCTGAAAAGTGAACAACAAGTCTCAGCAGATTCCCCAATGATACAATGCTCTGCAGTATTCACAACTTAGAACAGATAAAAAAATCACATGATCTCAGTAGCCAATAAGTAGAAAGTAGGTTATTTGCTAAACTCAAGGGTTGATCTACATCAATATTATTATGAATGCTAGAGTCTGTGGAGGAATACCAGTTGAAATTAACCATGACCAAATTAAACTGGAAACTTCTTCATAATTGATGCAATGTCATGTTTGCTGTTTTCTCAAACTAGTCATAATAAATGTTATTGCATGTGTTTCTTTCTATTGGCATCTAGAGCAATTTGTCTCCTAAGTACTAACATGGGTGACATGAAGTATTAGATAATGTATGATGTCTACTTGTTCATAAACATGATAGTGAACTGAAAGCAACTACTTCTATATGATTCAAATTAAAACTTAACATTCATTCCTCAAATTCCAAATTTATCAGGGATCAAAATCACATGACCAAATAGACATTATTTGACCTACTTTATACACCCAATGAGAAACAACATATATAAAAAGTATTCCACTTATTCAATACAAAATTTCTCTCCTTTTTTTTTGACAAGTAAAAAATTTCTATTAAAATAATATTGAGAAAACAAACAACCTAGAAGACCATAACAAGTAGCTAAATAAGAAATATGTGCCAATCATGACCACTTTGAAAAAAAAAATCATAATTTTCAGCAATGACTATACATTTATTTATTTTGGCAGGTAACCAGCTAGGTCTGTCAATACTGTTCAATGATTTTTTAAATTTTTGATAAGAAACAAATATATAATATAAAGAGGAAAAGAGAGAGAGAGAGAGAGAGAGAGAGAGAGACAATAAATAGGAAGGACAAGATGGCTTCAATACTTCGAGGAATAAAGACACTAAGAAATCAAAAATAAGCTGAATATAATCAACAAAGAACAAACAAGTGCAATCAAGATGGATAAAAATGTTTTAGGAGACACGGTAGTGCAAGACAAATATGTACACATTGATTCAATGAATGTTAAAAAAGGTAGACACATACACAGCAAGGTCATAACAACAGAGAACATATATTTCATATATATAAATTATATTATACACTACAAGCATTACTGTATGATTTACAAATCTTACAGTGTGGTTGGGACAAAAAAATTAACTTGTAACATAATAATCATTAATCACCTATGTTGCACAAACAGAAAAATCAAAGACACGAAATGGGCATATATACAATATGATTACATTGACTCCCCTCTATCCCCACTCCTTTAGAGTAAACTTAATGTATCTTACTGTGTTAGTTGTTAAACATGTCAAAACTTTTAATAAATTTTACATAAACCCCTAATTTGATTATGCTTTATAATTATATTTTTTTCAATGCTAAAAGAAAGTTGTATTGTTTGGGAGTTTTGGAGAGAAAAGAAAAGAAAGGAAGATGTGTAATCTTTCGAGGAGAGGGAAAAAAATGTAAAGGAAGGTGAGAGCGATTCCCTTTGTTTCAGAGTTTTCTTACAGAAAGGAAGAGAAGATTATAATGACATTCTTTTTTTGGGAGTGTACAAGGAGAGATAAGAAGAGAAAAGAATGTTTTGTTTTGTTACCAAAAAGATTAAAATGGGAAATCACTTTTTATAAAAAACGGGGGTGGGGGGGGGGGGGGGTTATAATGGGTAATCATTCCAATTTTTTCTTTCCCCCATTTCTTAGACCTATGCTCACAAAGTTTCAGACAAGAAGTATTTAGATTTGATTTCCAAAGGAACTTGTGCCATGGTTCATGTAATCACTATCATATAACACTTGTTCTAGCTTCATATGAGATTCTAGTTCAAATGGGCTGCAAATATTTATGGCATCAATTCATGGAGTTCAAACTTGTTCTAGTTTACTAACGTTCATCCTCTCCCTGCTGAGCTCAGGAAAATAACAAGCCTCAAAGCATAATTGAGTTTGGCACATTTATTCTCACAAACAATCATCAGGTTGTCTCTAGCTGAGTTGATCTCGGCCCAAGCTTGAGTGGCTTGGATTGGATTATGGCCATATCTATACCTCTCGTCGTTGGGTTGGTCATTGGTGACAACAAAATCACCACCATTAATACTTCCAAAGGATGCTTAGGTTACGTTTTGTTTAGATTTTTTAAACTGATTTTGATTATTACGTAAATGATTATTATATAATTGATAAATATTTAAATTATTTGATAAAAGATAAAGTTTGATTATTACATATAAGAAAATAGTTTCTTTTTGAAATTTAAATTCTTATCTATAAGTATGAAGTTGTTTAAAAAATAATCAGCAAGAGACTGGATTGTGATTTAATAGATTTTTTATAAATTAATCATTTTTAGTTGGTTAACCAAACCAAAAATTTCAAAATATAAATTGATTTAATCACTTTTATTGATTAAATCAGCGAAAATAATCAAAACCAAACATAACATTAGGGTATTGTTTATTTGATGGGTATTTTGGGGGAATTTCCAAGATTACCCAAATATATAAGATGGTTAAAAGGCTTTAGCAATGTGAGAGATTGGTAAGCCCTTTGAGTAAAGGAGGGGCCTAGAAAATGTGGCCTCCATCCAAGCACTCTATCCCTTTAGTAGCAATTCATCAAGAATTCCCAAAAATCAAGGTTCATCAGGAAGTGCCATGATGCCATCACATATTAGTTCAAAATAAGACCATGGAAGTGAAGGCGGTTGTGGCATTATGATGGGTTCAAGATTTGGGTTGCGTTGTGAAAGAGATAGTTCGGTAGGTTTCACAATGTTATTTGATGGATTGTTAAATCTCATAAATGTTGTAGTCTCTAAGTCTGCCAGTTTTCTCATGAGCATAGGCATAATGCAAAAACATGTAAATCCTCGCATTATTAGTCATTTGGTTGTGGTTTGTTCTCCTTATTTTTATCCACTTTCCTTGGTTGCACACTGCACACATCTGTGGGTATTCCACATTTTAAATCATACACTCAATCAGTGACATATATACCTCGTAGTTCATAATTAAATAAAAACAAAAAGCCAACACGTTTGTCTCAGCACATATCATGCCTAGATCTTGATGGAGAAGAAAGGGTCATCAGCTAGGCAAGTGGCCTATACATGTTGCCTCTAAAAGCCTTAATTATTTTTTATAAGCTTCACCAAAAGCTACAATTATAATTCTCTAAACAAACTCATACATACAATATACAAGGGGCACAAAGTAAAGTTAAACACAGTTCTATTTCCTGTTCATTTTCCTAAAAACATAATATCCTTCCCATAAAATTGTAAGAGGTTGGTTGTCTAAATTTCAATTAACCATGAACAACATTATTAGAAGCTCAGCAACAAGAACTCTGCCACCATTACTTTTTCAGTAAAAGTACAATTTGCACTGTTTGCAAAATATAGTAATTGTCATGTGCTCTTGACTTAATTAATTTAATCTTTTTTCCTTTTTTTTTTTTCCCTTTTTTTTTTTTTGATAAATGTGCTCTTGACTTAATTAATCCTCTAGGCACAAATAGGTTCTAGACAGAGAAAAACAAATGGTCCTTATAATGCAAGGTAAGAGATCCAAGAAGCACCATCCATCGGGTGTCTTCCATTAGGAACACATATAGAAGTGTTCCACAAGAAACAAACTAATTTAAATAATTTATCAAGAAATCATACGGCTTCTCATTCATTCCATTAGCCAAAACTCCATTAGAGTGAGTTGAGCTCCCTTGATCCTGAAATAAAACAATATTAAGCATTTCAAATCTCAAATAGCTAGTAAAGTACTAAATGATACTAACCATTACCACCCAATAAAGTTAATGCCGACTACCTGGCTTCGGTACTGCTCATAAATGGCCATGTCAGATGTGTTCTTCACATGCCCATTTCCATTTGACATCACATTCGAAGAATTCCCATTGCATATTGCTTTACCATCATTTTGGCCACTAACTGCAGAATCTTTCTTCTCGGGCTCCCTCTTCCTCCCAAACTTAACATCATAAAACATCTTAAAATCCTAAATATGGAAAATATAGCTTTTATCAAAGCATAATTCTTGATCCAATTTTAATTTTTCGATCAAAATTCAGATAAAAAAAGATCTCAAAATGCACGAATCAGTTTCTGACTTGAACAAAAATTTCAAGAATAGAAATAGGTTTTAAAAAATTATGGTTAAATTTCGTCTGGTTGCACAAAAATAAAAAGAGATGAAAGAAAAGAAAATAAATCCTTGAAATATATATTTAATGTAGTTTTGGTTTCCGAAAATGGAAACATAGCCAAACAGTTGTATCAAGTAGAGTTGAAGGAAGGCTTCATGTTTTGAGTCCGGAATGGTGAAAATTCCTCAATTCAATGGCTTGAGTCTTTTCCATTCCCACATTTTCTTAGCAACCAAACAGATTTTTTCTCAGAAAATTTGAGAGAGACGATGGAAATTAAAATGTGGTCAAGGGAGGGTTTCAGTTTCCTCAGATCCCATTGAATGCAAAATCTGAAATTCAAATTTTGATTTCCATTTCTTTCCCCAGATTTATTCAGCAACAAAACAAATTAACCTAAATAGCAGCGAATTGGTACCTGGAAAGACCAGCGAGTAAGTGAAGGTTCGTCCGCCATTTCTGATGATTTTGGAGAGAAACGAGGAAGAAAGAGAGATCGGCAGAGATCTCTCTCTCCCTCTCTCGCTACACTCTCTTTCTACTCTGTCAGTGATCGGTAGCTCTATAGCGCAGACGCAGAAACAGGAGGTGTACGGTCGAAGAAGTGAGCATGTGCAGAAACACGTGAAAAATGAGATTCCAAAGAAGAGCTGGAACATAATTTTGCCGAGCTGTCCAGGGCAAAACGATAAACTGTTCTACCTGCGGGTGAGTCACTGACCAATGAAACTTCACGCTTATTCACATATGGAATTTTTTTTATGGTTATTTTTAGATTTTTTTTTTCCGGAATATAGTTGTTTTAAACTTATAAACCAAAATATGATTATTTTGTAAAATCATATTTTCAAAAAACGCTTTCATTGTTTATATTAAAAATAATAATTTTGGCAAGTCTTTTGTATTTTTTTTTGGATCCAATTAGTTTTTTTTAAAATTGTCTTTTGGTATTTTTCAAAGTTCTCAAATCAAACAATTTTAACATTAAAAGTGTTTTTTTTAAAAAAAAATGTTTTCTAAACAACCGTAAACGAGTAAATAAGTTGAAAATGACCATAAATTGAAAAATAAGTTTTTTTCACTATAAGTCCTGGATTTAACTCTTCACATATGCATGTAAATCAAAGACTTTGACCTATTAGTCTTTTCAATTAGAGCATCCATAATGATGCTAGTTAAAATGCACATATTAATTTATCCATGTGAACATGTTAGCTTATGTTAGTTATCTTTTATTTTTAATTAGTGGAGATCTCTCCAATGGACATGTTAACTACATCCTCTATGTAGGTCCTACATTTCTTTTGGCCTCGTTTGGACGACCGGATAAAAAGGTCGAATTGGATAGGAAATAAAATTCAATTGAATATTAAATATCATATTCCAGTATTTGAAACATGTCAAGATAAAAAGTTTGGATATGTTATTCTATTTCAATTCTATACTTTAATTGATATAATTAAAATAAAATCTTTGTGATATTAGATTTGTATTCTTAATAATTTTCTTTTTCGAGATTTTAGAAAAGTCAAATTCTTAAAATATATTTTTTGAAAATATATGCTTAAATATTCAAAAATAAAAGTTAAGAACAATAGAAAGATGTAGATAAATAAGACAGGGTTCAACAAATTTAATAACTTATTGTGTATAAATATTAATAAAACAGATTACTAGTAAATGTAAGAAGAAAAAAAAAATAGTCGGTATATTTGAAATCTATTTAATAGTCTTAAAAGTGTCATCAATAAGGATGATAATATAATACGAAAATTTATATGGGTAACGTCAATGACGGTTGTTGGAAAATTTATATGGGTAACGTCAATAGTGGTTGTTAGGAAGTAATCTCCTTCTACTTATATATTTTTTTATTGTCATAGGAGAATGATTAAATATTTTTATTTTACTTCTTTTTCCATTGAGAATGGGATAAAAATAATACCACCACCTTGATGGAATTATTTTTATTCCACACTGGTAGGATATAATTATAACTAATCACAACCCAAGTAAATGTCCAAACATAAAATAAGATATCACTTATCTTATTCCATCAAACAAACATGGCCTTTATTCTCTCATTTTCAGAAAGCTCTTGAATAGGTCCGGTAAAATGAGGTGACAATGTGGCCATCTAATGATATTCTACCATGTGTAATATGAGCCACATTTTTTAGCAGGATATGATATATGTGTTAGAATGTTAATGCATGTAAGTGCACATTGACATGTGGTGTACCAAACCCAACTAAGAATACCTCCTCATTTTCTCTCTCCTTCCTTTCTCTTTCTTTTCTCTCACTACTTTCCCACAATATATTAAAATAATAATTTTTTTGCCACTATTGCTAGCCAAAGGGCTCGCCACAGTTAGCAAACAAGTTAGCAAAGTGATGTGGGGTCATTTGTAACATTCAAGTTAACCTATCCATTGGAGCACTTTTTTTGTGCACCCCCTAGTAGCTGACACCAACACATATTTAGCACATCTATTGTAGATGCTCTTAGATCTCCTGGCAAGTTAGTGGCGGCTAGGCTCGGCAAAAATCACCCGAACCATCAACTCGCCCAATATTTAACGGGTTGAGTTGGCTTATTTTTTAAGACAAGTCAAAATATGTCAAAAACGGGTTCGAGGTGGAAACGAATAGATCTGTATATAAAGTTAAATTTAGGGTTATAGCACTATTTCACCTCACCTCTCTGTATCTAGCATTGTCGGTCCCTCTCCTCTCCCTGTCTCACGACTCTCACCACTGCCAAATTTTCCCTTTCTTAGTCTCGAATCATCTTCGTCAGGTATTGTCTCGCATCTTTCTTAGTCTCGGATTGTCGACCGTCTAGATTTGTCGTCAGTCTCGCATCGTCGGTGTCGACCATCTCTTAATCTTAGATATAGAGCCACAGGTAATACCCAACTGACAGAACCCATCAATGCTACTTCGAACGTGTGTGAATGCAAGTTCTAAATGCCTGAAGTAGGTTTAGGGTCTTCCACAATTTTTTAACTAGGATTTATCTGAATACAATCGACCTTCTTATAATTAATAGACATGGCCAATTGAAGACTTATTGATTATTATAATTACTAATTATTAAGTTTTGTTATACTTTCATAAATCAAAAATGTTCTTTACATTTATTTGAATTTTTGTATAAAAAATACTTTATATGAAACTTTTTAACAATATTTTGGTCTTCTATAAAACAAATACATATAATGTTTAACTTAAGTTATAGAAATAACTATTAATATCTTTTAACTAAAGAAATTGTATTTCTTACGTTTACTATGTCATTATTTTACCCACTTGTAAAAATTTTACTCCAATAACATAAAATATTAATACATATAATTACCAAAACATGTCATAGATGAGATATATATATATAACTATTTTATCTCTCTTATAATTAATATTATAAAGCATTTTTTTAAAATGTATTAATATTAAGTAATAGAATTATTAATTTTCTATTATAGAATCAAGTTAGTTCCATAAAAATTGATTAATTATTAAAAATTATTAACTTATTGAATATTAATTATAAGAAACTCAACTGTAAGTTAAAATGTATTTTAGAAGAAGCTTTGATGCAGTAGAATTAGAATTGGACTTCGTGTTGCCTTATTGTCACTTTTTCTATGATTGACTTCCATTTCGCTTTTCCCCAGCTGATGGAAACTATAAAATGCACTTGGTTACATCACTTAGATGAAAGTTGGTAAAAAAATTTGCAATCATTTGAAACTTCTAACTTTTTAATCCGATTTCTAAAGATACTTGTTAGTTTTCATTTTTTTAGCATTTAATTTAATTTTGCTCAGATTAATGGGGTTTGATGTATGTGTGTGTGTGTGTGTATATATATATCTAGATGTGCTTGTCTGTCTGTAAAACTTGTAAATTTTTTTAATACCTTATTTTAATTAGTTTCTTGAATCATGGAAGAGAATACACATGATTAATTAATTCCCAATTTTGTTCTTTATATTGGGTTTCGACTTGATTGATGTATTTTGGCCATAAAGTATTGTTTCTTCATTGATATAGTAATTGTTGTATGACCCTCTCTAATTTTTTTTGTTGTTTGGTGATTTCTTGGAAAACATTAATGGTTTTATTTTATCGAGCTCAAAATTGGGTTATGTAGTGTGTGATTTTTTATGTTACACTTTTCTGGTCTAAAGATTTCTCCTCTTGAATTACCTATCAAGAACTTGAAATCGGAGGGTCACCGGAAAGGCTCTAGTGGTAACCACTCTAATGCTAAAGTTAGTAGAGAAATAAAGACAGTAATTCAAGAGAAGAATTGAACATGAATTGAAAGCGTACCTTATAGCCTTATTTATAAGGTATAGATCTTCCCAAGTTGAGTAAGATTATGAGCTATGAAAGTAGGAATTTGAAGATATCCGTAGATAGTAGTTACCATATTGGAATTTGTTTCTTTTCTCTAAGGTCGGTAGCCTATGGAAGGCGGTGATCAATTCGAAACCCCTTATCTTTGAAGTCTCTGTACTTGGCTGGTCGAATGAACTAACAATCTCATGACCTGTGTAGCAAAGAGCTCCTCGTGGACACGTGTCGCTTCCTAGGTAACTACAGTCAAATTATGGTATATCAGCTACTCCCCCCTTTGAGCCTCAGTTCTGTGGAAATTATCCAAAGCCGAGGTTAGGGTTTTTGGAGGCGTCTACGCGTGTGCTAGTTATAAATGCGTCATTTCACATTTTGAAGAGATAGTCGTTGATGTGACATTTATTGCATCAATCATTGTTTGGGGAAACGAAGCCATCATTACTCTAACCACCACGTCAGTTCAGAGGTGGTGCCCCTAACGTAGGTTACAGTTGCTGCTCTATAAAAGAGGAGGCAATATATCACCTTAACCCCCTTTCAACACTTCAAATTTTGACTTTGAAACATCTAATACCAAAAACGATTTCTTAGGACAATTTCTGGTGTGCTAGAGAACTTCTCCAATCAAGACTTAGGTCAGGTTTGGTTCCAAGCATACTCCTTATATTATTTTTTTATTACTTGTCTTTTGTTCTCCTACTCTTTCTTCCCAAGAAATGTCAACCCCTGATGCTCAGTCAAGTACTGGCCATGAGAACGTAGAACCATTGGAGGTTGATGACTAAGTAGAGTTACATCTAGTAGTTAACAGTCTATTGGAGAATCTAGAAAATAGACCTGTTGGTAGTCCAACCTCCAATTCTGGAGTTAAAATAGTTGAGGCCTATTTAGAGCCTAGGAATAGAGGTGCGGAGACCTTTTGTAAAACCCATAAAAGATAAGAGGGTGAGAGTGCTATTATTTAGAGCATGATAGATGTTCTGAAGGTCACCTTCGACTTCCCTGACAACGTGTCCTGTAGGGCGCCCGAACCTATAAATCGCCCTTCTGATGTCTAGCAGGGTGAGATTTGTGCTTATCTCGAATGGTTCGAGATTGGAGTACATTTTCCTTTTCAGCGTACTATTAGGGAGGTTTTTAGATGGTTCAACATATGCTTTGTTGATCTAAAAATCAACAACTAGAGGTAGTTGCTCGACTTTATAGTGTTAGGCCATTTAAATAATGTTGAGGTAGATATCTCTTTGATCAAAAGTAATATGGACATGAAATACTTGAGGTCGGAAGGCATAGTTCTACATGTCTTTTGACAAGAGGTTCAAACCCCTCTCCTTTGTACCCACTTCCAATAAGACTTGAAAGAAGTAATACTTCTATGTGAAAAGAGGCTAGAAGTTCGAGGATTTTGAGAATTGGGCCACAATCTTCCCACGAAGAACTGGTGTCAAGGGTGAGCCCACTTTTTCTTTATAACTTACATTTTTGTTATTATGTATTTGGACCTAACATGCTTCTGTTCTATATATTATGCAGACAAGAAGGCTTAGAAGAGGTTGATCTTTACTCACGACCTTTAAGATAAATACAGGTGGATTATCCAGACCAACGACCGCTCTCACGAAGCAATTCTGACGCTAAAGAACTTTATAGACGTGGGCTTAGTGAAAGACAGGAGCGAAGGGCACAATAAGACACTATTGTCCGGATGGGTACCGGGAAGAAAAAGAAAACTAGGGAGACTTCAAGCCCTGCTGAACCTCTACCTCCAAAAAAGAGAAGAAGGATGATTTCAAAGTCTCTAGAGCAGACTGTCTTAAGGAGCTGGCCGCTCACCAGCTCGGGGGCCCTTCCTTTTCCGGTCATTCCAATACTGAATAGAAGAGGGGGAAGGGAAAGGCGGATGCCACCCTTCGAGCGCTTGAGGACTTCGGCACAAGTGCCGTGAAGAAGTCTTACAAAGATTCGTGGACGATAGGTCCCAACAAGTACATTGGGCTGAAGCCCAAAAAGATAGACAATGATCTAATGGTTGTTCATATGAGGGTAAGTTCTTTTCCCATTGTTCTGTTATTTTTTTTTTTATATTCTAGATACCATTAATGCTGACCTGATTGTCTTGTTTCAAGTTATTCATGGTTTGACAACCATCATGGATTACCTTGAGGATATCGAGCAATCAACACCCTCCAATTTGAGCTTGGTGAAACCAGGCTTCAGTTAGGGACTGCTAGGTCAGCAGTGGCTATTATTGAGGAGAAACTAAAAGAAACCTGCCAATGCTTACTCCATTCTAGAGTTTGGAAGGGACATAGTGGTCGTTGAACTGGAAGGTCTCAAGAAGAAGTTTGTAGACTTTGAAGCTGCCACTGCCAAAAAACTTCAGGACAGTGTCTAGGTTGCCAAGGTTCAAACCGAGATTGACCTGAAAGCTAAAGTCCAAAAGCTAGGAGGCAAGCTCATTGAACACTGGTACCGAACCTTTAAGAAGAAGCTTCAGAAGATATATCCTGATCTGGACCTGACTGGGGTGAATGATATTATGGTTTTCCAAGTCGAGATAGATGCTTTAAATGCTGATGATGAAGAAGAGGCGGCTCTTATCCCCCATCAAGCTGAACTGCCAAAGCTTGTTGAGCCTACAAAGGAGTAGCTTTATAGGATTCATTGTAATTTTTGTTTTTTTTCTTTTTGTAACTTTGTAATCTTCCCTCTTTAAGGTTTTTAATATATGAAATCTTGATCATTTCAGAAGTTGTGTCCAATTTAGTTAATCTCTTTGAATTATTTTTAACTGTTCAATCCGACAGAAAAATATAAGTTCTTAAGAGTTTTTAGAGTACTCATAAGGTATTTTAGGGGTCTGAGTAATGAAGTATACAAACCTATAATACTTGTAATGAATATTAGGTTTTTAGGGGTCTGGTGGCAATGTCGTAATGATAAGTATACAGACCTATAAAACTTGTAATGAATACAAGGTTTTTAGGGGTCTGTAGATAAATAAAATGGACCAGACCTATAACACTTGTAATGAGTACAAGGTTTTTAGGGGTTTGTACATAAGTAAAATAGACCAGACCTATAATATTTGTAATGAGTACAAAATTTTTAGGGGTTTGTATATAGGTAAAATGGACCAGATTTGTAACACTTGTGATAAATACAAGGTTTCTAGTGGTCTGTACATAGGTAAAATGGACAAGACCAGTAACACTTGAGTAAAAGGTTTTTAGGGGTCTGTATATAGGTAAAATTGACCAGATCTGTAACACTTGTAATGAGTACAAGATTTTTAGGGGTCTGTACATTGGTCTTGAACACTAAAATGAATTGAAAATTTTAAATTAATTTTTTACTGATAATACTTATGTAGATGCTCAATGTTCCAGGGCCTAGGTACAGATCTTCCCAGCCAAATCCTCTAACCAATAAGTTGTAAGTCTAACAATCTTAGTTGTTTTGTAGGGACCTCCCAATTAGGGGAAAGTTTCCCCATAGTAGGATATTTAGTGTTTGGGAACACTCTTCTTAAAATAAGGTCTCCGAGATAGAAGTTAACAGGTTTTAACCCTCTGTTAAACTACTGGGCCATCCTTTGTTGGTAGGCTTTAGTCTTGATCCACGTTTGCTCGCGCTTCTCTTCTAGAAGATCTAGATTTTCTATGAGATTTTGGCCATTGGTTTCTTGGTCAAAGAGGTCTGTTTTAAGGGTCGGCATACCGATCTCAACAAGAATGATTGACTTAGTGCCATAAGCGAGTGAAAATGGCGTCTCCGTAGTTGGGGTTTTCTTAGTAGTTCAGTAGGCCCAGAGAGCTCTTCGACCCATATTCCCTTGGCTTCTTCTAACATCCCTCTTTATGGCCTCTATAATAGTACGATTGGTGACCTCAACTTACCCATTAACTTAAGGATGTCCTAGAAAAGAGAAGTGATAACCAATGTGGAAATCTTCACAAAACTTTTCGAATACCTTTCTTGTAAATTGTGTTCCATTGTATGAAATAATGACCTTGGGTATGCTGAACCTACATACAACTTTCTTCCAAGTGAAGTTCTTCACCTCCACTTCTGTGATGTTAGTTAGTGTTCTACTTCTGCCCATTTTGAGAAGTATTCAATGGCGACTAGCAGGAATCTTCAATTTCAAGGGATTTTTGCCAATGACCCTATGATGTCTATTCCCCACTGAGCAAAGGGCCACAGACTAGCGATGGGGATAAGCTCATGTTGGGGTTGATGTTGGTAAGAAGCACAATGTTAGCATTTGTCACATTTTCGAACATATTCTTTTGTCACACCCCGAATTTCCAAAACCCGGGGAGTGAATGAAAATGAACTAAAGGAATTATTAAAAGATAATTAAATGAATTTAGTTGATTACATATTAGTTTTCTCATATTTTTCAATATTAAGAATAAAAAAGGCTAACTAGACTGACCCAAGATGAGTTCCAAATACTAGTCAAATACATCCCCCAACCAATGGTAAAAAATAGTCTAAGTCATGTCCAAGCATTACCTCCAAGATAACCCCAAAAATGTCTCTAATGTACCTTGAAACAATGGCCCAAAATGCCCTAAGGCATAGACCAAGGATAGGTCAAAAATCCTACAAAAAGTGGTATAAGGAAATGGTCAAACGTGACCTTAAATAATGGCTAAAATATGTTCCAACAAAGTACCCAACATAGGCTTCGTATAGTGGCCAAAAATGGCCTTAAAAGGAGCTCCAAAAGGTGGTGTCTAACATGGGAATATATGGCCTTGAAATGGCCTTGAGGGGTAAGTCATGGCATGCCAAAGGCACAGGGCAAGGCATAGGCGTGCGCAGAAAGGCAACCAGGTGCGCAAGCGCGTGGGGCTGGCTGGCTGCTGACCTGCTGGCCTACTGTTCATTGCTACAATATTCCAATAGTTAAATTGTTACAGTACCAGCATTCCAACCTCGGTCCAAAAATCTTGGTTTTGATATTTTTATACCCATTTCAATTTATTTTATCACCAAACTTGGTGTGGGACCCTATAATATATAAAATGACCATTTTACCCCTTTTCCCTTATTTTTCAACCTTAAGTGATTTTCGGACTAATTGTCTCTATTTTTCATTTCTTTACCTTTTTTTTATTCTTAAGTCATTTAATTCCCTACTTAGAAAATCTAGGCATACTCTCCCGCTCCACACAATCTAGTTGCTAATTTTTAAAAATTTCACCATAGTTTGATTACTTTATTGACCTATTTCTTCATCCCATTCCTCCTCCTTATCCTCCTCAACACCCACAACAACACCTAATAGAACATTCATTTGTATAATGTCATATTTCTAATATCCACAATTGTATTTCAAAAATAAATAACTACATATAGCTTCATGCTCCTCATTCACATTCAATACACAATTATACACAATCCAACATAAAATTTAAGTTTACAACTTACACAAAGTTTAAATTTTAAACATGAACTAAACTTCATGGGGCTTATGCCCCTACATACAAAATATGACCCTTGGGCAAATACACTTCAAATCCACTTTCCCTTCATTGCTTTAAGACTTCTTCAAGTCTCATATGTCTCGAACCTCATCTGAAAAATGTAATCCTATGTAGGGTAAGCGCGACGGTTTGTATGACATAATGCTAATATAAAGAATAAAGGTAAGACGTGACATGTGCAGAGTGAACATTTGTAAGCTATAAACCTGCAAATTCTTTAATGTAATGCAATGGAAATATGCATGACACACACATGCAACTTTATGCCCAACCCATGTCTCGCTTTACGGTCCGCCCCTATCAGCAGGCGAGCACTGTTCATTGGCTAGATTTTGGGTTTTTCACCACAAGATCTACACCCTCATAATGTATAGCACCAAAGTACTCAATACATACCATGTTTCCAAAGATTCAAAGTATGCCAATATGCCTTGATTTTACCATGCAATTTCAATAAGGAATTTTATCAAACACATTGGGTGTGCCTTAAATTATGCATCATACACTAAGCAATTTATACCTTTTAAATTACGAGACTTCGTTTACAAGAACATAGGCTATAATACAATCAATTACACATATATTCATGTTACATGTTCACAACTTTACCAAATTCTCAAAGAATACACAAGTACAAAAAAATACCAATACATTGAACAAATCATAACTTTCAAACTACATGACTTTGTCTACATGAACATAGGCTATAATGCAATCAATTATACATATATTCATGTTACATTTTTATCTATTTACCAAATCCTCAAAGAATACACAAGTACACAAAGTACCAAGCCTAGGTTTTCAAAGCAACTATATGATAGGTGGTTTTCTAACAAGTAAGCATGTAAGTCATACAATCAACTTATAAAAACACTAATAAACTTAACTCTATTCTTTACTTAGAAAAATATCATACCTAGAAGGATTTTTCTCAATCCTAGGAAGTTGTGCTCACTTCGTAGCCGAACCAATTGGTAGGATTGTAGCCCTTGTGGTGGGGAATAACTTCCTCGAAAGAAGCCTTGAGAGATTCCAAGGCTAGAGATAAGTTTTGGAAGGTAGTAAGTTGAAAAACCTAAGTTCTCTTCATGTTTTCTCTCCAAGCTCGAGTTGCTGCACTATCTCCAGCCAATTTCTAACGATTTTAACTTTTAAGTGTTCTACTTATACTAAAGGGTTAAGGGATGAAAAGACCCTTTTGTCCTTAATGAGTCGCGGGATTCCGTTACATTACAACCTATCGCAAAATGCCTCAAATCGATATTTTGCTTTAACCAAAGTTCTTAAAATTATTTTAAACCATATTTTACCGAAAAAATATTTTCGCCTGGTGGCGGGTGCGGCCGAGCCCACCCAAATTGGCCCTTTTTGGGCCCATTTTTCAAACTATCTCTGATTTTGCTCAAATTTTTATAAGAGGTGTATTTTAACATTATAAGAATATTTTCCCTTCTATGGCATACTCAAATTATGCTTCTAACCATGTCTTATGTCTAAATGATGCATGTATAGTGCCCTATCGGCAAATAATACATGAATAGTATCCTACGGGCAAAACTAAAAATTTACCCTGATTTTTCAAATCTTTACATTCTTCCCCCTTTAAAGAAATTTTATCCCAAAATTTTGAAATGTACCTTTATGGACAAACAACTCTAGATACCTAGCACGGACCTCAGCTTCAGCGCTCTTAAGTGGCCTCCTCGACCCCGTGGTAGTACCAAAGAACCTTGACCAAATGGATGGTCTTGCCCTGCAAAACCTGGTCATTTGAGTCCAATATCTCTATAGGCCTCTCATCATAAGAAACATCACCCTCCACTTGAAGATTGACCCAATCGAGCACATGTGAAGTGTCACATCCCCAGACCCACCCTGTGCGGATTTGGGGCACGTGACAAGGCCAGTTAGGCACCCATCGATTTTCTTTTTTGAAAGTAAAACCCCGACGGTAATCCTAACCACGGGCCATTCAGATATAATTTCCAAGCATGATGCATTCGGTTCACATAAGTTAAGCAGCGAAGTTTTTACAAGAGAATGCATACATATATACTTGGCAGAGCATCAGAGTGCAGTCATAGTTAGTCCTATTACACAGTCCATTACAAAAGTTAAGTCATAGTTTGTTCGGTTACACAAAGTATACAAAAATGATATAGAGTTACAAAAATGGATTATAAATTTTTGTTTAGGGGTCTCCAAATCATTCCTCCCCCTTAGGTCCTTGACTCGCTAAGTCTACCCATCGGATCCTTCCCCTGAAAATGTTTAAGATAATGGGATGAGCTTTAAAAATCCTAGTGAGTAACACAGATATCCAGGTATGGGTTTCGAATTTCAATCTTTGCCCATATCACATGATTAATTAAATCAATTTGGAAATAATAGCTCAATAAATCCAAGTTAAATTCAACAGATCAAAACGGATGGACAGTACAAGATGCTAGCACATCAATCAGGAGTATAGTCAATTATTTAAGAAACTAAAACCATGTCATGAGTGATATAGTACGAAAAAGCACGCATTTAAAAAATTGCATTTAAACGGTATGACATTCAAAACAAATAAATGGATCAAGGGGACAGTATCTAAACAGTGTCAGAAGTTACTCACCTTCAATATTAGAGGTTGATGCTACGGCTGGAGCCTTCCTCTTTTTCTCCTTAAGCCTAAAACAATTTATAAAGACTTATCAACACATGATCTTAGACTGAGTAGTCTACCCTATGATAGGTTTCATGGGACTAACTTATAGTGGCTTGTTTATAGGTCTTACCTCTTAAACATCTGGCTCAGGGTCTCAGTATCCTCTTGTTTTCTTAACTTAGTCTCGGCAATTCATTGCCTTAGTGGGCGTTTTGTATATAAAAGGTCTGACAGAGACAACTTCAGTTGATTTGGCTATTCTAATATGTCGTTCAATGACTTTCTGTTGCCACAGCAGGTCTTGCATGAATTCCTGCTATTTTTTGTCAACTGCTCGTTCAACTTTGGTCATAATAGTGAACTTCTTCGGTTCCTTATCTTTTCCTTCCATGACCGTCTTTGTGAGTTTTATCCTAAAACACAATTTAAGGTGTCAGGATAAACGTCATCTAATTTACTACCCTTCGGGTAGTTTGGTGACTTCACGTAATTTTTCGTATTCGTTTTCAAAATTTGGACCTTTCTATTAGTTTCAGGGCGTCAGAGAAAGTCAATCTAGACTCTTCCCAGTTTTTATTTAGCTTTGGGTATATCAGGGGTAACTTGGTCATTTTACAGTCACGGGATTCTGATTCTGACTTGTCATTTAATCCTACGTATAGTCTCATAGGTATCTGGTCCCCTATTGGTATAAATTTCGTCTCAATCGGACTTCATCTGGACCTTATACAAGGTTAGGGGCATTTTGGTAATTTTCTCATGTTGTATTTTTCAGTACTTTATTTGCTATTACGAACCTCACCATTGAGTCCTGGAATGTCCAACATAGTAAAAATGGACTATTTTTCAGTGTCATTTGGTACAGGGTATCACTAGGGGCAGTACGGTCATTTACCCTTTACATGTCTGTATTTTTCGGGACTTGGTTTCACAAATCGGACTCCACAGTTGAGTCCGGAATGCCGAAATAGTAAAATTACACTATTTAATTATTAAATTCGGACTCCGTTTGACCATTTTAAGGTCTAGGGGCAATATGGTAATTATTTCCTTTTAATAAAATAATTAAATAATTATTTTAATTAATTTTTCAGGGGTATAATTGCATAAAAATTTCAAAATCTGGGCCATAGTGCTAATTTGTTAAACAATGGGGGTCAGTTTGTAATTATTCAAAAGTTTAAAACTGAACCAAAAGGGTTCAGTTCTCTTGTAAGTGAACTAGTCCGGTCCTAACCGGTTTGGTTACAATGCTGACGTCAGCCCTAACATTTAATTTAAATTAATTCAGTTTCAAAAACGACGCAGTTTTATTTTAAACGGTCCACACGTTTTTAGTCGGATTGGGGCCCGACCCGATATCCGGTCTGACCCGACCCGGCACTGTTCATCGTCCCCAACACCCCTGGTCACTGTTGCCCTAAAATTTGCAGAAATTTTTCTTTGATTTCGTGGGATTTTGGCCATCTATGCTTACTGATTTTTGTTCCAATCGACTTCTGGAAGTCGTAGTGACAATCTAGCATCGATTTAGAGCTTCAAATCGAGCTCGATGGCCCTGTTTCAAGATGATAATCTGAAACCTGCAACTGGCCATTAAATCCTCATTCTACCACCATTTTCCTCGCTTCTTGTTTCCTCGTGACCCTCATGAGGTGGGGATTCAGTCCCCATTCAAAAATCCCGTTTTAGTGTTCTCCCTTAAGTATTTAAAATATCACCCGTGACCTGCAACCGTGTATTTGAGGGTCAAATCCTAAGCATTGAGGTCGCGGTCTAGGGTTTTTCTGATCTTAGGAAGGTCTATTTTAAGTCCCAAATAACTAAAACGAGTTTGGTGCAAGTCGAACCAGACCCACCTCAGTTCAGGTTATCCATGGCAGTTTGATACGGGTCTGTGGTTTGGGGCTATTCTGATGGTCCTAAAATGTTCACATTCAACCCAGATTTTCATTCCAAACATCATGCATGCAAACAATGGGACTAATCCAACCAAAACAACTTCAAGACTAAAAATGGAAAATTCGTAGTTTGGAGGTTCTTACCCTGGTACAGTGTTCTCCTCTCGGGTTTGGCTCAGATGAGACCTCAGTGGTGGTCTTGCCCCTAGTCGTGCTCCTCAGGTCCATGTCTTTTCCTCCTTGATCCTTCAATGGTCACACCAATGCACACTCTTTGTGTATGTCTTCTCACTCTAAGGTTCTCTTTCTCTCTCTAACCCTCTCTTTCTCTATATCAGTTTACAGGATTATTGCAGGTCTGATTTCCTCCAAATGGAGACTTGTAAACATCAGATTTCTTGTTCATTACATCTCCCAAGCCTATAATTGATTTGCATGAATTTTGGTTGGGAGAAGATGAAATCATGGGGTGAGAGAGGCATGATGGTCTATGGGGGCATAGGGGTGATGCATGCTAATATGTTGCATGCTTGGTGATTGGTCACTTGGGAGGTGGCCAAATCAGATTTGTACTTATATATATATATATATCTTTGTACATTTGTATACAAAGATGCCCCTAGCCTAGTTGGTAACTTTTTGAATGAGATTTCTTTGCTTCATAGGTCAAGGGTTCAATTCCCCTTGGCCTCACAAGTGAGTATTTTTTCCACTTTTTAGGCTAAGGCCTTGTTTGGTTGACGCGGAAATTCTAGTTTCACTGTTTTGGCTCTAACTTTCAATCCGTAGCTCTTTTTTCAGCGCGGTTTTTTCCGGTCACTTCCTATTCAGATTATCTTTACTATCTAGGGTCTAGTATCAGATTTTATTTTCTTGGGTTTCCCGTAGTTAGCTAATCCGAGTTCTATTACTACCAAAAATAGACATTTAATTAGCTAAATACTGTATTACATTCCCAAAACAGTTTTTAGTACACAAAACGAGTCAGTCAACTAGTTGGGGGTGTTACATCCGTCCCCACCTTCAGAAGAGTTTTGTCCCCAAAACTCGGCCTACAACATCAAGTAAACAACTCGGGATACTTTTCATGCATTTCAGCTTCAAGTTCCCAGGTTGCTTCTTCACTAGGTGTGATTCCTCTATAAGACTTTCACTAGCGGAATTGCCTTGTTACGCAAGGTCTTTTCTTTTCAGGTCAAGGATCTGCACCGGCCGTTCCTTATATGATAGGTCCTCTCTCAACTTGAGCGGCTCCTACTCGATGACTTGCTCCGATTCTTGTACACATTTCCGTAGCATCGACACGTCGGAACACGTGGTGTACCTTATCCAACTCGGGTGGCAGTGCCAGACTATATGCAACCGGGCTAACTCTCTTTAAGATTCCAAACGGGCCAATGTAGCGAGGACTTAACTTGCCCTTTTTGCCGAATCGGAGTACTCCCTTTAGTGGCGACACCTTAAGAAACACAAGATAGCCCACCTAGAATTCAAGATCCTTCCTCCGGTTGTCAGCATAGCTCTTGTACCGGCTCTAGGCTGTTTGCTAATTTACTCCGAATCCTCTGAATTTGTTCAGTGGTGGCTTGGACCAAATCTGGCCCAAGCAACTTCTGTTCACCAGCTTCAACCCAGCAAAGTGGGGATCGACACCTCCTTCCGTACAGTGCCTCATATGGTGCCATTTTAATGCTGGCTTGATAACTATTATTATAGGCAAACTCGACTAGTGGCAAATGCTCTGCCCAGTTTCCTTTGAAGTCCAGTGCACACAGTCGTAGCATATCCTCCAACATCTGTATCACTCTCTCAGATTGCCCATCCGTCTGTAGGTGATATACTGTACTGAACTTGAGTTCTGTGCCGAATGCCTCTTGCAGACTCTTCCAAAATCGTGACACAAATCGGGGATCTCGATCAGATACAATGGATAATGGTGTGCCATGTAAGCGTACAATTTCCTGGATATACAGTGTGGCCAACTTCTCTATGCTATACGTGGTCCTGACAGGTAGAAAATGAGCAAACTTGGTCAATCTGTCCACGATGACCCACAGCTTAGCTTTTTTCGGGGTCGGTAACAGCATCGAAAGCCGAAGGCTTGAGTTTATGAAATCGATCCAACAAATCATCACGAATGCTGGCTTCCAACGGTTGCACTGGAGCGGGCGGAGGCGGGACTACTGGAGGCTCTACCGGGTTATTTGCCGGTCCGGTCTGGTTTTGCTGTAAGGTTCTTGCTAGTCCCTCGATGGCTTGGCCGAATTGAGCTAGGGTGGCCCGCATTTCCCGTAGGGCTGCATTTTTTATTGGGGCTCGCGGTTCCCTATCATTACTCCTAGTTCGAGGCGGCATCTAAAGCAAGATAAAAGTTCCTAAGTATTCTCATTCAGTGTGACAAAGAGTGGTATCAGAGCTACAGGTTAGGGTGTCAATTATAGACCAGAACCTTGGGGTTATTTGAAAACTGAATCCATAGGAAGTAAGTACTTAAGTCATAAGATCTCTAAATCGATGAACAACTTGAATGCCTCCCCATATAAATAGTGGCGCCAGATTTTCAAAGCAAACACCACTGCAGCTAATTCCAAGTCATGGGTAGGATAGTTTTGCTCAGTGTAGTCAGGAGTTATCGAGAGGCATAGGCAATGACTCTATCATTCTGCATAAGGACACATCCCAGTCCTTTATAAGAGGCATCATAGTAGATGACAAACTTCCCCCCTCTAGGGGGAATAGTCAGAACGGGTGCCGTAGTCAGCTTCTCCTTTAGTAGCTGAAAACTCTTTTCTTGCTCATCTGCCCAAATGAATGGCACATTATTCTTGGTCAAATGTGTGAGCGGTTTAGCCAACTTTGCAAAATCTTTCACAAATCGCCTGTAGTACCCCGCCAGTCCAAGAAAACTTCTGACCTCTGTCATAGTAGTTGGCTGGGGCCAATCCAATATGGCTTCCACCTTCTGTGGATCAACAACGATGCCTTCTTTAGAAATCACATGACCCAAGAAGGTAATGCTGGACAACCAGAATTCACACTTGCTGAATTTTGCATACAGTCTGTGCTCCCTTAGGGTCTGTAATGCTATTCCCAGATGCCTTTCATGCTCCTCTTCATTCCGCGAATATACTAGTAGATCATCGATGAAAACGATGATGAAGTTATCCAAATACGGTTTAAAAACCCGGTTCATCAAACCCATGAACGCGGCAGGGGCGTTAGTCACGCCAAAAGGCATGACCAGGAATTCATAATGGCCGTATCGGGTCCGGAAGGCCGTCTTTGGTACATCAGTATCCTTGACTTTGAGTTGATGGTACCCCGATCTCAAGTCAATTTTGGAAAATACACTAGCCCCCTGTAACTGGTCAAACAACTCATCAATACGCAGAAAAGGATACTTATTCTTAAATTGAAACCATGTTTTAGATGTTCATCAAAAACATTTCTTGAAGAAGCCATATTTTAGTACTCATGAAAAGCACCTATTTGAAAATTCATGTTTCAAACGCTCATGAAAAGCTTATAATTGAAAAAATCACTTTTTCAATACTCATGAAAATCATTTACTTGAATAAGCCATAATTTGATGCTCTTTGAAAAGCATCCAATGAAGAAGTCATGTTTTTTATGCTCATAAAAAGCATTTCACAAAAAAGTCATGTTTTTACAAGATAATTGTGCATAAGCACCAAGTATTGATATTGGGATTCCTTCGGAACTCAATTGACATGAAGAATGCTCGGTAGGCAGGATCTGATCCCCCAAGCATGAGATATCTCTACGTATAGCATAGAGAAGTTGGCCACACTATATATCCAGGAAATTGTACGCTTACATGGCATACCATTATCCATTGTATCTGATCGAGATCCCCGATTTGTGTCGCGATTTTGGAAGAGTCCACAAGAGGCACTCGGCAGAGAACTTAAGTTCAGTACAGCATATCACCCGCAGACGGACGGGCAATCTGAGAGAGTGATACAGATGTTGGAGGATATGCTGCGACTGTGTGCACTGGACTTTAAAGGAAACTGGGCAGAGCATTTGCCACTAGTCGAGTTCGCCTATAATAATAGTTATCAAGCCAGCATTAAAATGGCACCATATGAGGCACTGTACGGAAGGAGGTGTCGATCCCTACTTTGCTGGGTTGAAGCTGGTGAACAGAAGTTGCTTGGGCCATATTTGGTCCAAGCCACCACTGAACAAATTCAGAGGATTCGGAGTAGATTGCAAACGGCCCAGAGCCGGTACAAGAGCTATGCTGACAACCGGAGGAAGGATCTTGAATTCCAGGTGAGGCTATCTTGTGTTTCTTAAGGTGTCGCCACTAAAGGGAGTACTCCGATTCGGACAAAAAGGGCAAGTTAAGTCCTCACTACATTGGCCCGTTTGAGATCTTAAAGAGAGTTGGCCCGGTTGCATATAGTCTGGCACTGCCACCCGAGTTGGATAAGGTACACCACGTGTTCTACGTGTCAATGCTACGGAAATGTGTACAAGAACCGGGGCAAGTCATCGAGTAGGAGCCGCTCAAGTTGAAAAAGGACCTATCATATGAGGAACGGCCGGTACAGATCCTTGACCGAAAAGAAAAGACCTTACGTAACAAGGCAATTCCTGCTAGTGAAAGTCTTGTGGAGGAATCACACCAGTGAAAAAGCAACCTGGGAACTTGAAGCTGAAATGCGTGAAAAGTATCCCGAGTTGTTTACTTGATGTTGTAGGCCGAGTTTTGGGGACAAAACTTTTCTGAAGGTGGGGAGGATATAACACCCCCAACTAGTTGACTGACTCGTTTTGTGTACTAAAAACTGTTTTGGGAATGTAATACAGTATTTAGCTAATTAAATGTCTATTTTTGGTAGTAATAGAACTCGGGATTAGCTAACTACGGGAATCCTAAGAAAATAAAAACTGATACTAGACCTTGGATAGTAAAGATAATCTGAATAGGAAGTGACCGGAAGAAACCGCGCTGAAAAAAGAGCTACGGATTGAAAGTTAGAGCCAAAACAGTGAAACTGGAATTTCCGCGTCAACCAAACAAGGCCTTAGCCTAAAAAGTGGAAAAAATACTCACTTGTGAGGCCAAGGGGAATTGAACCCTTGACCTATGGAAGCAAAGGAATTTCATTCAAAAAGTTACCAACTAGGCTAGGGGCATCTTTGTATACAAATGTACAAAGATATATATATATATATATATATATATATAAGTACAAATCTGATTTGGCCACCTCCCAAGTGACCAATCACCAAGCATGCAACATATTAGCATGCATCACCCCTATGCCCCCATAGACCATCATGCCTCTCTCACCCCATGATTTCATCTTCTTCCAACCAAAATTCATGCAAATCAATTATAGGCTTGGGAGATGTAATGTACAAGAAATCTGATGTTTACAAGTCTCCATTTGGAGGAAATCAGACCTGCAATAATCCTGTAAACTGATATAGAGAAAGAGAGGGTTAGAGAGAGAGAGAACCTTAGAGTGAGAAGACATACACAAAGAGTGTGCATTGGTGTGACCATTGAAGGATCAAGGAGGAAAAGACATGGACCTGAGGAGCACGACTGGGGCAAGAACACCGCTGAGGTTTCATCTGAGCCAAACCCGAGAGGAGAACACTGTACCAGAGTAAGAACCTCCAAACTACGAATTTTTCATTTTTAGTCTTGAAACTGTTTTGGTTGGATTAGTCCCATTGTTTGCATGCATGATGTTTGGAATGAAAATATGGGTTGAATGTGAACATTTTGGACCATCAGAATAGCCCCAAACCATAGACCCGTAGCAAACCGCCATGGATAACCTGAACTGAGGTGGGTCTGGTTCGACCTGCACCAAACTCGTTTTAGTTATTTGGGACTTAAAATAGACCTTCCTAGGATCAGAAAAACCCTAGACCGCGACCTCAATGCTTAGGATTTGACCCTCAAATACACGATTGCAGGTCACGGGTGATATTTTAAATACTTAAGGGAGAACACTAAAACGGGATTTTTGAATGGGGACTGAATCCCCACCTCATGAGGGTCACGAGGAAACAAGAAGCGAGGAAAATGGTGGCAGAATGAGGATTTAATGGCCAGTTGCAGGTTTCAGATTATCATCTTGAAACAGGGCCATCGAGCTCGATTTAAAGCTCTAAATCGATGCTAGATTGTCACTACGACTTCTAGAAGTCGATTGGAACAAAAATCAGTAAGCATAGATGGCCAAAATCCCACGAAATCAAAGAAAAATTTCTGCAAATTTTAGGGCAACAGTGACCAGGGGTGTTGGGGACGATGAACAATGCCGGGTCGGGCCCCGACCCGACTAAAAACGTGTAGACCGTTTAAAATAAAACTGCGTCGTTTTTGAAACTGAATTAATTTAAATTAAATGTTAGGGCTGACGTTATCATGACGTCAGCATTGTAACCAAACCGGTTAGGACCGGACTGGTTCACTTACAAGAGAACTGAACCCTTTGGTTCAGTTTTAAACTTTTGAATAATTGCAAACTGACCCCCATTGTTTAACAGATTAGCACTATGGCCTAGATTTTGAAATTTTTATGCAATTATACCCCTGAAAAATTAATTAAAATAATAAAATAATTATTTTATTATTTTATTAAAAGGGAATAATTACTATATTGCCCCTGGACCTTAAAAAGGTCAAACGGAGTCTGAATTTAATAATTAAATAGTGTAATCTTACTATTTCGGGCATTCTAGGACTCAACGGTAGAGTCCGATTTGTGAAACCAAGTCCCGAAAAATACAGACATGTAAAGGGTAAATGACCGTACTGCCCCTAGTGATACCCTGTACCAAATGACACTGAAAAATAGTCCATTTTTACTATGTTGGACATTCTGGACTCAATGGTGAGGTCTGTAATAGCAAATAAAGTACCGAAAAATATAACCTGAGAAAATTACCAAAATGCCCCTAACACTGTATAAGGTTTAGATGAAGTCCGATTGAGACGAAATTTATACCAATAGAGGACCAGATACCTATGAGACTATACGTAGGATTAAATAACAAATCGGAATCAGAATCCCGTGACTGTAAAATGACCAAGTTACCCCTGATATACCCAAAGCTAAATAAAAACTGAGGAGAGTCTAGATTGACTTTCTCTGACACCCCGAACCTAATAGAAAGGTCCAAATTTTGAAAACGAATACGAAAAATTACGTGAAGTCACCAAACTACCCTGAAGGGTAGTAAATTAGATGACGTTTATCTTGACACCCTAAATTGTGTTTTAGGATAAAACTCACAAAGACAATCATGGAAGGAAAAGATAAGGAACAGAAGCAGTTCACTATTATGACCAAAGCTGAACGAGCAGTTGACAAAAAACAGCAGGAATTCATGCATGACCTGCTATGGCAACAGAAAGTCATTGAATGACATATTAGAATAGCCAAATCAACTGAAGTTGTCTCTGTCAGACCTTTTATATACAAAACGCCCACTAAGGCAATGATTGCCGAGGCTAAGTTAAGAAAACAAGAGGATACTGAGACCCTGAGCCAGATGCTTAAGAGGTAAGACCTATGAACAAGCCACTATAAGTTAGTCGCATACGCGGATGTCGAGGACTTGATGTCAGTCAGCCGCCTCGCCAGTTTACCGACCGACGACGCGACCAACCAAAGGCAAATTCTGAACTTATCGACAAATTGCATTCCGACTGTAGGGTCAGATGCAGTGGAATTTAAAACTTTTTTTTTTTATCACGGGAATGCAACTCACTTATCCATCGTACGGGTATGTACCCCAAAGCAAATCAAAAATCCAACAGCTAATAATTCTAACCTCAGAGCATATCTATAATCAGACATATAACACAAAGTAGATCTAATATCTCTAGAGTACCATTTATTTCCATGAGCCATGTCTATATCTAGTGCATATCAGTCAAGTCAGTCGTATCATATCACTCACCTGAATAACCAGATTCAGTCCACAATAATCTAAGTATCCCCAAGTCAGTGCCGTCAGATCCTTTACTTGAATGCCACTCGGCCTATCATGTCATGTCATAGTGCCTTCTAGTCCAATGGAGATAATTCCTGAAAAATGTTAGGGAATGAGGTGAGCTTAAATAAGCCCAGTGAGTAACACAGGTTCCTTGTCATGGGTTTCAAACCCGTCCTTGTTTATAAATCATAGGAATAGTTCAATCACTTTAGGATAACAGTTTTATAATTCTACATTAAATACAGTTTAAGTAGAATAAAACTGGGACTGAACTAAATGAAACAACAAATCAGGATGGACGAAACAATGCATGATGCCAATCTAACAACAAGAGTATAGGCAATTAATTCAAACAATAGAACAGATCAGCACTGAGCGGAACATAATAGAGCATAACAAACAAGATGTCAATTAGGCACATAATCAAGCCTACTTATGCCATATCGTTCATAACTGGAATGGTGCCAAGAATAAGACTCGACATAGCAGAACAAAGCCAAGACAGACCATACAATGGAACAAGACAGACCGAACAAAACAATAGAGTAGGACAGGACAAAATCATGCCACGTGTAATGCAGTACAAAAGTAAGCATTTAAATATACGCATTTAGGCAGTATAACATACAAAACGGTACAGTGCATCAAAATACAATGTCTAGACAGTGTAACTTATACACCAAGTTAAATCAACACAATAAACGATGTTTTCTCTATCAAGCAGAGACACAGGCACACCATTTACGGAATGAAACTTGACGGAACTGAGTGGAAACCATATATCAATCAAGACAGACATATCATCAACGGTTGGAACATAACGGAATCGAACGGAACAATATCAATCAAAGACACAGGCTTATGATCAAAGATAGAGGCATATCGCTAACGGGTAGAACATAACGGTACTGAACCATATATCAATCAAACAGACATATCATCAACGGACGGAACATAACGGAATCGAACGGAACAATATCAATCAAAGACACAGGCTTATGATCAAGGACAGAGGCATATCGTTATCGGGTAGATCATAACGGTACTGAACCATATATCAATCAAACAGACATATCATCAACGGACGGAACATAACGGAATTGAACGGAACAATATTAATCAAAGACACAGGCTTATGATCAAGGACAGAGGCATATCGCTAACGGGTAGATCATAACGGAACTGAGCAAAAACCCTATATCTATTAATTCAAGGACGAAATCATATCAAGTGTAATGTAGTACAAAAGGGACATATATTAAGTACGTGTATTTAAACAATGTAGCATTTATAACGGTGCAGAGTAACAAAATACAGTATCCATACAGTGTAACTTATATGTCAAATCAGGAGTTCCAATTTACTCACAAAAAGACAGACAGTGAATCAAAATACAGTACAGTGTCAGAAGTTACTCACTAACTGTTCGCTTATCTCCTTGCACAAATAATCTGATAACCTCTAGGTACGTCAGGCATCTCCATGTATATCCTGAATAATAATCATCAATCATAGACAGATCAGAATTCATCCATTCAGATCTTATTCGTCATCTTAGGCGTCTATCGGATTACCTAAGATAGCCTAGTAGCCTATTGCCTTTTCATCGGGTTTCATCCGGGGCTATTTCATTCTTTAACTAGGCTTAGCAGTTATCAGGATTATAACCTAAGTAATTTAGACTTCAGTCGTTATCGGTTAAGTACTTATTTAACCTTAGGGGCAAAATGGTAATTTTGTCATTCTTGTCCTGGACCCTGTCATGGTCCTTAGAATAGCCTTTATATCTTAAATATAAGGTTCTAGGTCCTTTGGACTCCAATTGGTATCAGTTAGGTTCTTATTTTAACCATAGCGGCAAAATGGTAATTTTGTCATTCTTGTCCTCGGACTTTATCGTGGTCCTCAAAATAGTCTTTATATCTTAAATATAAGGTTCTAGGTCCTTTGGACTCCAATTGGTATCAGTTAGGTTCTTATTTTAACCATAGGGGCAAAATGATAATTTTGTCATTCTTGCCTCGGACTTTATCATGGTCCTCAGAATAGTCTTTATATCTTAAATATAAAGTTCTAAGTCTTTCGGACTTCATTTGGTATCTGCTTTAGATCATCGGGGCACATCAGTCATTTTCTATTTTACACGTTGACAGTTCCGGAGTCTTATTTAGCCATTCAATGTTCATAATTACACGTACGATAATTTATCAGATCAGATTGACCTTTATTCGACCTCTACTTTGCACTTACAGTGCTCAGGGGTATTTTGATCATTTTACGTTTCATAAGATTCTGACCCCGATTCGTCATTTAATCATGTATACAATTTCACCAGTGTCTAGGCTTCTATCGGTATCAGTTTCGTCCTAATCAGACTTCATTTAGGTTTTGTTTAGCATTAGGGGCATTTTTGTAATTTTAGATTTCCTGATGTTCTGATCCCGAATCATAATTTAATCATATGTATGAGTCTACAAGTAATTGGGCTTCTATTGGTATCAATCTTGCCCAATTTGGACTTTGTACAGTACCAGGGGTAATTTGGTAATTTTACATGTGTAACCAAACTTTTCAGGACCTCAGTTCATAAAATAGACCTCACCATTGGATCCGAAGTGTCCGACATAGTTAAATTGGACTATCTTTTATGTTTAATCGGCTCTGGGTATCACTAGGGGCAATTCAGTCATTTACCATTCGTGTGTCTGTATTTTTCGGGACTTAATTTCCTAAATCGGACTCCACTATTGAGTCCGGAATGCTTGAAATAGTGGAGATACACTATTTACTTATTTAATTTGGACTCTGTTTGACATATTAAATGTCTAGGGGTAAAATAGTAATTTAACCTAATTAATAAAATAATTAAAATAATTATTTTATTATGTAATTAATTTGCAAGGGGCTTAAATGCACAAGTTTTTCAGAAACTGGGCCACTATAGAATTTCACAAAACAGTTGGGGATCAAAAACCAATTTCAGAAAACATTTGGGGTTAAAAACTAATTTCTTAAATTAGGGGTTCAGAACTAAAGGGTTTTAGGGTTCAACTGGCTGAACCGGTCCAAAACATCAAGAACCAACCGGTTCAATTATATCCAGAAAATAGGAATAGTATATTCCAGTTATCCTGATTTTGGCCCCTATCCGTGGTTTGGATAGACTCAATCCCAATTTCAATTTATTAACGCCGTATCCAAACAGACCTCAAATCAGATTTTAAAATAAATCTTCTCAAAACGGTGTAGTTTCATTAATGTGGTGGCATGCTCATGGACGGACACGTGTGGGACCAACTCAGCTTGACTCGGTCAACTCAACCGAGTCAACTCCGTCTTCTTCATCTCTTTCCCATCAGTTTGCCCTAATTTACAGGTTTCCTATTTTCTCAAATTCGTGACATTTCAGGTACTGTTTTCAACAGATATTGATTCCAAACGATTTCTGGAAGTGAAGCCAACATTTTGGCATCGGTTTTGAGCGTCGAATCCATGCATGGAGCTCTATTCAGCCCGATTATCGTGAGGGATTACAGTTCGATCGTGTAGCCTCATTTTTCAACCAAATCTCATGAGGTTTGGTTATTTGTGACCCTTGCAACAGGGGCTTCAATTTCCCATTCAGAAATTTCAGTTTAGGGGTTTATTTTCGAGTTTGGGTTTCTTGGCCGAAACAAATAGCTTCGGTTTTGAGGGTCTAAATCTGGGTTTCCAGGTCGCGTATGGTGATATTTGAGATCCTAGAAAGGTCTATATCAGGTTCCAAGGGTCAAAAATCAGTTTTATAGCAGTTGTTTCAGACCTGCTATCCAAGGTATATCAATGGCGGATTTGCTACGGTTCTGTGTTTTCTAAGCTGTTCGACCCTCCCAGTTATTCCGTAACAGTCCCTAAGCCTCACAGTAATTTATATATGTAGTTTATATGGATCAAAACGACTGAAAATAGCAGCAGAAATCTTAACAGAAAAATTCACTAAGTTGGGGTTTTACCTCTGGAACAGCAAGTTCCCTTGCTATCCATGGCTCAGATCTGAACCTCGGTTGTGCTCAGTCCTGTCAGGATGCTGGCTCAGTTCCCTCCCCCTTTCTTCTTTTGTGCATCTCCCATGGATACACACAACATGCATATACACACATACAAGCTCTCATATGGATTTTCACTTTGCTCTTACTAGCAGCCTTCATGAGCACACCCAAATGCACAGTTGTCCCCTCTAGTTAAGCTCTGATTTACCCTTTTGTGTTTTCAAGGGGCCTATATATATATATTTATATATCTACACTAATGCACACCCATACATATATGTCTCTATATGTATGTACATCAATGAGGTGACTGAAAAATCAGAGAGTGATGTGAGCTGAGGTGGGATGATGTGGGGGTGATTCGGAATGATGAGGGGTTTGCATGGATTGCCATTGGTCAATTTGGGTGGCAGTATGGGTAATTCAGAGCTATATACTATTCTGTTGCATGTATAACCACAAAAGTGATGGCAGCCCACCTGGTAACTTTTTGGGTGAAATTCTTTCCCTCCATAGGTCAAGGGTTCAATTCCCTTGGCCACTCTTTTGGCCATTTTCCACCATTTTAGGCTAAGGCCTCGTTTGGCAGACGTGGTAATTCAGTTTCAATGTTTCCTACCTAACTTTCATTCCGTAGCTCCTTTTTCGATGCGGTTTGTTCCAAGAGTTTCGTATTTTAGTTATCTTCAGTGTCACAGGCCTCGTGTCATTTATTATTTATTTCAGATTTCTGTAGTTAGCTAATTCGAGTTCCGTCAATGCTAAAACGACATTATTTCACCTAATTAATTAATAATTAGGTTCGAGCATTACACCCTCTTCTCAGACATATTTAATTACTTTGTTGGTCTATCACGACCGCCGAGAGATTATGATTAATTCCCTTAATCATTCTTTAAATCGGAACTAATTAATAATTAGTAAATTAATTATTAATTATACAGGGTCGGGGTGTTACATCCTACCCCTCTTAAAAGAAGTTTTGTCCTCAAAACTTGGTTGGTCTCATCTTGGAGGCTCTATCACCATAGTCTCCCTTTCTAATTTGTCTCTCGGGCTGTCGTATCATTCGGGATACTGTTTTCTATCAAGAAGATATTTTGTATCAGTTTCACACAGATTTCATATCAGATACAGAAATCCCATCAAGTCTGATTTATAATTACAATTGTATAATCTCATCAAGATTCGATCATCAGGCCCATTTAACTGGGCGATCATCCTCAAATAAATAGAAATCATCCACTAAGATCATTAATTATATGTGATCCCACAAGTGATTCACTTGATATCCATAATTACAAGTATCAATGCTAGAGTCAGCAGACCTACAGTCACTTTCCTTTCGGTTGCTATGTCCATAATTATTTGTATGGACATGTCTCTAAGTATCATGAATCTACAACCTCAAATCACACCAGTTCATATCAGATTCAGAAAATCCCCAGTCCTCAGATGCCTCAGA
The DNA here is from genome assembly GCA_008638375.1 of Nyssa sinensis. Taxonomy (NCBI): domain Eukaryota; kingdom Viridiplantae; phylum Streptophyta; class Magnoliopsida; order Cornales; family Nyssaceae; genus Nyssa; species Nyssa sinensis. The sequence continues at coordinate 25,190,898 of CM018049.1, forward strand.
ATTACAGGCCTATCGTCTATTATGAAGACTTTCACAATTCCATATCAGATCTCCAAAAGTGGGACTTAATATCTATGGCTCAGGTACTCTGTGGTTCTTAATCCATAACCTAATGCTCTGATATTGCTCTGTGATACTAGTGGATTCCAAAACTTTACCAACTTCAGTTCTGATAATCTCAATATTAGAGGGTGAGTAACCTCTAATATTTAGGTCACGGGTGATATTTTAAATTCCAAATAACTAAAACGATTTTGGTGCAGGTCGAACTAGACCCACCTCAGTTCAGGTTATCCATGGCGGTTTGCTACGGGTCTGTGGTTTGGGGCTATTCTGATGGTCCAAAATGTTCACATTCAACCCAGATTTTCATTCCAAACATCATGCATGCAAACAATAGGACTAATCCAACCAAAACAGTTTCAAGACTAAAAATGAAAAATTCGTAGTTTGGAGGTTCTTACCCTGGTACAGTGTTTTCCTCTCGGGTTTGGCTCAGATGAGACCTTAGTGGTGGTCTTGCCCCAATCGTGCTCCTCAGGTCTGTGTCCTTTCCTCCTTGATCCTTCAATAGTCACACCAATGCATACTCTTTGTGTATGTCTTCTCACTCTAAGGTTCTCTCTCTCTCTCTAACCCTCTCTTTCTCTGTATCAGTTTACAAGATTATTGCGGGTCTGATCTCCCTCCAAATGGAGACTTGTAAACATCAGATTTCTTGTTCATTACATCTCCCAAGCCTATAATTGATTTGCATGAATTTTGGTTGGGAGAAGATGAAATCATGGGGTGAGAGAGGCATGATGGTCTATGGGGGCATAGGGGTGATGCATGCTGATGTGTTGCATGCTTGGTGATTGGTCACTTGGGAGGTGGCTAAATCAGCTTTGTACTTATATATATATATATATATATATCTTTGTACATTTGTATACAAAGATGCCCCTAGCCTAGTTGGTAACTTTTTGAATGAGATTTCTTTGCTTCCATAGGTCAAGGGTTCAATTCCCCTTGGCCTCACAAGTGAGTATTTTTTTCCACTTTTTAGGCTAAGGCCTTGTTTGGTTGACCCGGAAATTCTAGTTTCACTGTTTTGGCTCTAACTTTCAATCCGTAGCTCTTTTTTCAGCGCGGTTTTTTCCGGTCACTTCCTATTCAGATTATCTTTACTATCCAAGGTCTAGTATCAGTTTTTATTTTCTTGGGTTTCCCGTAGTTAGCTAATCTGAGTTCTATTACTACCAAAAATAGACATTTAATTAGCTAAATACTGTATTACATTCCCAAAACAGTTTTTAGTACACAAAACGAGTCAGTCAACTAGTTGGGGGTGTTACATGAAGGGTCAGGTTCATACTTCTTTAACGTCGATACATGAAAAACATCATGAACCCTAGATAACTATGGCGGTAGTGCCAATCGATAGGCCACCTCACCAACCCTCTTAAGGATCTTAAATGACCCTCTAAACCGCGGTGATAACTTCCCGCTACGCCCAAATCTCATCAATCTCCATCGTGGTGTTACGTTGAGGAATACATGTCCCCCAACATCAAATGACAGAGGTCGTCACCTCTTGTCTGCATAACTCTTTTGGCAGTTTTGTGTTGTCAACAGATGTTATCGAATCATCTGTATCTTCTCCGTAGTCTCACGGACTATGTCAGGCCCCAAAACAGTCGTCTCCCCTACCTCGGCCCAATTTATCGGTGAATGACATGACCTGTCATACAATGCCTCGAAATGTGCCATCTCTATACTAGACTGATAATTGTTGTTGTAGGAAAACTCTATTAGAGCAAGATGATCCTCCCAACTACCCTTAAAATCCATAACACACAGTATATCCTCAAGTATTTGGATAGTACGCTCTGACTGACCGTCAGTCTAAGGATGGAAAGCAGTACTAAACAGTAGCTGAGTCCCTAAAGCTACTGAAGACTTTACCAAAATCGTGTAGTGAAACTTGAATCTCGGTCTGAAATAATGAATACATGAATCTTATGTAGTCGTACTATCTCTCGGATATACAACCTACTGAGAACATCCACCGAATCAGTCGTTCTAAACTGTAGAAAATGTGCGGACTTCGCCAACTTGTCAACATTAACCCAAACTATATCGTGCCCTCTAGGTGACCTCAGAAGACTCGTCATAAAAAAATCCATAGTAATAAACTCCCACTTCCACTCGGCCACTGGTAATGGTTGTAACAAACCTCTAGGTCTCTGGTGTTCGGCCTTAACGTACTAGCGTGTGAAACATCTTGATACAAACTGTACGACATCTCCTTTCATCCCCGTCCACCAACATTGGCGGTGTAAATCATGGTACACCTTAGTGCCCCATAGGTGCACTACTAGACGTGAATGATAGAAATCTCGAAGAACATCAGCCCTAAAAGACTCTAGAACAAAGACTCTACCCGTATACCTCAAGCTAAGGTCAGAATGAACTGTCCATCCCTCAAAGCCCTCGGTACTAGCAATTAGTGCTCGAATATGCTCTACCTCTGTGTCTTGTAACTGTACCTCAATAACCTTACTTAACAACATAGGCTGTGCTCACAAATTGAATAGTGTGGCGTGTTCCTCATACTCAACAAAGTCCAAGTCAAACTCGCCAATATCTCCCATAATCTCCCACTCCCTGATTGCAATGCTAACAACAGTACTTTTTAGTCTCCTACTAAGTGCATCTACTACGATATAGGACTTCCCAAGATGGTACTGAAGGTCAAAGTCATAGTCTTCCATATACTCCATCCATCTCCCTTGCCAAAGGTTCAAGTCCTTTTGCGTGAAAATGCGTCTGAGGCTCTTGTGATCCAAGAACACCTCGAATCTCTCCCTGTATAAGTAACGTCGCCAACTCTTAAATGCAAAGATGACGACAGCTAACTCCAAATCATGTGTAGGATAGTTATGCTCGTGGTTCTTCAACTGATGAGAACCATAAGCTACCACCCTACCCCCTGCATCAATACACAACCTAGTCCTTCTTGTGACACATCGCAATAAACTGTATAGCCAACACCTCCCTTAGGTATAATCAGAATAGGTGTTGAAGTCAGTCTTATCTTCATCTCCTGAGATGACTGCTTACAGTCATCACTCCACTCGAATCTAATGCCTTTGCGTGTCAGACGAGTCATCGGCGCGGCAAGACGAGAAAATCCCTCTACGAATCGATGGTAGTATCCTGCCAATCCTAAGAAACTTTGGATCTCAAACACATTCTTTGGCCTCTCCCAACTCATAACATAGTGAATCTCAGAAGAATCTACGGATACCCCGTGAAATAAAAACTATCTCTCTTAAGAGAACATGCTGTCACTTCTCCCCTGTAGCAATCTATACTCGCCCGAAAAGTAAACAATCAATCCATCCTCAATTACATGTTAAGTAAAAATTTGAAATCATACTCCCCACAAGCTTGACCTAACCATGCCATTCACAATTCATTCTCTATATCAAACAACCCGATCATTTCTTTATTTTATTTTATTTATTTATTTAATTATCTATTATTATAATAATAATAATAATAATAATAATAATATTATTATTATTATTATTATTATTATTAATTTTTTCTCCAATCTACTAATAATTCAACAATCTAATTCATCAAACTTTTTTTTCCCAATCTACTAATAATTCAACAATCTAATACATCAAAGGATGATTAAAATCTTCTACTCTGCATCCTAGGTATATTCTATATACATTCCCACATATACAAAGTAACGCCAAGCGTTCATCTCTACCTTTTCTTATTCATCTCAGCTATTTCATCTTAGTATAATTCCTTTCCATTCATACCACATATTGTTAAGGTTTTCCCATCTTCATTTTTTTAAGCTTTCAAGCCTTCAATTTCATGCATTATCTAATGATATGCTCTAAAGTGCAATATAACAATGCAAGCACACATGTACCCAATCCATAGGTATTATGAAAACAAAATATGTACTATATATGTCTTACACATCAAAGAATTCAACATATCCTATCAACACAATAGCCAGGCAATACACATCCCATCAAATTAACACATTTCTAGCAATCCATGCTCTTAAACACCATATTCTCATCACATGTATCAAGAAAAGAAAACATGCAATAGATGCATTTCATCCACTACAAGTAAACTAACATGCTTTATCCTTACGAGGTACCTATTTGATAACCAAATCATATAATCAATTCATCTCTAGGTATTCATACCTAATAAATATATATTTACATATACATAAATATGATATGTTTCTACTTTCAGTCAACAATATTGATATAAGACATACTTTATTTACACCCACATATTATATATACATTAAGTAAAAATCTTATATTTAACATATACAATAAACCAATCAAGCCATGACAAACTCATCATACTATAGATATATATATTTTTTTTCATGCATCTACTAAATATGCATTAAGGTTCCATCATGTATTTGGTACATACTCATGCAAGTTCGTATTAGTTAATTTCTTTTCCTTGCTGCCTTCAATCGTCTTATTAGGTATCTTTTGCCCTTTTTTTTTTTCCTGTACATAATTAGGTGATAACTCTTCATGGATCACAGCTCCTTTTGTTACTGGGTGATGGATTGGCCAGTCCATACACTTGTAACTCAAAACCTGATACCAATTCAGTCTGTATAGATATCATAGTCATAGTACTGTAACCTATGAATATTTGGTACTAACCTAGCTAAGCAACAGTCAACAGCTAACACGTAGCCTACCACATAAACACTTAAGTATAAAATCGATCCTAAGAATATACATATACATAAATAAGCATACAACTTACCATATAGGTAACTAGGCACACAACCAATCCTATGGATATCCAGGCTTATAGCCTATCTTATAAATAACTAAGCATATAGCCTATCTCATAAATCATTTGATCTATTACATATATATAACCATCTAGCCCCAGTTGATCAATAATCAAGCACATCATATACTCCTACCAAATCAGGAAAACAAGCACATTATACAATTGTACATACTAAAGTAACAAGCATACATATAATCATGTAATCCAAACTAGTCCAATTAACTTGAGGTCTAACCTCTCCCACTATCCCTAGGTATTCAAAACCTAAGGCTCTGATACCATGCTACCAACGCCTACACATTACACAATGTTTATAAAAAAAATTCAAATCATGCATCGTGGTCCCATTATGTTCAACAACACCCCACGGTCCCTAAGCATTCAAACCTAAGCTCTAATACTAAGTTGTCATCCCTGAATTTGCAAAACCCGGGGAGTGAATGAAAATGAGCTAAAAAGAATTATTAAAAGAGAATTAAATAGATTTAGTTGATTACATATTAGTTTTTCGATATTTTTCATTATTAAGAATGAAAAATGCTAACTAGACTCTCCCAAGATGAGTTCCAAATACTAGTCAAATACCTCCCCCAACCAATGGTAAAAAATAGTCTAAGTCATATCTAAGCATGACCTCCATGATAGCCCAAAGAATGTCTCTAATGTGCCTTAAAATAATAGCCCAAAATGGCCCCAAATGCCCTAAGCATGGACCAAGGATAGGTAAAAAATCCTACCTAAAGTAGTCTAAGGAAGTGGCCAAACGTAACCTTGAATAATGGCTAAAATATGTTCCAACAAGGTGCCCAACATGGCTTAGTATAGTGGCCAAAAATGGCCTCTAAAAGGTGGTGTCTAATATGGGAGTATATGGCCTTGAAATGACCTTTGAGGGTAAGTCATGGCATGCCCAAGGCGCAGGTGCGCGTGGAGGGGTACGGGCGCGCGCGTAGAGTGGCGGCCAAGCACACAAGTGCGCGGGGGCTCGAGTGCCGTGTGGGGTTGGCTGGCTACTGACTTGCTGGCCTACTGTTCATTACTATAGTGTTCCAGTAGATAAATTGCTACAGTACCAACATTCCAACCTTGGTCCAAAAATCTTGGTTTTGATATTTTTATACCCGTTTCAATTTATTTTATTACCAAACTTGGTGTGGGATCCTATAACATGTAAAATGATCATTTTACCATTTTTCTCTTATTTTTTGACCTTAAGTGATTTTCGGACTAATTGCCCATCTTTTTCATTTCTTTACCTTTCTTTTTATTCTTAAGTCATTTAATTCTATACTTAGAAAATCTAGGCATACTCTCCCGTTCCACTCAATTTAGTTGCTATTTTTTAAAAATTTCACCATAGTCTCCTTTATTTATTGACCTCTTTCTTCATCCCATTCCTCCTCCTCAACACCCACAACAACACCTAATAGAACACTCATTTGTATAATGTCATATTTCCAATATCCACAATTATATTTCAAAAATAAATAAAGGTAAGACGTGACATGTGCAGAGTGAACATTTGTAAGCTATAAACCTTCGAATTCATTAATGTAATACAATGGAAATATGCATGACACACACATGCAACTTTATGCCCAACCTATGTCTGGCTCACGGTCCTGCCCCCGTCAGCATGTAAGCACTGTTCATTGGCTAGATTTTGGGTTTTTCACTACAGGATCTATACCCTTATAATGCATAGCACCAAAGTGCTCAACACACACCATGTTTCTAAAGATTCAAAGTATGCCAATATGCCTTAATTTTGCCATGCAATTTCAATGAGGAATTTTATCAAACAGATGGGGTATGCCTTAAATTATGCATCATGCACCAAGCAATTTATAACTTTCAAATTACAAGACTTCGTGTACATGAACATAGGCTATAATACAATCAATTACACATATATTCATGTTACATGTTCACAACTTTACCAAATTCTCAAAGAATACACAAGTACAAAAAAAAATACCAATACAATGAGCAAACCATAACATTCAAACTACATGACTTTGTCTACACGAACATAGGCTATAATGCAATCAATTATACATATATTCATGTTACATGTTCATCATTTTACCAAATTCTCAAAGAATATACAAGTAAATAAAGTACCAAGTCTAAGTTTTCAAAGCAACTATATGCTAGGTGGTTTTCTAACAAGTAAGCATGTAAGTCATACAATCAACTTATAAAAACACTAATAAACTTAACTCTATTTTTTACTTAGCAAAATATCATACCTAGAAGGGTTTTTCTCAACTCTAGGGAGTTGTGCTCACTTTGCAGCTGAACCAATTGATAGGATTATAGCTCTTGTGGTGGGGAATAACTTCCTCGAAGGAAGCCTTGAGAGATTTCAAGGCTAGAGATGAGTTTTGGAAGGTAGAAAGTTGAAAAACCTAAATTCTCTTCATGGTTTCTCTCCAAGTTTGAGTTGCAGCACTTTCCCTAGCCAATTTCTAAAGATTTTAACTTCTAAGTGTTCTATTTATACTAAAGAGTCGAGGGGTGAAAAAACCATTTTACAGTTAATGAGTCGCGGGACCCTCGTTACACTACAGCCTGTCTTGAAATACCTCAAATCGATATTCTACTTTAACCAAAGTTCTTAAAATTATTTTAAACGATATTTTCTCAAAAAAAATATTTTTGCCTGATGGTGGGTGCAGCCGGGCCCACCTTGGCTGGCCTTTTTTGGGCCTATTTTTTAAACTATCTTCAATTTCATTCAAATTCTTATAGGAGGTGTATTTTAACATTCTAAGCATATATTCTTTCTATGGCATACTCAAATTATGCTTCTAAACATGCCTTATGTCTAAATGATGCTTGTATAGTGCCCTACCAACAAATAATGCATGAATAGTGTGCTACTGGCAAAACGAAAAATTTATCTTGATTTTTCAGATCTTTACATCTTTATCCTATATTAGCATACTGAGCCAGTAGTAGCCTCGAGTCAGTGCTCTGTAGGCTATGGTTGTTCTGCCATTATGGTTGCCACATATTCCCTTGTGTATTTTAACTAGAACATAGTGAGCTTCTTCTGAAGCTAAGTATAATAGGAGGGGCTGTGTGTAAGATCTTCGGTAGAGTTTACCTTGAAAGATTAAATATCGAGCTGCCCTGATTTGGACCCTTCTGGCCTAGTTTTTGTCCTCTAGAAATAATCCTTCTAGTTAGGAATTTGATAATGGAAGTCATCCAATTCGGAGATTGTTCTAAAACCTGAAGAGCTTGCAATGCTTCAATGCTAGGTTTTAACTGGTAGGATATTTTTACCGTAGATTCTCTAACTGGCCTAAGATTGAGAGGTTATATTTGCTAATGCATCTGCCTTGAAATTTTGATTTCTTTCAATCTTCTAAATAATGAATTTGTGAAAAGACTGCTTTAATGATTCCCCCAGCTCTGAATACTTGATCATTCTGTTATCGTTGATGGAATACTCTCCTAAGACTTAACTGACTACAAGCCGAGAGTTAGAAAATGCGTTGAGGTCTAGAGCTTCACATTCTATAGCTAGCTTTAATCCAATGATAAATGCTTCATACTTAACATCTTTGTCAGAAGCTCTAAATCCCAAGCTAACGGCCCTTGCAATTATGATCCCATCAAAGGACTGAAGTATTTTACCCACTCCAAAGCCTTTTATCCATCGAAGAACCATCAGTGTAAAGTAGCTACGCCGAAGTGCTTGTAGTGGTTTGAGCTTTTGAGTGTTATGTTCTAGTGAATTCAACTATGAAATCTGTTAATGCCTGAGATTTGATAGCAGTTTGTGGAATGTAAGATATGTCAAACTCTTCTAATTTCACTTACCATTTAACTAACTGTCTAGAGACTTCAGGTCTATGAAGGACTGATTTCAAAGGATAAGATGTAGGGATTACGATGGGATGAGCTTGGAAATATGGCTTGAGCTTTCGAGTAGATATTATCAAAGCTAAAGCCAATTTTAAATCTCAGAATACCTTGTTTCGGTATTAAGAAGTGCTTTACTAATATAGAAGATAGGCCTTTAAACTCCTTTGTCTTCCCTTATTAATATAGAGCTGACTGCACTTTCTGATACGACTAAATATATGAGTAGTTTTTCTTCTAGCACTAGTTTTGAAAGAAGGTCGGGGGAGGTTAAGTACTCATTGAGTTGTTGGAAGGCTTCTTCACATTCAGAGGTCCACTCTAGGGCCTTACTCCCCTTCAAAGTTTTAAAGAACATAAGACATCGATTTGTGGATTTATAGATAAACCTATTCAATGTTGCTATCTTACCATTTAGCCCCTAAATATCTTTCTTAGTTCTGGGAGATTCTAGATCGATCAGAGCCTTGATTTGGGCAGGATCTGCTTCAATTTCTCTTTGGGAAACCAAGAAACCCAAGAATTTTCCTTTTCTAATCCCGAAGGTACACTTTGATGGGTTCAGTTTCATTCTGTGTTCCTTTAGGATGTCGAATGTTTGGGATAAGTGATGGATGTGGTTAGTCTTTCGAACACTTTTGACGAATATATCGTTGATGTAGATTTCCATTTTATCTCCGATTTGAACGTCAAACATTTTGTTTATAGGTCTCTGATATGTCGCTCCAACATTCTTTAGACCGAATGACATCACTCTATAATAATAGAGACCTTGTTCTAATATGAAAACTATTTTCTTTTGGTCTGGAGGATACATTTAGATTTGATTATACCCAGAGTAAGAATTCATGAAGCTTATGAGTTCGTGACCTGCCGAAGCATCCACGAGTTGATCAATTCTGGGAAGAGAAAAGTTATCATTAGGATAAACTTTATTGAGGTTGGTGTAATCGACGCAGACTCTTCATTTGCTATTCTTCTTCTTTGCAAGGATTGTATTGTTGAGCCATTCGGGGTAGAATACCTGTCTTATCATCCTTGCATCAGGCAACTTCTGGACTTCTTCGTTTATATCTTGTGTTGTTTTGGGGAAAACGTCCTCTTGTTTTGTCTCACGGGTTGATGATTTGGATCTGTCATCAGCTTGTGAGAAACAAAGTCAGGATCCATTCCCTCCATATCTTTAGTTTCCCAAACAAATACCAAAAGATTGGCTTTTAAGAGTTTAACAATATCCTCTTGCTCTGAGGGAGATAAAGCCGAGCCAATTTGCAAATACTTCCCCTTTTCTTCAGTACAGAGTAGCACTTTGGTGGCCTCCTCTATTGGCTGGACCATACTATCATTTCTTATAGGACTTAACGACTCATTGATCTTAGAGGAACATTCCTCGGAATTGAGAAGATCTATAGTGGAGGAGTCTTCCTCATTACGGTGGTATTGTAATTGCTATTTGAAAGGTCTTTCTTTGAGTGCGAGGGCATGGTACTCCCGAGTAGTAGGTTGATTGCCTTTAATGGTGAGCACTTTGTTTTTGTGAATATAGTTAAGGCATTGATGGAGGGTTGAGGTAACTGCCCCCACTCGGTGGATCTAGGGCCTTCCAATAATGACATTATAAGGAGATTTGGCATTTAAGATCATGAATTCAGAGACCAGGGTCTTCTGTTCATCTCATTCCCTTATCGTGGTCGGTAGATCAATTCTACCTATTGAAAAGTGAGGTTCCCGTTGAATCTTGCCATTACTGTAATAATAGCTCTGATGTCTTTAAAGTCGAGCTTCATGTGTTTGAAGGGTTTGGAAAATAATACATTGGTAGAGCTCCCAGTGTCTATAAGAGCCCTTTTGATCTAAAAATTAGCAATTTTGAGTGAGATAACAAGGGCATCGCTGTGGGGACAGTGTATCCCAATAAGGTCCAGTTTAAAGAACTGTATCTAAGGTTCTGACTTCATCTTCTTCTTAATTGTTGAGATCTGGATGACGTAGGGCTTTGCCTTGCTTCCTGAGCATATCAATTGTTGAGATCTGGATGACGTGGGGCTCTACCCTTGCTTCCCGAGCATATCTTTTTCTGGTCCGATTAGACATTTCTGTTGTTGTATTGTCAACATGGAGTACGAAGATGACTTGTTGATTATTTTGTTACTGATGATCATTTCGAACTTCCCTTTGTTTGGGCCTCTGCTCTGGCCTGCTTTGAGGGGGCCTCTCATCTCAAGGTTCTGTCTCTTGTCTTAGTGGACGAATTTTCTCAACCGTCCCCTCCTAATGAGGTACTCTATCTCCTATTTTCAGAGCTCTACACTCCTCAGTGGTAGTGCCTCTGTTCTTGTGGTTCTTGTGGAAATCACAGTACTTGTTTCTATTTCTTGAGTTGGGGTTGCTTTTTAGTGGTTCTGGCCACTTCAAGTTTTCACGAGTCTGGACCTACTGGAGTATATGGGTAATCGAAGCATTTAATGGGGTATAAGTTTCGTACCTTCTAAAGCCAGAGTTATTTTGGGCTCTTAATGTTTTTCTCTTGTTGGGACTCTTGGTTCTCTTTTTATTATCCCTGTTATCCCTCTTATGAACCTGCTCATCCTTCTGAGCTTGCTCTCTAGTTTTTCGGAAGGTGGCTTTTGTGTCTTCAAGATTAATATATTTCTGTGCTCTATCTATGAGTGCTGTCATATCGGTAGGGGGATTCTTGGTCAAAGAATCTTGAAAGTGTCCAGGCCCAAGGCTTGAAGTAAGGGTGGCCACCAGGAAACTTGAACTGTAGTTGTTTATCTCTATGAGTTCGATATTGAAACGAGCTACGTACTCCCACAGTGATTCTCCCATTGCTTGCTTAATAGTCAGCAAGAACTCTGGCCCTTTTCTCAATTTCTTGCTTGTTAAGAAGCGGTCAAGAAATAGCTTACTGAGTTCATAGAAGTTATTGACCAATTTTTGAGGAAGGTGGTGAAACCATTTAAAGGTGGTACCTTTCAGGCTGGTTATAAAGGTTCGGCACTATAAAGGCATCGGTGGCCTCGTGCAGAGCCATTGTATGATGATAATGAGATTGATGGTCTCCAAGGTCTTCAGACTCGTTAAAAAGAGTGAACTTTGGGATAATATGCTTCTTGGGTCGTTCCTCTATCATTATGGCAAGAGTGAACGACGTAGAGAACCTACCGAGTAATTTGCTTAACTCGTCCTGTTCTGGAGGGACACGGAACTCCTTTGTGGAAATTGTCTAATCTCGAAAATCTGCTATCTTTTCTACCCTCTAAGGGATCTTGGGCAGGTTCTGTTGTGCTATTGGTACTCACCGTTGGTCCTGTCTTATGCTTCCAAGTCTTAGATTTATGGGGGGATTTTGTCTATTGGTGGTTGAAGAGTGTTGTTCTCCCAGGACTGGTAGATGTGGGACTTCAGGAGGCTGAAGTCCTTGGTACACTTGATTAACTCTAAAAGTTATTGGGATTGGTATTCTCATTCTACTCTGATAATGGACGGCAAGACGGAACAATGGTATTCCTGTCCCAATAATTGTCGATGATTAGGGATCAGTCCCTATATGGACAGTATCATAAGGATGCACCAGCTACTCGTTGGGAAGTTCCCCATTGTGGGTTCTTCTGCCCGTGATGGTAGCGAGAGGCTGAGGTCCTCTATGAACAACGTTAGTAGGAGGAGGAAGATCGTTTTGCTGGTTCTGAGCCGTGAAGCCAAAGCTTGTGACATAGCTGTGAGTTGTTCCTATATCTGATCGAACTACTGTTGAATCTGATCAAGCTACTGTTGTAGACGAATGGGTTTTTGTTCCTTTCCTCTTCTAGCAGGAGGCTGATTTTGAGAATTCCTTCTAGGGCGAAGGTTTGGGGCCATTGGTACTTTTTAGAAAAGAAACTAGGTTTTTGAAGAAAAATAATGAGAATGATCACCGTTCTAGCAAACGGCGCCAAACTAATATTGTACTTTTTTGGTCTGAATAATTTTCCTCTCGAAACTACCTATCAAGAACTTGAGATCAGAGGGTCACCGGGAAGATTTCGGTGGTAGTCGCTCAGATGATAAAGTCAGTAGAAAAATAAAGATAGTAATTCAAGAGAAGAATTGACCATGAATTGAAAGCGCACCTTATAGCCTTATTTATAAGGTGTAGATCTCCCAAGTTGAGTGGGATTATGATCCATGAAAGTAGGGATTGAAAGATATCTATAAATAGTAGTTACCATATTGGAATCTGTTTCATTTCTTTGAGGTCGGTAGCCTATGGAAGGCGGCGATCATCTTGAAATCTGTGTACCTGGTCGATCGAATGAACTAACAACCTCATGATTTGTGTACCGAAGAGCTCCTCATGGACACGTGTTATTTCCTAGTAGCTATAACCACATCATGGTATATCAATTCCTATAGAGTTTGTGGTTTCATAAGATGTTTTAGGGTGAGTATTTTCTGAGATTTTATTATAGAAACACACCTTAATGAAAATGTATAAGGCTTCATTTGGTTTGAACAATATCTACACAACCACTTCCTACATCAAAAGAAAAAAGGAAAGTCATTGAAATCTTCATAATTTAATTTGTGCTTAACAAATTGCTTTCCAATGTTCTTACCATAAGGCACTTGCTGTCTATTTCAAAAATTATTTTAGAACAATATTATTTCTATGATCTTTTTAAGCCAACTTACAATTTTGAAACAACTAAGAAAAATGAGTCAACCTTGTTAACCAAAGACAATAAATCTAATACTCTGGTTGCTAAACACCATTGCACTTGCTCTGACTAAATTAAGAAGATCAATGCCAAATGCTTGCTTGCCTAAGAAAACTTCAATCCTGACTAGTTGATGTGGAGGGTACGTAATATCCTAATTAGAAGAAAATAGTAATCGAAACCTAATGGTATTATAACAAGAATAAGTCTAGATTGTCTTGTCATTTTGTATCATTAAAATATTGTTGGTTAACAATTGGATCATTGAATAATCATTTCTTTAAACCATGTTTCATCACATTTTAAGTAAGATGACAGTAACTATATTACATAATGATTCCCATCGTATTTATGTTTGAATTTAACCTAGTGTTTGTAAGCTATTCTCTTTTCCTAGATTGAGAATTGTTTGAAGTGCGTTTCATTGTAATTCTTAGATATTCTTTTCTTATGGGGGAATATAAAGCCATTGGGGAATATAATTACAAAACACACGAACATAAGAAAACGATAAGCCTACTTATTATCATAGTCATATGTTTTTATTTGACCTTACAATCGTCTTTAGTTGCTACTTTGATTAATCTTTATACTTTTTTCATACCCCTACTTTGCTTGTGCTCTAATACTCACTTGTAAAGCCTTTTGTTATATAGATTTATTTTGGCCTTAAAAAATATAAGATACAATGGCTAAGTTCTACTTTGATACTCCTCTGTTATTGAAGGAAAATATGAGAATTATTAAATGGTGAGATGTAGAATTGATGGAAAGAAATAGAGGTGTAGTGTGCGCAACATATCACAGAGGCAACAACAACATCTAAGAAACTTGTTGAAGCCTTTGAAACTATTTCAGAACATGATTTTATAAAATGCAAAATTTGGGCTTCTGCTATGTTTTTTATTTTTGTAATGTTGATTGATTATCATGTGATGATTTTTCTACCATGTTGAGGAATAGATGTAGTGGTGTTATGGATAGCACAGGTAGAAAGGAATATTTAATTCCCATGTAGAAAATGATTTTTATTTGAGAAATTGGCACCACCTAAAGCTGCTGGTGGGCTCTATTTGGTTTGCTGATTATTAAAAAGGAATAAGTTAAAAATAGCCAAAATGGTAACTAGAACAAGTTGAATAAAGTTACACAGAATTTTAATTCGTAGCAGGAGGAAAAAGAAAAACAGGTTGACCTAACCCGTATTTGACCCATTTGACCCATTTTTAACCTGATCCGTTTCAAACCTGCCCAACTCGCCCATTTTGCTAGGTTTAGCGGCAGAACCAATGAGGTAATTTGAATTTTTAACCCATATTTAGAGCCCTTTTCAAACTTTTTTCGAACAGTTTTAAACTTATTTTCGAAACTTATATATAAAATTTATTTTTTTAGACCCTTTTTAAAAGCGCATTTTGAATAAGTGCTTTTGAAGTTATTTTTATAACAAAAATTCATTTTTACAATGCGCTCTTAATAAACGCATTTTAAGAATGCACTTTTAATTAAGTATTTCAACCTAAATTAAGTTAGTTAATGTAAACTTAAAAGCACATCTTTGAAATAAGCATTTGCATATTCGAGATGCATCTTTTCAAAGCTCATCTTTAAGGTCCGTTTTAAGATGTGCATCTTTGATGTGCACTTTTATTAGTAGTATAAACATTATGTCTGCCTTGGATGAAAACAAAAAAAAAGGTAGACCTTCATTATGCTTGCTTCGAGGCTTAATCCCATCCCACAATGGCCATTGATAGCGGTCTTAGAGAGGGCTTCACCAACTATCAAATTTAGGCATTAGCCGTTGAAATACATTTGATTTAAGAAGGTTAATGCTCAAACCATTCTCTCTCACACTTTCTATTGATGTTATTCAAGGAAAGAAATACTTTACTCAAGGAAAGAAAGACTTTCCTCCTTGAGAAAGAAGACTTTCCACCTTTAAATAGAAGAATTTCCTCAGTGAGAAAAAGAAGACTTTCCTCTGCAAGGAAGAAAATACTTTCCTCCTTGAGGAAGAGCTATTTTATGAGTTTATATCGATGATATCATTATTACTGGCAACAATAATCTTTCCATTCAAGCACTCAAGGGCTTTCTTCACACACGCTTCCATATCAAAGATATTGGCCTTTTAAAATATTTTTTGATTATTAAAATTGCTCGTTTCAAACAAGGAATTTTACATGATGCAGGTCTATTGGGTGTCAAACCTATTACTTTTCCTATGGTGCAAAATATCAAACTTACCCCAGATAATGGAGATCCATTGGATGACCCTAGTCAATACAGACAATTGGTTGAGTGCCTTATTTACCTCACCATCACCTAGCCTGATGTTGTTTATTCGGTACAAAATCTCAACTAGGTTATGTATATGCCACGGAAACCACATTTTGAGGCTGCCTACTGTGTACTTTGATATCTTAAGGCTGCACTAGGAAAATGGATTGTTTTATCATCTCATAGCTCTCTTCAGATTCTAGCCTACTGTGACTTCAATTGGGAAACTTGTCTAACTTCTCGACGCTCTACTAGTGGATATTGTATCCTTCTTGTAGCTAGTCTTATTTCATAGAAAAGTAAGAAATAATCCCCTGTCTCTCATTCCTCGGCTGAAGCTGAATATTGGGCAATGGCTTCTACCATTTATGAATTGATTTGGCTACAATCTTTACTCAAGGATTTGGGAGTTAATCATTTGTAGCCTATGCAACTTCATTATGACAACAAAGTTGCTATCCGCATCATAGCCAATTCCGTATTTCATGAGCGAACAAAACATATTGAATTGGATTTTCACATTATTCGTGAAAAAATTCAAACTGGGTTGATTCAAACATCTTATGTTGCTTCTTCTCATCAACTCGTAGATACCTTCACTAAGCCACTTGGAAGGGAGCAATTTACCTATCTTGGTAACAAGTTGGGCATTCATGATATTCACGCTCCAACTTGAGGGGGAGTATTGACGATATTTAAGGAAATGAAGACTTTACTCAAGGAAAGAAAGACTTTTCTCTTTGAGAAAATGAAGACTTTCCTTATTTAAATAGAAGACTTTCCTTCGTAAGGAAAAGAAGACTTTCCTCATTCAAATGGAAGAGAATACTTTCCTTGTTCAAAATAGAAGATTTTCCTTCTTTATGAGGAGAAGATTTTCCTTTTCCTAAAATTGGTGGATTGATTACATCTTACCTTATATGGCTTTCTTCTTCTTCTTCTTCTTCTTCTTGTATATATCTCTTTTCATTGTAAAGCTTGTACATATGTGAGAGAAATAAAATAAAAAGATTCTGTGGAGGTTTAGTCCGTGGATATAGACAACCAAAATCGAACCACATAAAACTTGTGTTTATTTTTTCTTTTCTTCCCTCTTTATTTTATTTCACACACTAAATCTCCCTCTCTTTCCTTGAACAATAACTCCCTCTCCCTCTCACCATCTCTCACTATGTACACAATCATGAATTGATTTTCACTCTCACGAAGCTTTGCTATACACGGACCAAGTGTCACTCTCACCATCCACAAAATACTCTTGTTGAGTATTCACGACAGTTTCATTTTGGACGCAATTTCTAGGTATATTATTAACTTTTATGGAAATTTTGATGTTCTTTTATGGATTATAATTGGCATGAAGCATTTATGTTTGATTTGGAGTTGGATTTATCACTGATGCTTCACATTATTTTGCTCCAAATAATGAAGCACACCACATATTTGATTAAAAACCTTAATGAGAAAACTTTCTATTATGTTGGAGATTTTTTCTTAATATTAGGGATCACACTTTTTTTTACATGTTGCATTTTCCTTGTATGTTCAAAATTTGTAGTTGAAGATATTAACTTATTCTAGAAATGTAAGCCAAAAGATGAACACAAAGCTACATGAGAACCAGAAAAAAAATTGCATTAGTTTTTTATTTCTTTTTTCCTTCTTGTTCTTCTCTTCTTGATTTATTTATTTTTATTATTTTGATATTGGATGAAAGGTAATATTAATAGGAGGAGACTATAATGATATTGGTAGTGATGAATTATTATGCCTACATTTATACTTTCTGTTGGATAATGATGGTAACAGTCCTGGTTTCTTGTTTCTCCCATATTGCTTTCAACTAAAATGAAAACAAAAGAAATTATTCAATTTGTAATTCATTGGCTTGGTTGGCAATTTAGTGGTGGATCTTGGGACTACTCTTTTTATGTAGTTGTTGTGTAGTTTTTACCACATTGTTTAGTTTGCTCATGGCTTTTTATACATGTTTTATTTATAAAAATATTAAAATTTTTACTTACCCAGAACCACTTACAGTCAATGTACCTACCACAAATAAATTTTCTTTTTACAATTAATGTACTTGCCATGTTCTGTTAGATGAGGTTGGTTGAACTTTTGATTGAATTCAATAAAATTTAGCTGAATAATTAAGAACTTCCCATTTGAGTGTCCAAGCTCAATCAGTATGAAATAAACTTGTGATTTGGCCACAAATTATAATTTAGTTAAATGAAGGACACTCTAGTTTTTTATAATAAAAAAATAGTTTACTCTCATTAAGTATAGGTTAATTGATGATAGGACATTCTTACTAAGCATGATTCTAATGTTCCATGTCACGCCCCGAATTCCCGCGAACCCGAGGCGCGAGTAACGAAGCCAAAAGGAAATAAAATAAAAAGTAAATAAAGGACAATCTAACAGATTCAACCCAAACTTACATTCATTTCCTTCAATGTACATTCATGTAAAGCACAATCAATAAAGACATTCAACATGTCATTCGGGCTTAAGCCCTACATCACAAAATATGCCCTCATGGGCCAAATATCCTCTTAAGCTCATATCTCCTCCACTCTGTAAGACTTCCTCAAGTCTCAAGTGCCGGGAGCGTCATCTGAAATGTTTGTCCCACGAATGGGTCAGCTTAACTGCTGGTACAATGTAATGCTAATACAAGAAACAAAATTAAGGGCGTGGCATGTGCAAGTGTACAGTTATATCTACATGGCATTCAACATCATGCATACAATGTACTAGCAATAATCTACATGTCATCCAACTCATTAACATAATCTAAGGTGTGGCATGTGCAAGTGTACAGTTATATCTACATGGCATTCAACATCATGCATACAATGTACTAGCAATAATCTACATGTTATTCAACTCATTAACATAATCTAAGGCGTGGCATGTGCAAGTGTATAGTTATATCTCCATGCACAATTATAACCTACATGCCATCCTATTCATCCATACAATGCATTAACAAGATTCAAAACAATTATAACCTACATGCCATCCAATTCATCTATACAATGCATTAAGAAGATTCATCACACATTCGGGAATTCATTAATACAATACAATAAAAATATGCGTGACACACCCATGCAACTCTATGCCATGTCAACTTTATGTCACACCCATGTCAACTCATGTAATGTAATGTCCCTTCACGGATCGCTCCCGTTGGTTCAGGTACCAAATGCAATATCATGTCCCTTCGCGGATCGCTCCCATTGGTTCGGGTACCAAATGCAATATCATGTCCCTTTGCGGATCGCTCCCGCTGGTTCGGGTACCAAATGCAATATCATGTCCCTTCGCGGATCGATCCCGCTGGTTCAAGTACCAATTGCAATATCATGTCCATGTCTCGTTTTCAGAACACATCTGATGGAAGTTGAGTACCATGTCTCGTTTTCAGAACACATCTGATGGAAGCTGAGTACCATGTCTAGCACCACGTGCTCAACCCACACTATGCTTTTAATGCATCACACTATGCCAATATGTCTTGATTTCCATCATGCAATAACACAATCTCAGATAAACAATTTTACCAACACATAGAGCATACTTTTAAACAATGTATTCCACTTAAAGCAATCACAACATCTGAATAACAAAACATCCTCCACATGAATGTATGCAATACATGATCAACAAAAATACATACTCAAGCCATGTGTTCACAATCTTAACGACCCCCAAAAATATAGATCACGTACAACCCAACACATAGAACAAATCATATCCCTATAGAGCAGCAAGAAACACATAAGTAACGTAAACAATCAACTCAAGGTTTCATGGTTTTAAAGCAACATTCCTTATGTGGTTTTCTGACATTGAACAATTAAACATATGATCCATTCAATCAACATGCAAATCATTCATAAACTTAATTCTATTTCTTACTTAGCACAATATATCGTACCTGGATGGATTGATCTCAACCCTAAGAAGTAGTGCTCGCTGGGTGGTGGAACTAACAATGATGATGTAGGAGATCAAACCACCTTCTCCTTGTCTTTTGATGTCCCTAAAATCACACAATACAATTTAGTTTATCTCTATTTGAATTATGCTATTCATCAAATTTTATGTCTTCATTTCATTAGTTTCTATTTTGCTAAATTAAATTCTACCATTGGGTCTGGAATGTCGAAGAAAATAGGTTTAGGCTTTTACGGAATTTAATTTGGACATCCGGGTTAAGAAGGGTAAAACTGTAATTTTGCACTTCTACGGTTTCCCACTTCTTGAGACCTCTCCTCGTAAATCGGACTCCACGGTTGAGTCCGAAATGTTCAAGATAATAAGATTTCACTATTCGTTTATTTAAGTCGCGTTTCGTTTGACTGTATTTTGACTCAGGGGCGTTTTGGTAATTTTAAAGGGTTCCACGGGTCTTTTATTTTTCGGGACCTCGTATTGCATCACAGACCTCACCGTTGGTCTTAGTAGGTCCAAAATAGTTAGAAAACATATATGACTTGTCATTTTTGGGCTCCGGGCCATTTCGGAGTATTTATTTTAATTAAATAAATTTAATTTATAAAATGGAATCAAGTATAAGATATATATTTATTCAGTGCACTTATGGACACAGGATTGTCCTGTCCAAACGGTTCCACGCGCTCACCCCCACGCGGGTTCGAGTCTTGGCAGCCTCACCCCTTTTGTTTTTATTTCCCTCACTGTTGGGCCCAATTCATTATGGCCCAATCTGCTTATGAGTCCACCATTTTAAAAAATAAGGGAGGCCCAGTGCTCATCAATCAAAACAGGCCCAAGTCATTAAATTAATTAAGCCTAAATTGGAAATCAAAACAGGCCTAAGCTCAGCCCCCCTTCGTCCCCGGTTTTCCGACCAACAGTCCGGTCGTCTTCTCCGGCCATGTCGCCGGAGACCGCGACCCCTCCTCTCATTTTCTCTCATATTTTATGTCCAAATCTTATCATTTTTATACCAAAATAAATCTGGAACCTTAAGCAATTATTTAGAGCACTTTTCAGCCCCAACTTAATCGGTTTTCCCAACACTCGGTTTCGTTTTTCCGACCACTCTAAGCCCAAATTCCGGCGACCATTCATGTCACGATTCCTTACTGTTTCTAGGTTCTTTATTTTTCAAATTATTTCCTGTACCAAAGGGGATTAATTCCCCATCATAAAATCGAAGCTTTACGCTTAGAATTCACGCAACCCGATTCTATCCCTCAACCTGCAACTCCCTTTCTTTCCCTCTTCTTGGCATCATTTTACGTGATTCTTTTTCTAAAACACCCTAAATTTCAAACTTTACAAGGTCCCTTAATCAAACCTACCATTCATGCAAAAAAAAATTCAAAACAGAATGCAATAAGACTAACCTGTTTGAAGCCAACCTCCGTCCTTCTTTCTGGTTCCCTTCCACTTCTGAATTTTCCAACTTCTCCCTACTCTCAGCTTCTTCTCACACTCTCTCAATAAATCTGCACCCTACAAATGAATATATATGTAAACACATTACAACCGACCTCTCTCTCTCTCTCTCTCTTCTTTCTCTCTCTACTCTCTCTCTCTACACCAGACTTGCACACACTCTGAATGTCCTCTTACACACGCCACTAGCTGCCTCTTCTTCTGACTTTCTTTTCTACTCTTTCTTTTTTCCTTTTGCATTTAATGTTGCTTGCATTTGTGTATCATGTATATGTATATTATATCACACTTACACACAACCGTACACACACCACACTGCCACACACAATCTCGTGCACCACATGCACCTGCCACTTTTATATATATATATATATTTATATATATATATATACTCACATATATTAAATGTATTTTATATATACACGCATATACACATACATATACACACATAAAATATACCTATGCATAACACAAAAGAATAATTAAACAAATTAAATAATTAATGAATAATTAAATAACTAAATAAAAATAAGGATAAAAGTTTTATTCGAAATTATATTTATTAGCTCGGTCAGTTCGTACTCGGCTTTTTCTTAATTTTGTAGTTCCCTGAGATTATAGTTTCTACTAATTACCTCAGTAATCATACCCGTCACTGTATATTACTCTTTAAAATAATTCGGTACATCTTGGGTTCTACTATTCTCGGTCTGAATCGGTCCCGGTTTATCTTTGATACTATATTCATTGCTTGGTCAAAACTCGGTATTATTATTTGACCTTTTTAGAAAAAATGGAATTATTAAATTTATTCGGAACTTATGTTCGGCTACAACTGGTATTACGCTACTCGATTCGACTTATCTCGATTTACGTGCTAGTCTCGGTTCAGGGTGCTACAGTCCTATTGTCAAAATGAAAAATTTATCCTTAATTTTCCATGTCTCTACATTCCAAGTCTATTTGTAGAATAAACATGCTTCCTAATTATCAAATATTCTTATTAATTAAGTATTTATGGAATATCTAATAAAGGAACTTATTAAATTTCTGTGAAGGTTGTAAATGATAGAAAAATGTGCAAACATAATGATTTTATCGAGAGGGAATACATGTTATGGGAAAGATGAGTTTTCTTATGATCTTCTTACTCCTTGAAGCTGCATTCGAGTGAAGCACAAAACTAGATATAGTCAATTTGTGGATATTATTTATGGTGTATTACAGTTAGATGAAAATCTCTCTCACTCGAAGATGATTTGTAGATTTTAGTCGACATAGAGACCTTGGATGCAATGTTTTAAAACTCAAAACCGTTCTGTGAACCAAAAAAAATACTCGGTCACGAGCTACTGGTTAAACCATTGGGTCAATTGGAATCGAATCGCGATGTTATAATTATGTCATAAATATTGATTATTAATTTTAATAATATAAAACTTATTAAAATTAAGAAAATAAGGAAAAAAAATTAAAAGTTCTCTATAATTTATTATTACCTTACTAAATCTAAAAATATTTAGAATAATAAATTACAAAAAGTATTCAAAATGAGATAACAATGTTCAAAATAACACAACAATATTACAGAGATTGCATTAAAATAATATTTCAAAATAAAAAATATGATTTAAAAATGTAAAATAACTAATTTAAATATAAAGATTGCAGTATTTAAAGATAAAGTGTACATAATCCCAAACTCATAACAATCGATAATTATTTTAAAAAGTCACAAAAAATTACTTTTTTAGCTTTATTATACTCCTATTAAGATTTCAACTATTGAATTCAACCAAATTTAATATTTGTATCAAGTTAAAATAGACTAGTGTTAGATTTGTTGGTCTCTTCATAAAGTTGAAATGTTCCCACATCCTTTGTAATACAAAAAAATTGAATTATCGCGTGCTTATAAACGCACAAATTAATTTGAAAGTCATACTACCTTTTTTTTTTTGTCCCAAATAGAATAAACATTGAGAGTCTTCAAGAAGTGAAAGTTATAAAATGGAGGGAGTGTTTCAGCCCCTTTACTACATGTGCTTCAGTCTCAATGTTGCATTCAATGAAAAGTTAAAAACTTTACAATTTCTTATTGTTTAAATTTAAATAAATAGTGCCTTTGTGAAGCATTTAAATCGGGCGATTTGCATGGACTGCAACGGTTCATTTAAACCACCTGTTAGAACAATTTTTATATAAATGAGCGATTATATTGTAAATGTTTTTGATATTTTAGATCGATCGGACCAAGTGCCAGTTTTTGATTTTCATCGTTGATGATAATAATGTTGAGATTATGCTAGATGTTGTCTTTGAGAATTATCAAATAAACATTATTGACTTATATGTGCAACTATAGAATATGTTTGAAGGGTGAGGTACAAGTTAGACTCTTGGTCTATTCACAATACAACTCACACAAGAGTATCAAAGCTTGTCACTTAACATTCATGGGACAGTGCAAGTCTATCGAGCAACACCCCCATCCAACTAGTACATCGAAGATTTTAGGGATTTTGAGTCCCATTATACAAATATCACGATTGAGCTCGACTTACTTGGTAATGAAGAGATGCATTTGGGTTCGGTGGCCACATATGGAACTATTGTTCAAGAGTTGGCCTATAGAGGGGTCATTATAAACTTGACTTCCCATAACTCAGATGAAGAAGAAGCCAAAGAGGAGGAGTTAAGGATGATGGATGACTTGGGCGAGGATGACAAAGAATATGAAGGGGTGGAAGCTGCCAAGGGTAGTGTTGGAATGCACGATGACTTTTGCATGCACATGGTTATGACACCATTCTTCACTACTGTAAATCTACCTAGTGAGACATTGGACACTTGTTTGTCGCATCCTGGTCAATCATGGGACCCAATGAGGGATGAGTTGTTTAAGGGTCTCGTGTTCACTAACAAGGAAAATTTAAGAAGAGTTATGCAATTATACTCCATCTAGACGTTTCAACCGTATGAGGTGGTGAAGAAAAACTCAACAATTTGGTCTTTATAATGTAAGATGTGTGATGAATATGGGTACCAATGGAGGCATCGTACGTGTAAGAGATAGAAGCATGGGTTGCTTGAGATTACAAAGTATCTGTTATAACATGGAAAAATTTTTTTTTTTTTTATTTTATTATTCTTGCAATTGTTAATTAATTAATTTTATTGTTATTATTATTATTATTATTATTATTGTTATGATGTGTGTATATATATATATATGTAAATTAAATTGTTAGTGTACATATGTGTGTACATGGGAGTGTGTATTTAAATATGTGAATATATATATATATGTATATATATATATGTATAGGACAGTGTGTGTAGGTGTGTGTACCCGGTTGTGTGTGTGTGTGAGTTTGAGTGTGATACACTCAAACAAGCAAGGGGGGGCTGTGAAGTGTAAGAGAGTTGGTGGGTGTGTGTGGTGAAGTGTGAGAGTGAGTATGAGAGTTGGGAGAAGGTCAGAATTCGTAGGATTTATAGAGAGAGAGAGAGAGAGGAATATAGAGAGAGAAAGTAAAGAGAGTGGTCTCGGGTGGAAAAGAAGAGAAGGAAAGAAGCAGAAAAGAGGGAGAGAAACAGAGCTCTGAAGGAGAGTTAGAGACCTGGTTCGAGCTCGGAGCAAGAGGGAGAAGGAGGACACGGCTAGAGAGAGAGACGGCCGAAAAATTTGTAAGTGGGTCACTTCTGTTTCGATTTGTTTTAGAGCATTTCAATTGATTTAAATTATAGAACCTTGTAGAGCATAATGTGAGGATTAAAACGCAACAAAAATGATAGAAAACGGTTGAGAAATGAGGGAGAAAAATGGGGGTGCAGGTCACGGCCGTGGGGGAAAAATCTGGGTTTTCATCGTGATTGGAAGCTTCAAAACGATATTAAAAGACTCCAAAAACGTTTTAGAATAGTTTGGGATTGAAAGGGGCTTCGAAAACACCATAAAAAATCAAGTTTAAAAACTTGATTTTTCTGAAATTCCGGTCACCGGCGCCGGAGAAGACGCCGGAACCCTACCGGAGGTTCGCCGAAAAATCGGGGGAAGAAGGGGGGTCTGTCCGGGTCGGGTCGGGTCGGGTCGGGTCCGGTTCGGGTCGGGCGTGGACCGCCCCTGCCACGTGTCGCGTGGTTGTTTTAAATTGAAATGGAATTTGGGCCGTTTGGTCGCAAGGGTAAGAAATCTAGAAATTGGAATTAAATCGAAATCGGGATATCCTATCCCTGTTCTAGGATTATCCCCTGTTTGGATAACCTGATTTAGAATAACAAATTAAACTAGTTTTAATTTGACCCTTTTGGAATTTGAACCCTTTGAATTTGAACCTTTGGAATTTGAACCTCAACCTGAACTTTCAGAAATTACAAATTGACCCCCCAACTGTTAGAAATTACACTTTGACCCACCTGATTAAATTATTAATAAAATATTAATTAATTATTTAATTAAATTAATTTAATTAATTAAATATTCAAAAACATCCCGGAGTCCAAATGAGACAAGTCATTAGTGTATTTTGACTATCTCGACTATTCCGAGACCAATGGTGAGGTCCGTTTTACGAGACAGGGTCCCGAAAAATAAAAGACCCGTAGTAACCCTTAAAATTACCAAAATGCCCCTAACTCGAAACACTGTCAGACGAACTCCGAATTAGGTGAACAAATAGTGGAATTTTATTATCTCGAACATTCCGGACTCAACCGTGGAGTCCGATTTGTGAAAAGAGGTCACGAGATGTAAGGACACGTGTAAAGTGCAAAATGACTGTTTTGCCCTTTTCAACCCAGGTGTCCGAATTGAGTTCTACGAAAACCTAGACTTACTTTCTTAAACGTTCTAAAACCAATGGTAGAGTCTAATTTAGCAGAATAGAAACCTATGAATTTAAAGACATAAAATTTGATGAATAGCATACATTCAAACAACAATGGACTGAGTTGTAATTTCTACTTTTAGGGACACTGACAGGACAGGAGGAGGCGATCTGATCTCCTACATTTTCATCCACCGGTTCAGTTACATATAGTTCACGATCTTCTAGGGTTGATACCAACCCATCAGGTATGGTGTTTTGCTAGTGTTAGAAATGAAGTTAAGTTAGGAATATTTGTGAATGACTGAATGCTGTATATGTTTATCTGTAATGTGTTTACCTGTTTATTTGGAATTGGTTGTTCACATGCTTACATGTTACTTGTACCTTATGAATATTTAGTGAATGATGAATGTGACTCACGACATGTGTATATGTTGATTTTACGAGATATGATTGCATGTGGGATCAGCTAGGTGATTTATATATTATTGTCTCGAGCATGCTATATTGTGGAAACCATGTATCATTGAGATTGCATTGACATATTGGCATATGATGAATCCTTTGAGAACATGGCGTGGGTAAGCACGCGGTGCTTTGCATTATGAGGGTGTAGATCCTGTGGTGAAAAACCCAAAATTGGCCATTGCATTGGTACTTCGTGCCATCGGGGAGTACCCGTAAATGAGACATGGGTGTGGCATAGAGTTGTGCATGGGTGGGTCATGCATACCATTCATATATATTACTGCGATGCTTGAATGTCATTTAGAAATAAATGTACACTTTGCACATGCCACGCCTTAGCTTTATTTCTGGCATTAGCATTTCATCATACCAGCAGTTGTGCTGACCCATTCGTGGGCAACATTTTCAGATGAGGATCCTCCAGCCACATGAGACTTAGTGATGCCCTGAGAGGGCGAAGCACGTGATGTATTTGTGATCCATGAGACTTGTATTTTGTTATGTAAGGGCTTAAGCCCGAATGACTGATGAACAATGTATTTGATGTTACTCTATGTATGGATGATGATGGACGCATGTTTATCAAATTTAATTACTTTTGTCCTTTTATTTATTTTACTTTCTGTCTCGTTACTCGCGCCCCGGGTTCGTGGGAAATTTGGGGCGTGACAGTATCAAGGACCCCACACATGCTTATCCTTGAGGGTAAACCTGTCATATCATAAACCCCACCCTATGCAGATTAGGAATAATGACTGGTTAGTTAGGCACCTCGCCAATACACTATCCCTTTTGTAGCATATTGATGACGTGTCTAACCAAAGGCTTCTTTACATATCCAAGTAGATTGCATTCGGTCATATAAAATCATGCAGTGGAATCTACATATATAATTTTTTTTATTTGAATACAGTGTCACTTGGCAGAGCATAAGTAACATTACATCAAAGTTACAATAATATGAGCCCAATATTACATTTCATATGAATGTCTGAACTATTACATCATTGGTAAACACCATTCACATTCTTCTTTCTCTAACTATTACATCAATTTGGTATCTATCACTTCAGGTTGATATCTCTATGGCTGGGATATTAATCCTCTTCTAGCTAGCGTTTCTATTCATCATAACTTATTAGCATATGGATTTGTAAACTTCTTAGTTATTCTTGAAAATATACAAGATAAAACCCTATGAGCTTTGTGAAAAACTCGTGAGTAATACCAGTCCCCTGTTATGGATTTTTGGCAACCTTTTTTTCATAAAATTTTGTAACTTTCATAAGCTTTTATGGATAGCAATTAAAAGAAGTTGTACTAAAAGCTACTAGCATTCTTTAAACATAAAAATATAATTGAGAGTTGTAAGATTATTTCTAAAATCATGCAAGAGCTTATGCTAGATAGTTTTGTAAGATAAAACATCATATTATAAAATTTGTAGTTGAGAAATGCCATTGATAGAGTAATACATGTCAAAACATTTCTTAAGCTTTGTCCCTTGGGACCATAGGTTGTCACATGGTAACTGGAAGTAATTTAGAGTTCATGGCTTACATTGCCTGCTATAAAGACTAGCTGAAAGTCTACCGAATCTTTACCCCCAATAGGTTTCACATTGGCTCGCTCTTTACCCCCTAGCAGGGTTCACATTGGTTGGCTCTGTACCCCCATCAGGGTTCATGCTGGCTGACTCTTTACCCTCGGTACGATTTATAAAAATGACATGTAAAATGACATTTAAAACATGCTTGCAAAACTTTCATTATGTTATCCATGCTATAAAACATTTAAAGAGATGCTACTTAAAAGCATGCAATTTAAATATTTGTCACAATATTATGAAAATGGTCATAAAACTAAAATATTTAGCATCGTAATATGAAGACATGTCATAAAGCTGTAAAAAAATTGCATTTCATGGAAAATGTCTCCATTTCAAGGTTCAAGGTTACTCACCTGTGGTTTAGAGTCCATAGTCACTTACTTACTTGACATGCTTGGCATCCATCTTATTTCTATTTCCTTGTTGGTGATCCTAAATCATGGATTAGAATTCATTGATACTATATCAGTACATATCTTAGCTTAATTCTTTGCTTACTTAATGTTCTTAGTTTTGTTTGGACTTAACCTTACTATTTAAGATTCCCTTATGGTCTTTAATTAGGGTTCCTAGCATTTCTTAGTTTCTTTGGTGGCTTACTTTAGCTATTAGGGCATTTTGGTCATTTTTTCTTTACATGTCTTATACTGTTTGGTACTTCATGTGCCTAAATAGACTTTATCTTTGAGTTCAAAGGGTTCTTTAACTATAAATAGGTCATTCTTTTACTTTCTGAGTTCATCTGATTACTTAATTAATCCTTAAGGGAAATTCGATAATTTTATTGTTCATATCTCGTGTTTTCGATACCCAATTATCTTAAATGAAGCTCATTTTTGGACTCAAAGACTTCTATAAACATTGGTATGGGTTCATATTTACTTTCTACACTCTTTTGGTGGCGTTATTAAGTCTTAGGGACGTGTTTGTCATTTTTTGATTTATTTAGATATTCTATTTTTCCCAAACGGACATCACAATTGGGTCCGGAATATGGAACATAATAAATTTAGGCTTTTCTAGATCTTAATTAGCATTTCTATAACTTACTTTAGTTTTAGGGATATATTAGTAATTTTATACTTTCATGTGGGGCCATGTTAGGGTGTTTGGATGCTCAGTTTGACCTCATGTTAGGCTCAGAATGTCTAAAAATGTTACCCTTCTATATTTTCTCGGTTTGTTTGGTAGTCGTATAATACTAAGGGCATTTTGGAAATTACCTATTTTTATGTATCTGTAGTCTCGGTACCTCGTTTGATGAAACAAACTCCATCATTGAGTCCAAAATGTCAAAAAATGTTAGGGTAAGTATCATCGTAGTTATTGGTGTTCATTTAATAGCTTAATTAATGCATTAGGACTTATTTGAAATTAATCCACTTTGTCCATTTATATGTTTTAGGGTTTAATTTCCTAAACTAGACTCTAGCATTGAGTCCAGAATGCTAAAAAATGTTTCGTTAGACTCTTCTTGCATTTTAATTGGCTTTAATTAGACCAAGTTTTGGTCCAGGGGTAAAATAACAATTTTCCTAAATTTTAAAGGGTTTAAAAATAATTTTTAATTATTTTTCTAGGGCTAACTGAAATTTTATTAAAAATCTGGGGCCGAGTCATAATTTAGGAAATTTATGGTTTAGGCATTTAGGGGTGAAGGCTGAATTCTTTTGTTTTTCCCAAAAAGTCGACTGGTTTGGTCTTTATTTAAGTTAATTGGTGGTAAATTGTTAAGGACCGACCGATTCAACCAGTTCAACACATCATGCGTGCATCACTATGGCATCAACACTGAAACATTTCAAAACAATGTCTTGAATTAAACCCAAATCTATTTTATCATCCGGTTAGGACTCAGACCTGTAAGCAACCTGAGACCTAACCTGAACTGTTCATCGTCTTCCTCAATAAACCAGTTCGCGACTTTGAAACCCTAGTTGGTTTCTTCCTTTATTCTGTGCAAATCTTGGTATGTTTTCAATTTGCTTTTGATTCTATTATGCTTTTGTATGTCTTAGCATGGATTTGGCATTAATTTTTGGGATCAAATCAAGCTCTAAAGCTTTATTTGAGTGTAAATGGCTGAATTGGTTAATCAGCCATATCTCACTAGTTCCTCAAGCAAATTGACTTTGGTTTCTTGCGTTGTGACCCTCACCCTATAACTATTCATTCCCCATGATCAAATCCAAGCTTGGTGCTTGATTTGGTCAGACCCATTCTCAAATCCCTATTTACAACTCGAGAATTCTCCCGCATCTTTGACCTATTTTAGGTAATTGTTGTTGTAGAAGAACCATTACCACATGTAGTTAAGATCCTCCGTTCAAAATTGGTTTAGTGCTACTTGTTTCAGACTTATATTCCAAGGTCCATTAATTGTGGTTTGGGTGGTTTCTTAAGGTTTTGGCCATTTTACTTTATGAGATAAAATTTAAACCTATGCAAAAATTCAAAGGAGGTTGAGAGAAGGGTTCTTACCTATTTTGGAGCTTGAACTCACTTCCTCTCTTATTTCTCTTTCCAACTTCTCTCTTTAGCATGCAGCCTTCCTCCCTCTGTCATTTGCTTACTTTTTTTTTTTCTCTTGAGACGATTCAGAATTCTCCTAAGCCTCAGTCTTCCATTCTCTTGGTTTCTCTCCTCTCTCATTGGTTTCTCTCTTTCTCTCATTCCCTATCTTTTTCTCTCTTTTCCCTAGCTACTGCGTGTAGCTTTTAAGGTGTTATAGAGCTTGTGGCGCCTCCTCTTAGCTCACTTCCTTTATGGCTAAGCAAATGAGCTGCCACCACATAATTCAACATAGGGGTGACACCACACTTGCACACACATACACACACACACACACACACTTTCACATACCTTCACTTACACTCTTATGCACACTTACACACATTCAACACACACGGTTATCACCATTTTTTTCTTTTCATATATATGTATATATATATATATCTATATAATTCCATATGCATATACTCACATATATCCATATGTGTGTATGTGCATATATATATATATATATCTACATACTTCCATATGTATACACTCACATATATCCATATGTGTATGTGCATATATATATATATATATATATATACACACACACATGCATGTTTATCTCCCTTAAGTATTTTCATGTATTTTTACATATGTGTGTATCTTCATAATATTGATATACCTATATATATAAACACACACACACACACATATATATATATATATATACCTATACCACTAAGGTACAATTATGTGTATGTGTTTACTTTTCTTCCTTTTTATTTTTTATCTTTGGTTTATAATGTATTTGTTTTGCATTTTTTCTATCTTTCCATAATCATTAAATAATTATTTTATTTAATAATCCATAATATTTGATGTGATATTTTTCCCTCACTTTAGTTTGGTGATGTATTGATCACTTAACCCAAAGTCTCATTAACCTAGGTTAGGTTAGACTAACGCCTGGTTAGGTTAAGTTGATCTGGGGTTAGGTTTGATTTTGAACCTATTTTGGGTGATGGCTTTACTAGGGTTATGGTCCACTGTTGGGTTGGGTGAGTTCTTAACCGCAGTTTAGGTTATGTTATTGTTTAATGTTTAAGAATTTGAAAATTTTCTTTTTATTGATGTAATTTTCAACACATTGTTCTAAATTGTCCATTTTACTAGAGGTGGGTCTAACAAAACCTGGATCATAAAGAGTTGAATTCAATTTTACTTTAGGTAGAAATCTAGGGTCTTGTAAAAGCTGTTTCTTCTTTTAAAATTGTTGTTAGTTATAAACTATGTGTAGCATAATTTTAATTATAGGGTTTGTAATAATAAGGCTTAAAAGGTGAAACAAAAAGTTAATGCGATGATCTTTGGAGATTGGGAGTCATTGTACAAGTTCTTACCGAGATTTATGGGTGTACTTAAGAAGTATAATGACTGAACAATTATCAGGTGGCAACATATCTCCACTAGTAATAGGGATGAGGTGATATTCAACAAGTTATTTTGGGCATTAAAACCTTCAATTGAAAGGTTTATCCACTATCGACTCATGGTTAGTATAGCGCCACATTTGTGCATGGGAGTTATAAGTGAAAGCAGCTAATCATAATGGGAACGATTACGAACCTTTAGATTTTTCCTCTTGTATTTGCCATTATAGATGAGAAGAGTTATGATTAGTGGAGTTGGTTCCTCGAGCATTTCATGAGTTATGCAATCTGAGATAGATATGGTATTTATTTGTTTGTTATCGGATTAACACAACGACATACTAGATGGAAGCTATCAATGTGCTACCATTTCTTCTGCCTATGACATGTACTTAGTAACTTCAACAACAAGTTTAAGAATACATACTTGAAGAGACTTGCATCGATTGTTGGAAGCACTTATCAAATTCGTAAATTTAATTGAGTGATGAATGAAATTAAAAACCACAATAAAGGAGCATGGAAATACTTGAATAACATTTTGCCAGAAAGGTGTACCACTTCTTATAATGGCTATAGACAACTAACATATTTGAGGTATTCAATGGTGTCTTGAATAGAGCAAGAAGTTTTCCTATCACTACATGCGTGGAGATGATATTTCTTCGCGTCATATACTACTTTAATATTAGGTAGGAATTAGCTACAGATGGTATATGTAATAATTATATGTATACTTCACATGCGACATTGATGATTGCTCGTAAACAAGTGAAGGCTGGTGGCCACAAGTTGACACCATGTAACTTTGTCCTTGGAATTGTGAGGGTGTTGACAATGAAGGGTAATGTTCAACTCATCAGTCTTAAAGAGCAGGCATGTAGTTGTGGAAAATGAAATATTTATAGAATTTTATGTTCCCATGTATAGTCGTGTTAGTAGATTTGAGGATACCTTATAACCAGTTGTGGAAAGTGAAGTATTTATAAAATTTCATGTTCCTCTGTATAGTTGTGTTAGCAGGATTTGAGGATACCTTATAAGGGTACGTTGATGAATGTTACAACATTCAGGCATATAAGAAGACACTGGGCACCCCAATTTTACCTGCTACATTATGAGAATTATTGGGACATACCATCCAGGTCCAATCGTATGCCATAATCCAACCTTCTATGAATGAGAGGTCATCCAAGGTCGTCACAACTTTAGAATGAGATGGACCTCAAGGAAGGTCAAGCTTGGGCTCGTAATCTACTATAGGCAAATAGGCCATGATCATCACAGTTATCCTAATACCAACCAACAAGGCTCGACCAGTGGCCCTTCAATGTGAGTTATCAAGTCAACTGAACATATGTAGCTTGATTCAGTATAGTGTGTGGTCCAATTAGATTTAACGCAGTGTATGGTCCAGTCAATGAGTTGTATCTATGTCACGCCTCGAATTTCCAAAACCTGGGGATTGAATGAAAAATGAACTAAAATAATTAATTAAATACAATTAAATAGATTTGGTTGATTTCATATTAATTTTCCCATATTTCCCAAAGTAAAGAATAAAAATTTGCTAACTAGACTCACCCAAGATGAGTTTCAAATACCAGTCAAATATCCTCCCCAACAAATGGTCAAAAATAGTCTAAGTCATGTTCAAGCTTGGCCTCCTAAGATAGCCCCAAAATATCCCTAATATGCCTTGAAATAATGGCCCAAATGGGCCCTAAAAGCTGGTGTCTAGCATAGGGGCTAATGGCCTTGGAAGGTGAGTCTTGGCCTGCCCATGACATGCCCATGGCATGTGCAGGCATAGGGCTACAATAGCAGCGCGCCGGGGGGGGGAGTGCAAGGTGCGCGGTACGTGCGCGGGCGTTCGGGCGTGGGGGCTAACTGGTTTGCTGGGCTAGCTGGTCTACTGTTAATTGCTATAGTATTCCAGTAGCTAAAATGCTACAGTACCAAAATTCTAACCTTTGTCCAAAAATCTTGCTTTTGACATTTTTATACCCATTTCAATTTATTTCATTACAAAACTTGGTATGGGACCCTATAACATGTAAAATGACCAGTTTACCCTTTTTTCCCTTATTTTTTCGACCTTAAGTGATTTTATGGCTAATCACCCCTATTTTTTATTTCTTTACCTTTCTTCTTTCTTCTTAAGTCTTTTAATCCCCTACTTAGAAAATTTAGGCATGCTCTCCCATTCCACTCAACCTAATTACCATTTTTTTTTTTGAAAAATTCCACCATAGTTTCTTTTGTTCATTGACCATTTTCCTTCATCCCATCCCTCCTTATCATTCTCCTCAACACCAACAACACCTAATAGAACATTTATTTATACGACTTTATATTTCTAATATTCACAAGTATATTTCAAAAACAAGTAACTACATGGAGCTCCACGCTCCCCATTTACATTCAATACACAATTTCATACTAATCATCATAAATTTAAGTTCGTAACTTATACAAGGTCTAAGTTTTAAACATGAAATAAACTTCATGGGACTTATGCCTTTACATACAATATATAGCCCATAAGCCAAATATACATCAAAATATACTTTCCTCCTCCATGCTTCTAGACTTCTTCAAGTCTTAAGTGCCGGGAGCCTCATCTGTAATATGTAATCCCATATAGGGTAAGCATGACGGCTTATATGACATAATGCTAACATAAAGAATAAAGATAAGATGTGGCATATGCAATGTCACGACCCGAGACCCACCCTATGCAGGATTTCGTGTCACGCACCCAATCCGTTGCTGCTTGTCTAACCAAGGGTCTCAACTTGCTACACAATTAGTGCTACTAGCATGCAATTATTAAAAATGTGGAATAATAGATAAAAGCTGCATATAATAGATACATAATGGTTACAAAATGCAAAATACAAAATTTCTTAATACAACTATTCATCCCCAAGACGTGGATAACATGGTAGAGTTATAAGACTGTCTGTACTAAGTATTACACTACAACTTCAAAAGAAATGTCCACTGCTATCTAGCTGACTGCTACTGCTACTGCTACTGTTGCTGCTATTCTACAGCTTCCTTTCCTGAAAGGGGTAGTAAGTTTGGGGTGAGCTAACTAAAGCTCAATAAGTAATTCTCCTTTGCTTTGTCATGTGTACAAGAATATAGAAGCCATCATCCATAAAAGGACTAGGATAAATGTAGATATGCTAGCCAGTCAATGAATATAGAACTCGTTAATGAATATCAAATAGTAGGAACTCACATGATAAAACAATGATAATCTGTCTGATAATATAATCTTACGCACTACATAAGAAGCTATGAAATCTCATGATCATCCAGAATGAATAATATGATCAAGCTATGAATATCAACAATAAAGGATAGTGATATCAACTAAATCTGAGATGCTCTGGTACTGGTGGGGCCCTGGCTACCCCCTGTGCTCATATTCAGTTCCACAAGACTCATTGAATAGTATTGCACTGAGCTCGTATTCAGTTTCATAGGACTCGCTGAATACTACTGCTCTGAGCTCGTATTCGGTTTCATAGGACTCGCCGAATAATACAGCTCTGTGTATATTGTATAGTAAATGTTCTACTTGGAATCTGGACCCGAAGGTCATAAATAGCATCAAATGAAGATGTGACTGAGCACAACTCCGACACTAATAATATATCAGGATCATGCTATCTTCCACGAAGAATAAAGTGGAATCATAACTGGTTCGAATAAACTATCTGGCCCTCACAGCCCTAAGTACAAGTGTGCAACAAGAACTCTAAGGACAATATACAATCATGATCGAGATATATATGAAGATCAATAAATGCTTCCCGCATGATAGGGCAATATCAATGTGGCTCAATAAATACTAGTAGCTGTGTAAAGAGTACAATAGGCAATGTATATACAAAGAGCTATGACTTGGCTTGGAATGTAACACATACAGAGATCAGAGATTACTTACATTTTACTTTTCCTCGAAAATCAAGCTATTTCTTTCCCTTTTTCTTTTGACGTGCCTGTCATTTGAAAATAAAACTGAATTTATAATCGTAACTGATCTATGCTATGTACTTAATATGTCTCTCATAGCTTTAACTATTTTATTTGCTAATTTAGACTTCGTCATCATATCCGGAACGTCAAATAAAATTAGTTTAGGCTTTTACAGATTTTAAATCGGACTTCTGGATTGAAAAGGGCAAAATTGTCATTTTACACTTTTACGTGTCTTTTAATCCCGGGACCTCTTTTCATAATTTTGACATCACCATTGGGTTTGAAATGCCCGAGATAATAAAAATTGACTATTTACTTCGTTTGGAATTCGTTTGACTTATTTTAGGACTCGGGGCATTTTCGTAATTTTCTTTAAAAATTATATTTAATTATTTTATTGTTTGGGCCTTAGTGGAATTTTCCAAAACTTCTGGGGTCTAAATATGAATTCTCTAACTTTGGGTCTAAACCAGTGGGTTTTTAAATTAAAACCCTAAACTAGTCCATTAGGGTGGTGAACCAATTAGTTCAAGTGGACCAAGTTAAAAAAAACCACGATTTTCTGGCCACTACCTCGTCCACTTCTAGTTTCGGTTGCCTGAACCGCCCCTTCTCTGTAAAGATTCAAAAATTTGGAATAAAATTTTTTTTTTAGAACACTGCGAATGTCCCTAATTCCTAATTAAATTAAATTTTGAAAAAAAAAAATATAATAATAAAAAAAAAAAAGGAAAAGAAACGGGAGGGAAAGAAAAAGAAAAGAGAAAAGAGAAAAGAGAAAAGAAGAAAAAAGGGGACGGTGCAGTCTCGGGTGAGGGAGAACGGCAGAACAGGGGAGAGGGAAAGAGAGAAGAAAAGAGAGAAAGAAGAAGAAAGGGAAGAGGAAGAAGCGGCGGTGGTCGCGAGGGAGATCGAGGCAAGGGGGCGACGGATTTGCGATGGGTTTTGGATTGCGATTGGGGGTTAGTGTGTTGCGGATTGGAGGGACGCGAAAGCAGCAACGATTTTGACGGATCACTAGATCGTGGTCTGAGTTCGGTTTCTGCTTCAGATTTTGATGGTTCAATGGTCATGGGTTGATTCAACGGAAACTTGGGGTTACGATTCTGTGATTTGTGTTGCGGTTTTGTGTGTGTGGCTGTTTGGGTTTGACGCAGAGTAGGAG
Organism: Nyssa sinensis; assembly: GCA_008638375.1. NCBI lineage: Eukaryota > Viridiplantae > Streptophyta > Magnoliopsida > Cornales > Nyssaceae > Nyssa > Nyssa sinensis. Next base: position 25,228,058 of record CM018049.1, read on the forward strand.
ATGGAACAGGTTGTTGTTATGGTTGTGGTGTATCGCTACGGTTGTGGGAGTTGTGTATATCTATGTGTGTATGTGTTTGTGTATTGTTAGAGCAGAGGGGAAAACTGAAAAAGGGAGAGAGCCGAGAATTTTCAGAGTTGAAATATGGCTGCTGTTTAAGAAGGCAGTTTCGGTCCAAGGGGCGGTGCTTGGTCGTCGAGTGGATCGAGTTTGTGGGTCGATTTGGTGCAGCAGGTTCGGTGGGCGCCGTTGGTCACTGAGTTGAATCTTGAGGCTGTTACTGGAGTTACGTCGGGTCGAGTTTGTGCAGGTGGGAATTTTTGATCCAGCCGTGTTGGAGATTGACGCCACGGTGGACTATTCCGACATGTTGGAAGCTTGATATAGGTATGAAATTGTAAGGGATCAATGCGTATATATATATATATTTATATTGTGTAGATGTTACGGGTTGTGGTTGCCTCTATTTTCTGCTGCTTTTAAATTTCCGTTTCCAAGTTGAGAACAGTGGTTGCTACTGCTGTTGGAATTAGGCATGGAGATGATGTTTTGTTTGGAGTTGTGGCTGTTTTGGTTGATGGGTGTTAAATTGGAGAGACATATATATATATATATTGTGTGTTTATGTGATGTGTTTGAACGGAGGGGAAATGGCAGCAGCATGGATTGAGGCATGGTCTCATGGGGTATTTTAATGATTTGTTTTTAAGGGGATTCAATGGTTGAATTTTCTTGAAAATAGGTACAGCAGCACAGGCCCTTCAAATCAATGGGCTAAGTTCATGTTGATTTCAAACTTGAAGCAGAAAGTTTTATACTGGAATTTGGAAAGTTTATGTGGGTTTCATGCTGCTGTTATGGTTAGTTTTAATTAGTGAGAAAACAAGGAAAATGACAAGTTGGACAAGGGATTGGTTTGGATTGTTTTCACCTGCACGAAGCTTTGTGATTGAAAGCTTTTGTGCTATGAGATCGAGAGAGAGATGGTTAACCGATGGAAGGCTGGGGCAAGACACATGGTCGGGGCTGGTTTGTGCAGCGGTATTGATCACCGTTTTGCCCCGGTTACATCTCGAGATCTTTGAGTGGGAATGAGGAAACTCAGCCGGGATAAATTATATGTTGCTTTGATGATGCGTAGTTGGAATCCTACGCATTGTGTTGGGTCAAGAGGTGATGTTTTTGTATAGCTTGTTGGTTTGTGATTGCTGTGATGAATTGAAAGGTTTAAGTGTGAGTGATGCTTGGTGTTGGATGGTTTGAGCCCCGAATTTCAATTAGTTGGTGAATGTGAGTACTACAGGAGTGTTGCAGCACCTGTTGTTTAAGATGGACTGAGTTTAGTGAGAAATTTAAATACTAGTCTTGTTGATGTAAATTTGGAGTAGATTTGTTGATCGGATTCTGCGGCTGGTGTTCATGGGTTGAATCAGTGGCTTGGAAAGGACGGATTGTGATTAGAATTGGATGGATGATTGAGGAGACTGATTCACATGAGGAAGTTGCTGGAATTGCAACCGGGTTGAAAAAGTTACAGTTGGAAGATGGCTCACTCAATTTCAAGCAGAGAAGTTATTGTCCGTTCATCTAGAGGGTTGACTGAGTCTGGAACTTTATTCAAAAACTTAATGGCCATCCTTCGGAATGATGTTATCTGTTATGATGGCACGGTGAGGAATGTATGTAGTAATTCGATTATCCAATTTGAGTATGGGGTCAAGGCTGAAGAAGCTGATGAAACTGGATTTAAAATATTTGGCCGACTCGATCAACTTGCCGATGTGTTTTCTTCGACTCCTGAGCCGTGGACTAAAGATTAACCTCAAACTCTCTAGACAGCTACAGTAGGAGGACTGAGTCATTCATCCGTTGATTAGACTACGTAGTGGACACAACTTAGTAGGGTTGTGACCAACCCTATCAGGTATGGTGTTTTGCTAATGTTAGAAGTGAAGTTAAGTTAGGAATATTTGTGAATGACTGGAATGCTTTATGTGCTTATCTGTAATGTGTTTATTTGATAACTTGGAATTGATTGTTCACATGTTTAGGTGTTACTTGCAAGTTTAGTAAAGTGAAGAACATGAATTATGATATATGAACACATGAGATATGCATGTATATGAAACTGATTGATGATTCATTTGTTATTGTCCGAATATGCTATATTATTGAGATCCATGTTTCATTAACACTGCATTGGCATGTTGGCATATGATGAATCCTTTGAGAACATGGCGTGGGTAAGCACGTGGTGCTTTGCATTATGAGGGTGTAGATCCTGTGGTGAAAAACCCAAAATTGGCCATTGCATTGGTACTCCGTAGCCATCGAGGAGCACCTGTAAACGAGACATGGGTGGTGGCATAGAGTTGTGCATGGGTGCGTCACGCATACCATTCATATATATTATTGCGATGCTTAGAATGTCATTTAGATATAAATGTACACTTTGCACATGCCACGCCTTAGCTTTATTTCTTGCATTAGCACTTCATCATACCAGCATGTTGGCGCTGACCCATTCGTGGGAACCATATTTCAGATGACATTCCTGATACCTGAGGCTTGAGGAAGTCTAGCCGAGTGGAGGAGACTTGACTGTAGATGGATATTTGGCCTTGGGGCGTGTTTTGTGATGTACGGGCTTAAGCCCAATGATATATATATATATGTATGTTGACAGAAGTGAATGTATGTATCTATTAAATCGTCTTCAGTTGTATAATTAGGCGATGTATATGTAAATTTGATGAGATTGTGACCACTGAGTGAGGGTGGGTTGTAATATGTTTATATTTATGAAATGTCGTGAAATATATCATGTCTATCAGGTGAGAAAAGGCTTAGAAAACAAAGGAGGTTCTGCCAAAATTTTTAGAAAAATTAAAGAATTTTATTTAATTTGTCGTAAATTCGTAAATCTATTTAATTATCTTTTATTCTAATGTTTTGAATATGGGGAGAAGTTCAGACCTTAAGTTATTTGGGTTAGTTTGGGTGGTAGGTTTTATGTGCACGTGTTACCCTTGGTATAGCAATATACTGGATTTCCCGATTGACTGAGAGTACGCCAATGGTTTGATATAATAGTTGACTAAGGTTAGAAACACATGTCTATGTGATAGACCGTATTTTTTATGGGATAGGCCTTATGCCTAGTTGTTTGAGGTATGGGTTATGCACTTAGTTATTTATACGGTAGGCGGTATGCCTAGTTAATTATGAGATAGACTGTAGACCTAGTTATCTATCTGGTTGGTTAGTGTTATTATATATATGTATATGTATGCTAGGTTAGTACCCGATATTCATGGATTATAGTACTATGACTATGATATTTATACAGACTAGATTGGTTTCAAGTCTTGCGTTACAGTTGATGGATGGCTGCCCCATCAGCCAGTAACAAAAGGAGTTGTGATCCATGAAGAGTTATCACCTAGCTATAAAAGTAAGAAATAATGAAAGAATTATAAAAAGCTAAAATGAACAAGTGCCAGTGAGGTAGTAAGCCGTAAATTAAAAGACACGTAAGATCTTAAAATGCAAAAATAAGAATTTAAACTTATGAGGATTCTTGTGTATAGACTGGACAGTAGATACTCAAGAGTGTTGTACCAAAAATTTTAAAGGTGTCCTTGTGGTAAACCCTTTTGTGGAGAGATGCATTATTTTTGGATAGCATTCGCTTAGGGTTGAGTATTAGTGGGCTAGTTGAACACTAGCGTGACTTGAGAGTGTGAATATTACATTGTTTAAATGAATTCCATCATTGCGAAAGGCTGTGTTAGAAATCGGTGTTCATTGTTTAGTGTGACCAACGGGTGGAGATGATTGACTTGAGTTATGTAAGTGTTGATTTAGCAAGTGTGTTTGTAAGATGTGTTAGATTCTCGAGCGATAATTGATGATCTTTTGTCTAAGGAGAATTGTATAAAGACGAATAGTTTGAAAGGAAACTATTGTTGTGGGTTAATTCAGATTACAATGTAATTGAATATTGATTTCGTGCTTGGGATGAGTATTGAATTGGAATACGAAGGCGAATATAAAAGTTAGGGGTTGTGATGATTTCTTTATTTAATTGAGATTAGTTATATTGTGGTGGACTGTGGAGGTAACCTAGTGATGAATGTTATTGTCTTACCTAGTTTTATGAGATGATCGACACTAGATGCGAAGAGAATAGTGAGTTGATCTAATGAACTTATGAATGTAGGCCTGTGAAAAATAATGAGTTGTATGAATTGGGCCAAATTGAGGGGTCGGTTATGAACCTAGTTCTAACTTAGTTGATAAGGTTGATTTCAGAATTATGAGTGAATAAAAGGTAAGCGTTGATTTTTACTTTGAGGGAAATTGTGTATCAGGTTAAGAGTTGGGTGGTATAAATTTTTTTAATATGAATCTTGAGTTTAAGATGCAATTGTGCGAATATACTTAGAGTGAAAATATTGAGGTTGAGGCACTAGAACTTGAGGGTTTGCATTGTTATATGACTTAGGAGTGAATGGTGGTTTTTACTTGTCGTTTAGAAATACGTGGGTAAAGGTTATGAATGAGTCTGGTTAGTTTGGATTAAGTTGTGAATATTTATGTTGTCTGGATCCGGATATTAAATATTATGATTGGAAGATATTTTTTTTTATTATTCGGCGGCTCGCGATGATTACCTTGTTCCACCATCGTAGGGTTCACCAGTTGAGATGGTGGGATACTGATAAGGATCTGTAGATGTTGCTCGGTAGAGATAGCTGGTTACATCCCTTCTTTTGGCTTTATTCTACTTGACGTGTCTAGTCTTGGTATTACATTGAGGATAGATCGGTTATTTACATTTTTGGGCCAGTATAGACTACTACAGGAGGAGAGTGACAGTGTGTACTCCTGAGGGAGATGTTTTCTTTATTTCATGGGGTGTCCGTGGATCCTTCTGGGGTGGACTTCGTTATGAGATGGGAGAGGTTAGACCTCGACTTAATCGGACTGGTTGGGATTATGTGATTGGGTAAGTACTGTTGTTTTAAGTGTGTGAAATGTGTGCGACATGTGGTATGCTTGTTTAGTGAGGAGCTGAGACTGGATGTTTATATCTACGTAGCAGGCTAAGTGAAATTAAAAGGTAGAATTTGAACTCGTTGTATGTGATGTAGGCTATGAGCCTAGATATCCATAGGGTTGGATGTATACCTAATTACCTGTGTGGCAGGTGGTGTGCTTATTTATGTATGCGTATATTCTTGGATGGATTTTATACTTGGGTGCTGATGTGGTAAGCTACGTGTTAGACACTGAATGTTGTTGTTTATTCTATTTATATATACATGTGTTTTGGGTACATGTGATTAAGGATGGACGTATATTCATAGTTGGAAATTAGTGACTGAGTTTCACTGAGAACCTCTATTGTTATGAGACTTTATTTGAGATGTTGACTAGAACAATGATGAGTTGAAACAATCTTAAAAAGGAATTGAGATATTCTTTTTACCTCCTCTAATGTTTTGTCTTCCTCGAACCTTAATAAGTTGTTTTAAATTTTGTATTTGGAATGCATAGACTATGTTGCCTTCATTCGAATGTTTAGTTAACACGTATAGGCTTGAAATGAATAGGCTAATTTTATTGATGCATGACACTCAGTCTCGGTTATATATAGATTAGGGTGGACGATGATGACCTCATTTTAAGATTATGGTATTGATGTCTTGTGGGTGGATATAGTACTTGAAGAAGTTTGGGTTATTGAGTTACATTGAGACACGGGCGATGTATTGATGCCATGGTGGTGAATTATTAGATGATTTCATGACTTGATTTGAGATTGGTAAGATGGTTAGCAAGTGTGTGAGAGACTTTGAGGTGTCTTTGTGAACAGTGAGGGCCCCTCTTTATTCTTGTTGTTGTATTGAGTTATTGAAGTAGGCCGTGAGGCATGGATGGATTTGAAAAGTTTGCATTGATGAACCAACATGTTAAGGATTTCGTTACGTGTTGTGCCATGAGAAGTGAGTCATTACAGATGATATCAGAACCAGATCCCAGCAACGTAAGTGTGGTGCCGTTCCGAGGGATTACTCTCGCCAAGGGGCGGAGCCTTGACGGGGGAGTGAAAGAAGGATTAAAGTTACGTCCCACATTGCCTGGTTGAGGGAGAGGTGAGTGATCCATGGGTAAGGCTGCACGTCTCCGTGTTGCAATGCATTTGAATTGATCTTTTATTATTTTATCAAGGAGATGCATAATTTTAAATTTCGGGACGAAATTTCTTAAGGAGGGAAGGATGTAAAGATTCGAAAGTTTGGAATAAAATTTTTTTTTAGAACACTGCGAATGTCCCTAATTCCTAATTAAATTAAATTTTGAAAAAAAAAATATAATATAAAAAAAAAGGAAAAAAAAGAAAAGAAACGGGAGGGAAAGAAAAAGAAAAGAGAAAAGAGAAAAGAAGAAAAAAAGGGGACGGTGCAGTCTCGGGTGAGGGAGAACGGCAGAACAGGGGAGAGGGAAAGAGAGAAGAAAAGAGAGAAAAGAAGAAGAAAGGGAAGAGGAAGAAGCGGCGGTGGTCGCGAGGGAGATCGAGGCAAGGGGGCGACGAATTTGCGACGGGTTTTGGATTGCATATGTATATAAAATTATATATATATATATACATTCAGTATGTATATATATATATATATAAATATATTTAATTACATGCATGTTATTCCGTAGAAATTTGGCTCCTTGTGCGACAGCACCCAAGGTACTTGGACTGCCTGCCTCTCGTACCCATGCGTCGTATTTAAACATAATAGTCTAATCGTACGTTCAATTTTATTTATGTCATATATTGGCTTACAGTTCGGGGTTACATTTCATGGCTCGGTCCAACCCGGGTTAGGTACTGGTTATCTCGAGTTGGGGTATTACATGCAAAATGTACATTTATGAGTTATAAACCTTCCAATTCATTAATAAAATGCAATGAAAATATGCATGACACATGCATGCAACTCTATGCCTAACCTATGCCTCGCTTCACGGTCTACCCCCGTCAGCATGGGAGTACTGTTCATTGGCCAGATTTTGGGTTTTTCACCATAGGATTTACACCCTCATAATGCATAGCACCAAAGTGCTCAACACACGTCATATTTTCAAAGATTCAAATATGTCAAGATGCCTTAATTTTTCTATGCAATTTCAATGAGACATTTTATCAAACATATGGGGTGTGCCTTAAATCATGCATCATACATAAAACAAACTATAACTTTCAAACCACAAAACTTTGTCTACATGAATATAGGCTATAATCCAATCAATTATACATATAATTATGTTACATGTTCACAACCTTACCAAATTCTCAAAGATTACACAAGTACATAAAGTTCCAATACATTGAGCAAACCATAAATTTCAAACTGCAAGACTTTGTCTGCATAAACATAAGTTATAATGTGATGAATTATACATATATTCATGTTACATGTTCATCACTTTACCAAATTCTTAAAGATTACATAAGTAACACAAAGTACCAACCCTGGGTTTTCAAAGCAACTATATGCTAGGTGGTTTTCTAACAAGTAAGCATATAGATCATACAATCAACTTATAAAAACATCAATAAACTTAACTCTATTCTTTACTTAGAAAAATATCATACCTAAAAGGGTTTTTCTCAATCATAGGGAGTTGTGTTCACTTCAACGTCGAACCAATCAGTAGGATTGTAGCCTTTGTGCTGGGGAACAACTTCCTAGAAGGAAGTCTTGAGAAATTCCAAGGCTAGAGATGAGTTTTGGAAGGTAGAAAGTTAGGAAACCTAGGTTTCCTTTGTGGTTTCTCTCCAAGCATGACTTGCAGCACTTTCTCCAGAAATTTCTGAAGATTTTAGATCCTAAAGGTCTTATTTATACTAAAGGGCCAAAAGGTGAAAATACTATTTTGCCCTTAATGAGTCGCGGGACCCCGTTACACTACAATCTGTCCCGAAACACCTCAAATCGATATTGTGCTTTAACCAAAGTTCTTAAAATTATTTTAAATGATATTTTCTCAAAAAATTTATTTTCGCCTGTTGGCGGGTGCTGCCCGGCCCACCTGGGTTGCTCTTTTAGTTCTATTTTTCAAACTATCTCTGATTTTTCTCAAATTCTCACATGAGGTGTATTTTAACATTCTAAGCATATTTTCCTTGTATAGAATACTCAAATTATGCTTCTAAATATGATTTATGTCTAAATAATGCATGTGTAGTGTCCTACCGGCAAATGGTGCATGAATAGTGTCCCATCGGCAAAATGAAACATTTTCTCCAATTTTTTTAGATCTTTACAATCTGTACTAAATGAATGCAATGAATTGTCAATTCAAGGAGTTGTATATGTATTAAATGAATGTAGTGCGTTGTCAAATCAATAAGTTCTAAAATATAAATGAATATAGTGAGTTGTTAATTCACTTTGTATAATTATTATACAATTTTATTTATGATGCTTATAAATTCCAATGGGATTCCTCATTCTAGTTCAATTAAAAAAAATTAGTGCAATTCAATTAAATTTCATTTTAGAAAATGCCGAGAAATAACTCAAAAAAGGAAGGGTCCTTCTCAAAACATTAAGAGAGCTCCTCAAAACATTGAGAGAATTCCTCAAAATAGCAAGATATTTGCTCAACTTCTAGGCAGCCCTCAAAACATCAAGGGAGCCCTTTTTTAACTGCTAGGCAACAAGATCCAGCAAGTAAAAAATGGTATGGCAAAAGGCGTGAGTTCGTGAATGAACCAGTTAATGCATCTTCATAATTCACACACATTAGACATGTAATAATTAGATGGGCTTATGACTGATCGCCAATATTTGGTCATGATAGAGATGATGGACTAAGATGGCCATGATTGTTTGAGAGAAGATGTGAGCTTGAGGTATATTGTCGTTCGTATGGTCTATGAGTACCATAAGCATGTTAAACTGGTATGTGTGTAGACAAAACACGCAATAATGTTGAAGTCATAAACATACTTGAAAGAGAGAATGATCAAGCGTAACGATGCTTAGATTGATTTCATCTAATAGAACATGCAAAAAAGAGCATTTACATCCAAAATAAGCTATAATAAAGATTATTGAGGATCAAATAATAGTGTCCGACCCCGAACTATCAAACTACACTGGTGATAGTGACGATGGGTTTCAAAAATATTTGTCTTCTTTTTTAACTGTGAAGAAAAAGTCACTTTGTTGCTTAGAGTGGGCTATTAATTATGTGTTGTGTTGATGAACCTATGACAGTTCCTTGTTCCTCTCTAATTATGTCAAATGAAACCCTTCTATCGTATTTTGGAATTATGTTCTGTTAATTGCAAGGTTAAGTTTGTTTGAATTTTATTTTGCATTTACAATTTTGGACTTGTATTTTACGTTGCAGATGAAATGAATCATCATGCATCCTATGCGCAATGGAATTTAAAATTTAACAATTGATTCCATTATTCCACGACCAATTTATGATGTATACAAAATAATCTTTCATACTATGAGAAGGATAAATTATAGTTTCCCTTGTAATGTGCTTTATAAAACCTTTTAGACGATCCACAACAACCACACAACGTCAGATCTCTAAGTGTATCCATATAAGTAAATCTTATACTTGAAGAATCTTTACACCATAACTTTAATCTTCAACTATTGAAGATGGAGAGAGAGGTGCGACTATAGGGGACGACCCTTCTTTAGGGTTGAAGCAAAATCTTATCTCTACAAACGTTATTTATTATAAAGTCAACCCCTAAAACTAGTCACACTAGGATTTGGCTAAATAGAAAACTTCTACTATTAACTCTTAATAGAAATAAGAAATTATCATTATTAACTCTTAATAGCAAATTGACCTCTCTTGATTTTTCAAATTACAAATCGGCCTTTTGTGTGTGACCTCTTAGGTTCATATTAATCTGGTAGTAAAAATAAACACTTTCAAGTATTACAAATTAGAGCTCTTTTTAATTTAATTTAAATTAGAACCCTTTCTAATTATCCCTTAGTAGAAAATAATAATTAATTCTTATTACTATTTTTCAGGCTTCTACAAGTCATGAGTGACACCTAATAGGTTATCATGACTACCTAGAGAATAAGAATTAGATTGTGTACCTTTCTGTTAACAGTTACCGTACAATTCAATTCTTCATCATGTAATGTCCTGATTAAGTCACTTAGGTATGGAAATATTATAAATTCCTAACTTAACCATATTTGCTTGAAATAAATGATATCAACTCATGTTGGTGAAATTAGAAAGCTCATTTTCTAATTCTCACATTGCCTTAGCCAAGGAACTTCTTGAGTTATATCAATGAAGATAACAAATAAGATTCTCTCTCTTTACTTGAGAGTGATAGATCCCTTGTTGTACATTCACATGCCTCCAAATGTAATCCACCATGCCTAACAATACATGTAGACATCCCATAAAGAAATACAAACACTGTGTACTATTAAAGCACAATAGCTTACATACAAGACAACAATGATGTTTCAGGTCTAAGGATCACTTGCATAATGTAACTAAGAACACCCTATTTACAAGCAAGTAAAACTCTATATGGACGTTCCTAACAATTGGTCACGTCTAGTGTACTTATTTTCTAACAAGCACCCACATGTCTATTTAAATATCTCTATAATTAGTGACTTTAAGATCAATTATGGTTTCCAAAACTAAACATAACATATGCTAGTGTATCCAGACTAATAACTCCCAATTAGTAATCATATGACTAGGGACATATTTAAGAGTAAAGTATAGAGAAGTATACGATTTGCAATTCTTAACTCTTTAAGAATATATTTTCTCAAATTTAATTTATGGACTTATCATGTAAACAAACATGATAAACAAACTTGCTATTTTATTATAAAGATAAAAAAGATTGTTTCAAATATAATATTCCTAAAATACTTCTTCCAACCATTGAATTTTTGGGCATATTATTAACAACAGTTACAATTATGCATTAACATATTAGATTCCCTAACCCCAGGCTTACTGATCTATTGGTGCTACACTTGCAGGCACAATACAAATTCTCTACTAGTTGGGAGGGCCAAAATTTTGAGCGATTGAGTTTTTGCTATCGTGAGGCATTTGTTTGTTGAGTGGTTGTCATCTTAGATGATTGAGTGCTTGGATACCTACTAATGGCAGGTTTTGATGGGGGTGTACCATTTGGACTTTATGTAGGTCGATTAACATTTCATCCCTACACTCGTGGAATGGTGGTGTGTCAAGAGGCAGACATTTCACCTACCTATGGCCTTACAAGACATTGTAGTCTTACTTAGATTGTTTATCGATAGAGATCCTAGCACTAGGTGGGATATGTAGCGAACTGTACAGAAGTGGTAGGAGATGTGCCTCGATTTATTCGGCATCACCTGCTCGTTACTGCACTCGACTACTCGAGACTAAGGATTAACATGTTGACATAGCGTTTAGTCCAACCGATCCCTGATGATGTTGGTGATGACATTATTCAATGCTACACCAAAACATACATTTTGGTATAGCTTGACGGGTGCCTATTTGCGGACAAGTCTTCTAGCAAGGTGAAGCTCTTCTTCTTGCCTTTTCTCAAGTATCTTGATATAGTAAGTAGACTTAGTTGGGGTAATGCAGCTTTATCTTTTTGCCTATTTCACAAACTTTGTCATGTTACTAGGATTAAGGCATTAGAGATTAGAGGTCTATTTGTTTTACTACAAGTATAACTACTAGATATTATATAGATGCTCATCGGCACATTTACAGTTGGACTTAAAACTCACATAAAACTTTATAATGTATGTAGTTATGGGCTTGGGAGAGGGGTTTACATAGCCACCCCTAATGGCACTACCATCCATCCTTAAGCAACACCAACAACATTATTAGCTAGTCCACTATAGTGTAGGTATAAAATTTGAGTCAGTGACGTATCATAATTTTTTTTATCTTGTTATAGAATTATTCATGCATTTCAATATTTGTTTGGCATAGGTTGGACAATCGACTTTCGCATAAGGACACTCCGTCCCATTTTCTACGACACTACGAAGACCAACTTGACTAGATGAAAGAGGACCAGGTATTTATGTAATCACTTTGCATACCTATTTAGTTATATAAGTATATATATTAACTAAAAATTTATTTTGTTATTGTCCAGATGATGTAGGAGCCATATACTACAGATGTTATTGCATCATTGTCGGGAGTATTGTTTACGAGGTCACGAGATATGACTTGTAAGAGTGTCGTTGGTCTACTTTGTAGTGGTTGAGTGGCATCTTCCTGATTGTGTATTGCGGTAGTTTGATCTTTTATAGAGGATAGCCAGTTAGTTATGATACTAGTCAGGGCCTATATTTGATTGATAGGCATGGGCGACATGGGTATGACTAGTCAGATTGTCATCGGGCTTACATTGAGTTATGGGGACAGCGTCGCGAGCACCTAGTCATTAGGGAGCCTGCTATTGGTTGGGTGGATGAGAGTGAACCCTACTTATTTTGGTATAGAGTTATTACTCGCAAATTCAAAAACCTCTTGTTTAGAGGCCGCTAGTTGGGTTCCAGCTTATGGCCAACATTAGAGATCTATTGCTATGACATAACTTTATGTTAACCTAGTTTATTAAATTAGTGTCACCATTTAACATTATTTAATGACTTGTTTTTTTTTTTCCCAAAAAGATACCGTGACATGTAGCTACCACCTTTTATAATACGCTACAGACTCTACATCCCTAGTAGATTTAATGGATACTATATGGTAGATTCGAGTATATCTGCTACTTGTTTGGAGGCTTTCTACGAGGAACGACATTTGTCTGAGCAGCCTAAGCCCTAGACTCATTCCTAGCTTGAGACCCAAACTCAGTCCCAGCCCGAGCTCAAGCCATAGCCCTAGCCTTAATGTCGGAGACGGCCATGAGGTTTTATCCCCCCCCTGACCAATACATGCCACTAATGCCACCACTTTATCTTAGTAGCCATTTGAGTTGAGATTATCTATAGCGTGGACCTCGCCTTTGTATACTATGAATTTACAATATGAGGCTTCTCCTTCACTAAGAATTTTAGTATCACCACCTGTGTCTTTTTTTCATTTTAGCCCATGATGTCCCCAAAGAGGAGCTTGTGAAGGGGGTGACATAGGTGGAGTCATAGCCACTCAGAGTATACACAAGGGGAAAAAGACGTGGTAGAGGCTGACATGCAACAAAAATTGATATTGGTTCATCACAATTTACACAGGACACACAGTAGGGCCGACACGACCTATACAGAACAAGAAAAACCAATATGTGGCACTTAGTTTCTATTTTTTTTTTTTGTAGACAAAAAAATATTAGATTTTTTTGGCCATTTGGACATGTATTAGGTATTTTGTGTAAATCCAACACATGTATAAGATTTTTTGTGTAAATCAAACACATATATTAGATCTTTTATTATATGTAATGCATTTTTATCTTCATCTTCACATGTTCCTTTTATATTTATGTGTGTGTGTGTGTTGGGGGGGTGAAGTGATCAGATGGAAATTTTGCATTAGACTAAACTAACTTATAAATTTTGATGAAATGTATCTTAGGGTTTGGGGGAAAAATGTCCAAAATAGTCAAACAGACTCCGAACTGAGACTTACCAGTCCTTCACACATAAATACAATTGCGTGAAGTGATCGGATGAAAAAAGTATAAGCCTGGTCGAGCACTTTTCAAGTTAAAGAGACCAAACTAACTTAGAACTTCTAATTTATTTATCTTTAGGGTTTCAGGGAAAAAAATGTCCAAAAACTGACAAACCAACTCTAGACCAATACCTACCACTCCTTCATATATAAATACAAGTGTTTGACGTGATTTTGATAAAAATTCATACTAGTAATTTGGATATTATATGTGTGTTGCTAATGTGGTTGTGAAGTTACAAATAAAGGCGCATCTTGAAGATGAGCCTTTAAAAGGTGCATCTTAAAGATACTTTTTTGAGCTTAAATTAAAAAACCTAAATTAGGCCCAAATCCTTAATAAAAAACGTATTTCCAAAATGAATTTTTTAAAAGCGCATTTTCAAAATGCGTTTCCATTAAAATGTGCTTTAAAAAGTATTGGGTCCAGAAAATAAGTTTAAAAGTACTCGGGTTGGGTTAAAGATTCGAGGTAATGTTGGTTAGGTGAAAAGGAAAGACTACACATTTGGTTGGCGTCGTATCAAAAGAATTCAATAAATTTTTATGTCTTACAACATTGATCCCATCTTGCAGCCCACCTTCTCATAAGGGGTGTGAACTTGTTCTTGACCACAATCATGTATCTTGAGTATCCATTACTATTAAGGAACCACCTATCCTTGTTTAAGGACGATTTGAGACAAACCTACAAAATTCACTTAGGTGATTCTCTTTGGTACTAAAATATTTTTTTGGTCTTTTTTGGTTAGCCTTGGGAGGGATTGTTCCTTTTAGAACTCAAATCATTTTAACTTTTCCTTTTAAGTTTTTATTTGATGTATTTGAAGAATAAACATGATTTGGTGGATTTGAGCTTGAGGCTTTAACAAATAAGTTTTGATATGACTTTTGTTTGTTGTAGGTATTATAACCTAAACCAGTTTTATCAAAGACGCATCTTTGTTGTGAGATAATTTAACTAAAATCTCATTTCCTTCAGTTAATTCTTTAAACTAAAGTGTAAATCTTTAGCTTTCTCATTTTTCAAAGTATCATTTTGGTTCTTAAGATCTCTTACATCATTTGAAAGGGAAGAAATTTTCCTTTTAAAATCAACAATTTTTAAAGCAAGTTTCTTAAGTTCATCATGAAATTCTTCAAAATCATCTTGGAACTCTTCATAAGTAAGAGAGAAATACCTCATTTTAATGAGCCATGTGGAAAAAATTAGCCACTTCTTGTTTACTTGATTCTTCTTCCAAATCATCCCAAGTTGCTTTCATTGCCTTTACCTTTTACTTTCATTTCCTTCTCTCTTAAGTTAAGAACACTCGACCTATATATGTCTAGGCTTTTGGCATTTAAAGCAAGTTGGGGGAGGGGGGAGGGGATCCTTTTTGAAGCATTATCTTTTGTTGTTTCTCTCTTTTGTTTCCTTCTTCCAAGTTACTTCTTTTTAAGAAATTGTTTTAATATTTTTGTGATCATGGAAAGATCTTCATCATTATCACTCTCTTAGTCATTATCTTCATCTTCACATTCACGAGATGAAGATTTGAGAGTGATAGTTTTCTTTTGCTTGTTTTCTTCTTGTTCACGACTCTTTCTTGTTAGCTCATGAGTCATGTGGAATCTAAGAAGCTCAACAAGACTAAGAGTGCTGAGATCTTTGGCTTTTTGGATGGCAATCACTTTTGGTTCCCAACTCTTTGGTAATGATCAAAACATTTTCTCACTAGTTCCATATTAGTATAGGTTCTACCAAGAGCTTTTAGAGAGTTAATAATATTGGTGAATCTAATGAACATTTCAAGTATAGACTCATCACTATTTACTTTAAATAGTCTATTAATGTGAACTAGCATGCTAATCTTGAATTCTTTAACTTGGTTAGTAACTTTATAGGCAACCTTAAGTTTATCTCATATCTCTTTTGCTGATTTGCAACTAGAGATTTTATTAAACTCGTTAGCATCTAAAGTATAATATAAATTACTCATTGCTTTAACATTGAGTTGGATTAATTTTAGATCATTCGCATACCAATCTTTTTCATCCTTGGATTCTTTAGAAGTGCTTGAAGTTTTCATGGGATGTGTGGTCTATTTATAATGACTGGCTTGAAGATAGATCTTCATTATAGTCTTCCAATAAGTATAATTGTTTCCACTAAACAATGGAGATCTGTTGGTCTATTGGCCTTTAGAAAAATGGTTCATACTAGATTTTTCATGTCGTTTCTCTTAAATTTTAAATTTATTTCAAGAGACTAGGCGCTGATAGCACTTGTTGCCCAAAAATATACCCAAGAGAGGGGTGATTTGGATATTTGGAAAATATTGGTTGCCGTTTGGGATATTTAAATTAAGCGTAAGAAATCAATAAAATAATAAAGAGAGATAGAAATAGTAAAGAGAGCCACATTGAGATTTTGACGAGGTTCGGATTAACCTACATCCTCGACCTAAGCTCCTCGCTTGAAATTTTCATTATGTGAATTCCATGCAAGTGGAGATCAAACCTTTACAATAAAGAGCTCCCTGTTCTTGATCCTAGCAAAATCTCATTTTTCCTCGCAAGGGTAACCTACCTTTAAAATCTCACAACAATGAGAATACAAAGCTTCACACCAAGGCTTACTCTCTTCTAGAGCTGGTCTGGTAAAATAAAAACCACTCTATTGATTGATCAATAAATTCTTTGAGTATTTAAAATGGATAGAACTTGGAGATCAAGAATAAGTAATAAATGAGATCTCAAGTCAAATTGAATGTATAGAATGTAAGAACATATAAGAGTTAACAATAAATGTTTTATACAACCTCTTTATATAGGACTTTAAAGAATATAGCCATTAGATTCAAAATATGGTTGTTTCCCCCTAACCTCTTTATATAGGACTTTAAAGAATATAGCCGTTAGATTCAAAATATGTTTGTTTCGCCCTTTTAGATTGTAAAAAATTTGAATTTAAAATTGTTAGAATGAAAAAATTAGTCGACTGAATCACAATTAAGTTAACTGATAATGTAACATCCCATAAATTTTGTAATATTTAATAAATATTTGAAAACATAAATAATGGAAAAAAATGATATATAATTGATTTATTATAATAAATATTGGGTTAGAAAAGTTTTGGGAACAACTGGAGTTTATTTAGACACATTAAATGACTATTGGGGCAAAATAGTCATTTTACTGTCATCACGAGTTTGCGCAAGTGTAGTACCCGATAAATATTGTATCATGACTTAAATGAACCTTAGAATGTTGGGTTTATGGTGAATCACACTGTGCACACATCTCATTTTTTCGATTTCTCTCTCTCTCTCTCTCTCTTTACACTCATGGCTTGCAAGGGGGGAGCTAAGGCTCTATCTATTTTCCCAAAATTCTTCATCTTTTCACTAAATCAAGGCATATCAAAAACTTCTAAGGCTAGATCTTCCATCTTTGGGACCTCTACACCGATTGGAAGGCCAAGGTTTGAAGGAAAGTTGAGAAAAATGAAAAGAATGAGCTAAGGTTTTGTACAAACCTTTAAGAAATGAGGTAGGTACTTCTAAAAGTAGATTAAAATTATGTGTATAGGTAGATTTGATAGTTCATCATCTCATTTTATGATATACATGTGCTAGTTCTTGAATATATGACTATATGTTGAATATGACTTAAAGACTTGATTATTTGATGCTTTCTCTTATTAGAATGACTCATTTTTACCTTGTTTTGACATTGATTACACTCCTGATTAAATGAGAAATGATTAGATGGTGCATTCATAATATCGGTTCCATGTATGATGTGTATAAATCTCTTTGCTCACCAAGTGTTTGTAAAATTGCCTAGATGAATACTTATTGTGAATCCATGATGTTTGAGTGTTATTACATGGATGGTTAATTTATTGTTGAATTAAATGTGACACTTTGATTATGAACCTTGGTTGAATGACTACGAAATGATGATAATAAGAACTTGGAAAAGAAGGATGTTGGGTCGGATACTAGACACGTCTATTGTATGCTCTTGAGTCTGGTGAGATTGCACTTTCCTGGGATTTTATATTTTGTTTAGGATAGTGTCTCCCTTTGGCTTGCGAGCCATAAACCCGTGCGGGTGGTCATTTGTCTCTATCGGGTTAGTAACCCGTAAAGCACACATAGCTTACCAGGGGCCGACTAAGAGAATAGTCTTTTGGGATTAAGACTTGAGAGAATTGAGATAGAAAACTCGAGAATTGGAATAATATATATAAAGTATGAAACCTCCACTAAATTTCTCATATCTTGTTGAACTTGGATGATGCTTTTCTCTTAGATGATTATTTACTTTGACATATGAAAGTTTGATAATTCTTGAATCTGTGTCCTTATTGGTAATACATGTTCGGTGAGCACTTATGTGGCACTACACTGGCACAGGCATACATGTATCACCACTTTCTTTTCCTTATGTTTAGAGGTTTCTTACTGGGTTGTTGTATTGACCCTTACTAGATTGCAAGTACCGGCAAAGAGCCCACATGATGGAAAAATCATGGTTAAAGCCTTCGTGGATGCCTTGGTGAATTAAATTTGGAAGACTAATTACATATAGTTTGTTCATGTTGATTTTTCCTTTGATTTGTGTAAATTCATTTAAAAATGGTCATATGTTGGCTGTGATATTGAACTTATAGGATTCAAGATTTTTGAAATGTAATCAGACTTGAAATATGTTGGGATGTTTTGTATATGATGATGTAATGCATTTTAGAGTTAATTGATGACATGTATAATATTCTTAAATCTTATAAAATGATGTGATTTGATGTTAGGAATACCTTATTTATGTTGTGTCAAAGTTTGATGAAGAAAAGGGTTAAAAGGATGAATGAAAAGACTGCAAAAATAGAATGTTCAGGTGTTGGAGGATTGATTCAGTCGATTGAATGCAAGGACTAATCGACTAGAAGTTAGAACTAGTCGACTAGAATCAATAGAAGCTAAAGAACCTAAAAATCCTAGACCACGTGTACTAAATAATAAATGTTTTATGGTAATTTTACATCACTATTTGGGTCTTTGGGGCTTGGGTCGTGACATATGAACTCGATAGATTCTTCCAAAGGAAAGTGGTTCATTATTTCAAAAAAAATTAGTTGACTGATTTGAATATCTAGTTGACTCATTTTTTCAGTGTTAATTTATTCATAAAATGTTCATAAGATTTATCAACTACTTGTTTAATTTAGTCGATTGGCTTTGACAGTTAACCAAGAGTTTATGAACAAATGATATTCAATCGACTAATTGAAGAACTTAATCGACTGAATTTTATAGTGACAAAACAATGATGTTTTGTGAACATGATTTAGTCAACTGAATTGACAACTTTGTCGATTGAATTTGGCAGATTTGAAATATTGCGTGTTTTATTCAATATTTTCTTTTCCAAATAACTTGATTTTTCAAAACATAAGGCCTATCAATGTTTAGTTTTTGAAATATCATTTTGTGATTGATTTTAATTGATCATTTTAAATATTCAATGCATTATGATCAATCATATCTTAAATCATTCGAAAACCAAAATAATGAAAAGTAAAGTCGTCACTTGGTTTCTTGGACTTGAACGCTTCCACTTGCTTTGAGTTTGACTTTAATGTTTGGTAATGAGTGTGTTAGCCCTAAAGGTTTTCAACTAGTTTTGATGATAACAAGGCATGATCCTTGTGGAATATTGTTTTATCTAGTGATAATGCAAATAGACCATCTAGATAAAAGAAGATGGTGGACCAAGAAATGACAAAGTTTATCAATTGAAGGACTCTAATACAAGTACAAGCTTCAAAACTAAAAATCCAATTAAGTGAAATGCTCTGATGATCATTCAAAGCGAATGGACATATTCAAGCCCAAAGAATCAAGACAAGTCAAGAGAAGACTTTATTTTTCCTTATTTTGGGTTTTAAGTGACATAGGTTTAGATTAATCATTAATCGTAAGCTCTGAATATTTAAATGATCAACTAGAACTAATCATAAAATATTTTTTTTTTCAAAACAACATATTGATGTAATTTAAGTTTTAAAAGATCAAACTATTTTGAAAAGAAACACTGGTGAAAATAGGCAAGTAAGTTTAAACTGCCAAAACCAGTTGACCAGTTCCAAGAATTAGTCGACTGATTCTTATGCCCTATTTTTACCCTAGAAAAACCAATCAACCAGTTCGAACAACCAGTCGACTGAGTGACTATTTCTGTACACAACCTGAACTTACTGTTTAAAACAATAGATCGACCGGTTGAACCAATCGACTGAATTTCAAGGCAAAATCAGTATACTAAAGAACCAGTCGATTGAATTTGAAAGGAAAAAATAATATACTATAGAATTAGTAAACTGATTCCAAGAACCAGTTTTACTAATTGTTCTTATGCAAATGAACCTTAACTCTCTAAAAAAATAAGTAGAGTTGATTTGTCAACTGGATTTTTATCTAGTCGACTAATTTGTGAAACTAGATGACTGATTCTGTCAATTTGACAATCAAAAATTCAAATTTTAAAGAAGTAAAATGAGAGGGGGGGGGGATGACTCTATTTTGAGAATTTAACAAACATATCTTTCAAAGGCCTATAAATAGAGGTTTCTCTAAAATATTTATTGTTATCTCTTTACATGCTTTAAGTTCTATATCTTTGTTTTTGACTTTAGATCTCATTATTGCAAAAATTAGATCTAAAAGTTCAACTCATCTTAATTACTCAGAGCTTACACTTGATCTATATTTAGTAAGAGAGCATTTATTGTACCAATCAACTCTTTAAGAGAGTATTTGTTGGTAACAACTTTCAAACTTCTCATTGTGAGACAAAAGGAAATATTTTGCTGGGGAAAGAGCTATGAGCTTTTGTTGTAAAACTTTGACCTCCACCTACGAAGTTGATCAAGATAGTGGAAAAAGTCAAGTGAGGATGCTTGAGTCAAGGTTGCAGGAAGTTTTCCAAACCTTATAAAACCTGGTGTGTTTGTTCTCTCTTTTTACTCTTTTACATACTTTGTGCATAACTTGCATTCATCTTTAAAATTTGTAAAAGAGTTGTCAATATTTGTAAAATACCATATTCACCCCCCCTCTAGGGTATATATCTGGGCAAACAATGGATATCCTCATGTTGTTGAATTTTTGAAATCTTAGTCAACTTTTGTTTGACCTAGTATACCTATTTGTATTCTTACTTGAGATGAAACGTTAATATTAATGCTCAATGCCTTGTTATCATCAAAGTTACTGGAATACCCTTGGTTTGAAACTTTTAGGGCTAACAATTTGGACATGAGCTAAATAAACTACTAAATAAACTGTAAATATCCACAACTGCGATTTCTAGGAGGGAAAGCATATCTATTCCTCTAGATGTGAGAAGTTATTTTTTTTTAGGTTTTGAGCCCAGTTTGGTAGACGAACATGGAGCCTCGTCTCCTTATCCAAGTTGATCACCAACCTATCAAGGTAGCTGAGCTTGGAAATATTTCTAATAGTGCCCTATTGTAGTGATTTCCTAATGTAATATGTCCTATGTTAACCAACTCCAGACCTTTCATTCTTACACTTTCATTACAATCATAGACTCCATTATAAAAATTGCAACTTTGAGCTCATCATATCAGCATGGGAAGTTCCATAATTCACTATGTGAAAAACTTCACGAAAGATAATAACTAATCTTTATATAAAGAGCTGAGGTGTTCATTAAAACCCTAATTCTACATTCACTTTCTACAAAGTCTGGTTTTTTTAATACTTTTTTTTGACTTGATTGTCAAAGTGGCCACCACCGGGGTCCTTCTAGTGGCATAATTTATTTTGTGATCTTGCAGGGACTGTAGAGGCCATCTTAATCATTGATCACGTCAAGCCAGTTTTTTACCACATTAATTTAGTGCCATCTATGGGAATCAACCATCTGTTGATTTCTTAGAGCTTCTAAGAAACCATTATGGCACCCAATCTACGTCCTAAAAGGAATCAAACTGCACCTTTCCAACAATCCCAAACCTATAACAGATGTCGTAATCTAAGGCAACCACTAGCAGTCACCCCCACCAATCAGTGTCCTGAACTTCCTATTGAACAAGTTTAAATTATAACACAAACTGTGGCTACCTTGGTACAAGAGAAACAACAAGTTCCCGTGCCTCCTTCTCCACCCCTTTAACCTAAGGATAATAAGGAGCAGGATATGAGGGGTTAGTTTTAACGAATGTATGAAAATGGGGATTTTCTAGAGGACCACTCAGCCCACCATTCAAAGTCATGGACAAAAATAGAGGTATGATAAAGAAGTTAGATTGAAAAGATAAACAATTTATCAAGGCTTTTGTCATGAAAATCTCTAAAAATATTTTTGTGTCTTTCTTTTTATATATACTGCGAAAAAATATAGTACATAGCCTTCAAAAGAGGGTAGAAGGGGTGTTGGTTGGTTTTAGTGTGAAACTAACCTAGAAGTGGGGGGAGGGGGTAGAATAGGTTTGTATAACTTTTCTAATATTTTCAATTTTTCAACCATAACACTAATAGCAAATCAAATGGCTAAGAATATGAATTGCAAAATCAATCAATGATCATCAATAGAGTACAATCCAATCAATAATTAAAAATCATTCAATATAGCAATCAAGTAGTGTTTGTTATATCATACCATCTAATACCATCTTAATTGATCCACTAGTTCAATTATGATATCAATTTCACAATACAAATTGAATTTCAACTAAGTGATCAATTGTCAACTCCACAATTTGAATTACAATTCAATTTGCACAATAAAGGTTTTCAAATACTCCATTAGCATTCAATTATCATATTAGTGGTAACCTAATTATTAAGTTAGTAGGAGCAATTATGTAAAGAAAATTTAGAATTGTAAATATAGAGAGAGTAGAAAATGCAAACCTAAGATGATGACAGAGAAACCACCATGAAAAACTAACCACGGTGAAAAAATCCAAAGTCGGCCATGCTCAGGGAAAAATTCCACTCTGATCGAGATCGAATTACAACACAAACAAGACTCGATCTCCTGTACCTCAAGCACCGTTTTACCCATTCATGTCTTCAATCTCCCTTGAACCTATAAGCTCCTCATAATCGAAATCTTCATACAACCGATTCTCCTATCTGTCTCAGAATCCTCCGATCGGGCACTCCACAATTACGAATCCACACAATCTTAGTATCTATTGGTCGCTTAATGTCGAATCCTCAAAGTTGAATTTCACTCTTTTCAATAGGTGAGAATATATGAAATTTAGGCTTTTTGATATGACTTGGATCATATGAATTGATCTAAATCAATTGGATGATAAGAGTAGAAAAATGCATGATCTATAATTAGAATGGTTCACTAATGAAAGCTATTGGATCTATCAAGTATAAGGCTCTCCCAATGTGACCTCTATGCTCTGTTCTTTCTCTGTTCCTCACTAATATAAACTAAATTATCCTCATTTTATATCATTGAGATTGGATCTCAAAAATGTCTTCGAAATAAATTTTTTCTATTTTTACATAGTGTTCGTTCGAACGAATAGGGAACAAACAACAAACGAGCAAAGATCAAAGGTTGAAGTTCTTCATTTGATGTAAGCCCATCGAACGAATGAGAGCGAGAAAAAATGAGCCTTCTGTTGTTCGTTCAAATGAGCCAAAGGTTCATTCGAATGGGTAACAAAGACTTGTTCATTCTTTGCTTGTCTTGTAAAACTAATTTCCCTAAGTGTTTTGAAATATGCATTTTTGGAAAAATTATTTCATAATCACAAGACTACTACACACATGATGATGTAATGCCTATTATATGCAATGCATGCAATGTGTGTGTGTGAGATCCAAATCATAACAAAATTCCAAGATACTACAATTACCCTTTAAGAGCCAAGGGGTTGGTAGGCAATTACAATAATGAAGCTTAAACCTTCTTAGAGTAGAACGATGTTAGGATCAAGGGGTCCGATATTGTAATTGGTTAATCCGGTTTAACAAAATGTGCTTTGAGTGTAATCATTACATAAGTCCTAGGAGTGAGTACCTCAATGCCAGTTCTACTCCAAGATGGTCTAAGAGACATTACCGTGCATATCTACCAACCGACTTGGTTCACAAAGGGTATATTGGACTTTTATTTTGATTTGGACTTCACACATTCACATATTGCATGCATTGCATATAGACTTTATCATAACATCATCTGTGTGTTAAACTTGTGATTGTAAAACAATTTTCCTAAAAATGCATCTTAAAAACCTAAGGGAAAATTCTATTCACAAGACAATCAAGAATGAGTAAATTTTTGCTGCTTATTCGAATGAACAAGAATAAGTTCATTTTCATTCATTCAAAAAACTTGTATCAAACGAAGAACTACAACCTTAGAATTGTGCTTACTTGATATTCTTTTCTTGTTCATTCAAACAAATGATGGTTCATTTCGAATGAACCCTGGGCGGAAAACATATTTATAATCTATTTTGAAGCCCATTTTGGATTGAACAAGTTCATTGAGAAAATTCACAAAAATTCAGTTGAGAGTAGTGAAAAATAGAGTAAGAGAGATTTCAATTGTGAGAGCTAAATTCTTAAGAGATCATAAAGCTTTCATAAGAGATCAATCATAATTTTCATTCATACATTTCTCTATTCTCACTCATTGATTGATTTAGATCATTCACTAGATCCAAATTAGATCTAAGAGCCTATTGTTCTTGTTAATTTCACCATTGATGAAGAATAGAGTTCAAGATTATGGATTCAGCGTTGAGTAATTGGTGGATATCGAGATTGTGATGATTCTTAATTATGGAGTAGCTAGAATGGAGGATTCCGAGACCATCTATGATTTTGGTTATATGAGGATATCGACTATGAGAAGCTTGTGGATTCAAGAGGAAATTGAAAACGTGATTAGGTAAAATGGAGCTTGAGGTGTAGAGTTCCTTCAGATACGTTGTAATTTAATTTCCATCATAGTGAAAATCTTTCTTAGGTATTGGCCCGACTCTGGAGTTTTACTCCAAGGATTGTTGTTCTTGGTGATTTCTCGGTCATCAATCGGTTTGTAAATCTCTCAAACACTTCATCTCTTTCAATTTACTAATTGCTTTACTTGAATGCTTTTGCTAGATATTGATATTGATATTAAGTTTTCATAAATCTCATAATTGAGCACTAATTTGATAAATTGAAAACTTAATTGAGCAATTGAAATTGTAAATTGAATTGAATTGACAATTGATCACTTAGTTGAATTTTGCATTAAATTGATTAAATTGAATATCAAATTGAACTAGTTGATCAATTTGGTTGTTATTAATTGGTTTGTCTCTTCGATCAATTCTTGTTTCTACATTGGTGGAAGGGTTACATGTTGGATTAATTACGTTGAGTGATTTTGTTGTTGTGGCATCGTTGTTATAGACAAGACTTGTCATTAACAATTGAGAAAATTTTAATTCTAAAACCAACCTATTCAACCCCCCATTCTAGGTTTTGTTCACACTTTTGGACCTTAAGTGATATCCTAGTGGTATCAATAATCATTAACAAATGGGCATTGAGATACTCTAACCTTAGGACTAATGTAGTGATTACATCGAAAGCACGTTTTATCAAAACCGGATTAGTCAATTACAAAAATGGACCCCATGGTCCTAACAAGGGGGTTTCTATTTTAAGAGATCCTTTTTACTAAGAAAGCCAATCATACACACAAGTTTTGAAGTTCCTTAACTTTTTTAGAAGGATAATTAATAGTAGGACAAGTTTTCTTTACTTCATTCGTAAAATTAGTAATTGAAAAATTAAGAAGAGACTATATCTGCTTTCATTTTTATTCGAAAATATGAAATTTTTACAAAAGGTCAATAATTGATTAAATAAATTTTCTAAATTCAAATTAGATTTGTTCTTGAAATTTTGTAAAGGAACATTATTTAGCTTATGACATTGTAGCCTAATGTGTCATTTGATCCCACAATGATGAAACATTGGAATGAATTTTTGTTGTGTTTTTCATTTTTGGAAACAATAAGGTCTAATATGTTTCACACCATGGTAATGGAAAACTTGAACAAACTTGAAAGGAGGATTCCTAGATATCGATGGAGCACTAGATGTAGTTGACATTTGAGGTGGAAGAGGAGTGTTGACATCAATAGGAGATGTTTTCGTAGACTTGAGACTAGGTGAAGAAGATGTTTTCTTGTTTTGAACAAATCCAAAACTAGTTTTGTTTCCTACATTTTTTCCTATTGTCAACATATGATATAATTTATCTATACTCGAATTATATTTCTTAATGGTTTCATTAGCTTTTTCTAAGTCATCACTAAGTTTAGAAACTTTGGACTCAAGTAACTTTTTATCATTTAAGCATATTTGAAACTCATTCTCAAGAAAATTAATCCTATCCAAATAAGATCATTTTTCATTTTCAAGCTTTTTGACCGAAGATGATGATTTTTTAAGTTTAAGTTGAATTGAATATTTAAGATTCTTAAGTTCATTCACTTTTCAATTAGATTCTTCTGATTTTTTTCTTAACAAAATCTTTACCCAACTTCTCAAAGGTTTTACAAAATTTTAATATATCTCTTTGGGAACACAACTATCATTTAAATCATTAGTGTAAGGGTCTGTCACGCCCTGAATTTTCGCGAACCCGAGGCGCGAGTAATGAAACTAAAAGAAAATAAAAATAATAAAGAAATAAAGGACAATCACATGTATTCCAAACACTAACCCAATTCCTGTTCTGACACAATCCATAAAGTCTTGCTTGTTACCTCATAACATACAAATAACATGAAATAGTCTAGGGCTTATGCCCTTGTACAACATCAAAATACGCCCCACGGGGCAAATATAGTTCCCAGTTCTTTCCTTCATTAAGGCATCACTAAATCTCACGTAGCAAGAGTGCCATCTGAAATGGTATCCCACAAATGGGTCAGCTGAACTGCTTGTACAATATAATGCTAATGCAAGAAACAAAATTAAGGCGTGGCATGTGCAAGTGTACATTTATATCTACATGGCATTCAATATCATCAATGCAGTATATGAACAGTATGTATGACGCACCCATGCAACTCTATGCCACACCCATGTCTCACTTTACAGACCTTCCTCGCAAGCCTGTGAGTACCTCAATATGTCTCACTTCATGGTCCGGAACTCGTCAGGCATGCGAGTACCTATGGCCAATTTTGAGTTTTTCACCACAGGATCTACACCCTCATAATGTACAGCACCACGTGCTCAACTCACACGATGTCCAAGGAATCACACTATGCCAATATGCTCTGATTCTACCATGCCATAATGTAGTCTTAATAAAGCATCTTATCCACACATGAAGCATGCTTTAAATAATGTATTACACAATAACATTCTGATCACAAAATCCTTCCATCAAGTGTACATACCATACATAATCCATTTAACACTTGCTTTAAATCACATATTTCATAATCTCAACAATTCTCGAAGAATATAATCCACACATTATGCTAACACATGCGATATACACATAGTCATGATCCGCATTCATTACTAAACTTTCAAAAGATAACAAGAAACATATAAGCATATTAGCAATTAAACAAATATGTGAATCATCAAGTTAACATGGTAGTTACTCCTAAACTTAATTATGTTTCTTACTTAGCACAATATATCGTACCTGATGGGTCGGTCTCAACCCAAGAAGGTGTACTCGTAGCGTAGTGAAACTAACAGTAAGAATAGAGATGGTCAGGCCACCTTCTCTTTGCCCTTCAGTGTTCTTAAAATCATGAAATACAACTCAATTCAATTGCTACTTGAATTATGCTATTCATCAAATTTTATGTCTTTATTTTATGAGTTTCTATTTTGCCAAAATAAACTCTACTGTTGAGTTCGGAATGTCAAAAAAAGCTGGTTTAGGCTTTTGTGAAATTTAATTCGGGCATTCGAGCTAAAAAGGGCAAAACGGTCATTTTGCACTTTTACGGGTCCTTACATCCCGAGACCTTTTTTTGCAAATCTGATTCCCTGGTTGAGTCCGGAATGGTTGCGACAATAAATTTTCACTATTTGTTCACTCAAATTAGAGTTCGTTTGACTGCATTTTAATTTAGGAGCATTTTGATAATTTTTAATGTTATTACGGGTATTTTATTTTTTGGGATCCTGTCTCATAAAACGGACCTCACCATTGGTCTCAGAATGATCGAGATAGTCAAAATACACTATTGACTTGTCCCATTTGGACTCTGGACCATTTTTGTGATATTTAAATAATTAAATTAATTTAACTAATTAATTAATTAAATTAATATTTTATTCAGGGGGTCAAAATATAATTATTTAAAAGTTCTGGGGGTCAAATTTGAATTTCTGAAAGTTCTGGGGTTAAATCAGAAATTCAAAATTCCCTATCCCTAATCTGATTAGCTAAACAGTGGCCAAGTCCAAAACAGGGATAGGATATCCCTGTCCTTGGTTTAATTAAATATTTTTAAATTTACTAAACCCGTAGCCAAACACCCCAATTCCCCCTTTTAATTTATAACCTATGGCTGACACGTGGAGGGGGTGGGTCGGTCTTGACCCGACCCGAACCCGAACCCGAACCGCACAGTGCCTCCTTCTTCCTCGTTTTTTTGGCGAGTCTCCAGTAGGTTTCCGTCGTCATCTCCGCCGATGAAGACACTATTCCAGTGGGTTTTTCATATTTTAAAAATGCAATTTTCTCCCATTTTTCTCCTAGACTCCATTTCTAACCTTGGTTTTTACTTTCATCCATTAGATCTCCACGAAATGGCCAAGAGCCGTAGCTCTGGCCAATTGAGATTTCTCATTTTCGTGCTTGTTCCCTCATTGTTTCGGTCCTAACCTTTTTCCATTATTTTTCTGCACCAAAGGGGATTAGTTCCCCATCTTTTATTTTGAGTTTAACACATAAAATCATGGAACCGATTTCATTTCCCCCCACCTGCAACTCCCTTTTTCTCCCTTGTTTCTGAACCATTTGAGCTGATTATTTTTGCAAAATGATCTACATTTTATACACTACAAAGCCCTAAAATCAAATCAAATTAACATGCTAAAAAAATCTTAAAACAAAACCGATATTCACTTACCTCTATTTCGGATTTCTTGTTGCAGTGTTGCCCCATTTTCCTTTCCTTTGTTCCTGAATCTCTCTAGATGTTAATGGCTCCTCCCTTAGTCATTTCCCTTTTTGTTTTCTCTCCAAAAATCAAGACCCAATACATACATATATATTATACTCCCTCTTTCTCTCTCTCTCTCTCTCTCTCTCTATTATTCTTTCTCTCTATTCCACATTCAGGTCTGCACACACCCACCCCATTTGACCTACACACACACACACACACAGAGAACACACCCACTCTCTTACATACAACAGTCCCCCCCTCCATGGTCTATTGAGTGTTGCACACTTAACCCACACACACACACAACCGCACATAGTACACACACATACACACGACTGGGGCACACACCTCTGATATATATACATATATATATATTAAAATGTATTAGATATATATATATATACATACTTACACATAACATATATATAGTATATACATACATACACAACACATCATACATGTAATAATACGCATTTCATCCAACAAATAATTAAATAAATAAATAATTAAACATAATTATAAGAATAAAAAATTTTATTCCCAAAAATTTGGATATCTACATCCTTCCCCCCTTAAAGAAATTTCGTCCTAAAATTTTGAAAATACATCAATGAACAAACAACTCGGGATACCTAGCATGGACCTCAGCCTCACGCTCCCAAGTAGCCTCCTCGACCTCATGATGGTTCCAACGAACCTTGACCAAAGGGATGGTCCTGCCTCACAAAACTTGGTCCCTCAAGTCCAATATCTCTACAGGTCTCTGATCATAAGAAACGTCGCCCTCTAGCTGCAGATTTACCCAATCTAGTACATGAGAGGGGTCAGGCTCGTACTTCCTCAACATCGACACATGAAAAACATCATGAACCCCAGATAGTTGTGGCGGTAATGCTAGGTTATAGGCCACCTCACCAACCTTCCCAAGGATCTCAAATGGGCCTATAAACCGCGACGACAGCTTCCCACTGTGCCTAAATCTCCTCAATCCTCGCAGTGGGGCTACCTTGAGGAACACATGTCCCCCAACATCAAATGACAAAGGTCGCCGTCTCCTATCTGCATAACTCTTCTGGCGAATCTGGGCTATCAATAGACGCTGCCTGATCACCTGTATCATGTCTGTGGTCTCACGGACTATGTCGGGCCCCTAAATAGCTATCTCCCCCACCTCAGTCCAACACACCGGTGAACGACATGGCCTGCCATACAACACCTCGAATGGTGCCATCTCAATATTGGACTGATAGCTGTTGTTATAGGCAAACTTGACCAAGGCAAGGTGATCCTCCTAGCTACCTCTGAAGTCCATGACACAGGTTCTAAGCATGTCCTCTAGGATCTGAATGGTACGCTCTGACTGGTCATCAGTCTAAGGGTGAAAGGCAGTACTAAACTGTAACTGAGTCCCTAAGGCTGTCTGGAGGCTCTGCCAAAACCGTGCAGTGAAACGTGGGTCTCTGTCCGAAACAATGGATACTAGAACCCCATGTAGTCGTACTATCTCTCGAACATACAACCTACTGAGGACATCCGATGAATCGGTCTCTCTAATCGACAAGAAATGGGCGGACTTCGTCAACCTGTCCACAACAATCCAAACCGCATCGTGACCCCTAAGCGACCTCGGAAGACCCATCACAAAATCCATGGTAACATGCTCCTACTTCCACTCGGTCACTGGCAATGGTTGCAACAAACCTCCAGGCCTCTGGTGCTCAGCCTTCACCTACTGGCACGTGAGACATCTAGACACAAACTATGCCACATCCCTCTTCATCCCTGTCCACCAATACTGACGACGTAGATCATGGTACATCTTAGTGCCCCCTAGGTATACTGCTAGACGTGAGTGATGGAAATCCCTAAGGACATTAGTCCTAAGAGACTCTAGGACAAAAACTCTACCCATGTACCTCAAGCTAAGGTCAGAATGAACTGTCCACCCCTTAGAGCCCTCAAGACTAGCAACTCATGCTCTAATCTGCTCGACCTCAGTATCTTGTAGCTGTGCCTCAATGACTCTGGTTAAAAGTGTGGGCTGTGCACATAAGCTAAATAAAGTGGCATGTCACGCCCCGAATTCTGACCGAACCCGAGGCGCGACTGACGAGACAGAAAGTAAAATAAATAAAAGGATAAAAGTAATTAGATTCACTAAATAGGCGTCCATCATCATCCATACATAAAATAACATCGAATACATTGTTCATCAGTCACTCGGGCTTAAGCCCTTACATAACAAAATACAAGTTTCACGAACCACAATTACATCACAGGCTTCACCCAATCAGGGCATCACCGAGTCTCTAGTGGCTGGAAGATCCTCATCTGAAAATGTTGCCCACGAATGGGTCAGCACAACTGCTGGTATGATGAGATGCTAATGCCAGAAATAAAGCTAAGGCGTGGCATGTGCAAAGTGTACATTTATTTCTAAATGACATTCAACATCGCAGTAATATATATATGAATGGTATGCATGACACACCCATGCACAACTCTATGCCACACCCATGTCTCGTTTACGGGTACTCCCCGATGGCTCGAAGTACCAATGCAATGGCCAATTTTGGGTTTTTCACCACAGGATCTACACCCTCATAATGCAAAGCACCATGTGCTTACCCACGCCATGTTCTCAAGGAATTCATCATATGCCAATATGCCAATGCAATCTCAATGAACATGAATCTCAATAATATAACATGCTCGGACAATAAGAAATAAATCACTAGTCAGTTTCATATACATGCATATCTCATATGTTCGTACATCATGATTCATGTTCTTCACTTTATTAAACTTACAAGTAACACGTAGCATGTAAACAACCAATTCCAAATAATCAAGTAAACACAGTACAAACAAACACATACAGCATTCCAGTCATTCACAAATATTCCTAACTTAACTTCATTTCTAACACTAGCAAAACACCATACCTGATGGGTTGGTATCAATCCTAGAAGATCGTGCGCTATATGTAACTGAACCGACGGATGAAAATGTAGAAGATCAGATCGCCCTCTCCTGTCCTGTCAATGTCCCTAAAAGTAAAAATTACAACTCAGTCTGTTGTTACTTGAATCTATGCTATTCATCAAATTTTATGTCTTTAATTCATAAGTTTCTATTCTGCTAAATTAAACTCTACCATTGGTTTTAGAACGTTTAAGAAAGTAAGTCTAGGTTCTCGTAGAACTCAATTCGGACACCGGGGTTCAAAAGGGCAAAACAGTCATTTTGCACTTTACACGTGTCCTTACATTTCGTGGCCTCTTTTCACAAATAGGACTCCACGGTTGAGTCCGGAATGTTCGAGATAATAAAATTTCACTATTTTTTTACCTAATTCGGAGTTCGTCTGACAGTGTTTCAAGTTAGGGGCATTTTGGTAATTTTAAGGGTTACTACGGTTCTTTTATTTTTTGGGACCCCGTCTCGTAAAACGGACCTCACCATTGGTCTCGAAATGGTCGAGATAGTCAAAATACACTAATGACTTGTCCCATTTGGACTCCGGGATGTTTTTGAATATTTAATTAATTTAATTAATTTATTAATTAATTAATTTAATCATTATTTTATTAATATTTAATTCTGGTGGGTCAAAACATAATTTCTCAAAAGTCTAGGGGTCAAATCGTAATTATCATAAGTTCTGGTTTTCTTATTAAAAATTAAATAGGTGAACCAAAGGGTTTTTGTTGGTTTTAAGTGAACCGGTCTAGGGTCTTACTGGACCAGCCGGTCTGACCGGTTCAACGTGTCATGCTGACGTCATGATGACGTCAGCCCTATATATATATATTTTAAAAAAAACCACACCCAAAACGACGTAGTTGCTGTACCGTTTCCGTGTTCGGTCGGGTTCCGACCTGACCCGACCTAAAGTCCAGCCCAACAAGGTCATCTCCCTCACCCGATTTTTTCGGTATGTTGCCCTAGGCTTTTCCGTCGCCATCTCCGGCGACGGCAGGTCTTTTCCGATCCAGTTTCATCCATTTTTAAGCACTGGTTTCTACTATTTTATGCGTAGGTTTTCGTTCCATTGTCATTTTAAAATTGTGGCCACCATAACCGTTCGAGCAGGGAGATTTTCATCTTCGGCCGTTTTTCCGGCCAACTGAATTCTTCCAATTTCGTGATAGATCATCCACTGTTTCGACCCTATTTGCATACCAAGTTGTTCCTGCACCCCATGCCATGATTTCCCCATCCTTTAAACCGATTTAAAGCATCTAAAATCCTAGAACCCGATCACTACCCCGAACCTGCAACTTGATATTTCTACCTCATTTCTACCTCTTTTTCATTCATTTTTTTTACGAATTTTTACATTTTTCATGCACTATCAGCCCTTTAACTCAAATACACTTAACAAGCTTTCTAAAAATTAAAAACAGTAACAAAGAAATGCTTACCTTTTTCTGGGTTTCTCCTTGTTTCAACTTCTCCCCTCTTCTTCCCTCCTCTTGGTTCACCCCCAGAGTTTCTCTCAACGCCCACGCCTCTTCTGCACAGCTTCTCTCGTTCTGATTTCCTCTCCAACCGATGTGTACATACACACATACATATCAAGCATATTACCTCTCTCTCTCTCTCTCTCTCTCTCTCTCTCTCTCTCTCCCCAAGACCAACCACTCCCTGCCAATTCTGCATCTCCCACTCCCTGAATTCCACTCACACACACAACCCCAACCCACACCTTGTTTGAGTGTATTACACTCAAACTCACACACACACAACCGGTTACACACACACATACCTCACACAATCTGATTTATATATATACATATACATATATATTTTCACATTTAAATATACACTCACATGTATACACATATACACAACATATAATTTAAATTATATATATATATACACATATATATATATACACCTACACACATTATCATTACAATAATAATAATAATGATAATAATATCTAAACTCTAACAAGATCTAAATCAAACTCGCCAATATCCCTCATCATCTCCCACTCTCTAATGGCAATATTGGCAACAGTGCTCCTCGGCCTCCTACTGAGTGCATTTGCTACGACGTTGGCCTTCCCTGGATGGTATTGAAGGTCAAAATCGTAGTCCTCCATGTACTCCATCCACCTCCTCTGCCGAAGGTTCATGTCCTTCTGCGTGAAGATGTACCTGAGGTTCTTGTGATTCGAGAACACCTCGAACCTCTCCCCATTTAAATAGTGTCGCCAACTCTTAAGTGCAAAAATGACGACAACTAACTCCAAATGGTGTGTGAGGTAGTTCTTCTCATGGCTCTTCAACTGACGGGAACCATAGGCCACTACCTTACCCTCTTGCATCAGTACACAGCCCAATCCCTCTCGGGAAGCATCATAATACACAGTATAACCCAAACCTCCCTCAGGGATAATCAAGACGGGCACTGAAGTCAGTCTCCTCTTCAGATCCTAAAAGGACTGCTCACAGTCATCTGTCCACTCAAACCTAATGCCTTTGCACGTCAAACGAGTCATCGGCGCGGCAAGGCGAGAAAATCCCTCCACAAACCAGCGGTAGTATTCTGCCAACCCCAAGAAACTCCGTATCTCAAACAAAATTCTTCGGTCTCTCCCAACCCATAACAGAGTCAATCTTAGAAGGATCTACAAATACTCCACTCCCTGACACAACATGGCCCAAAAACTGCACCTCTTGAAGCCAGAACTTGCACTTTGAGAACTTGGCAATCAAACGGTGCTCCCTCAAAATCTGCAATGCAGTCCGTAGGTGAAAGGCATGCTTATCCTCAGAAGGTGAGTAAATCAAAATATCATCCACAAACACCACTACGAACTGATCTATATACTGGCCAAAAATATGGTGCATCAAGTCCATGAATGCCGCTGGGGCATTCGTCACACCAAATGGCATCGCCACAAACTCATAATGGCCATAGCGAGTGCGAAAAACTGTCTTCGCTATGCCCACCTCCCGTACCCTCAACTGATGATACCCTGATCAAAGATCAATCTTCGAGAAGCATCTCGAACCTCTCAATTGATCATATAAGTCGTCGATCCTCAGCAACAGGTACTTGTTCTTGATAGTAACCCGGTTCAGCCTCCTATAATCCACACACAACCGCAATGTCCCATCCTTCTTCTTCGCAAATAGTGCCGAAGCACCCCACGGAGAAGTACTAGGATGGATAAATTCCTTACTCTGTAGGTCAGTCAACTGCTCCTTCAGCTCTCTTAACTCAGTTGGAGCCATGCGGTAAGGCGGGATAGAAATGGGTACAGTGCCGGGGATGAGCTCTATCGTGAACTCTATCTCTCGTCTAGGGGGTAGACTAGTCAAGTCATCTGGAAAGACATCAGGGAACTCATCCACTACTGGTGGTAACACAACCTCTGTAGTCCCACTGTCACCTGCAACCAAGCTAGCCAACATATAACTGTGACCTCCCCAACTCCTAGAGTCGTACAATGGTGGAACCAAGAAATCCCCATGATCTCCTGTGAAATAAAAACAGTCTCCAGCGGGAGTGCATACTGTCACTCTCCCTCTATAGCAATCTATGCTCGCCCGGTTAGTGAACAACCAATCCATCCCCAAAATCACATCAAACCCAGTCATGTCAAGCACAATGAAATCAAAGTAAAGGGTATGATCAACTATCTCTAGTGAGCAATCTCCACAGATCCTCGTCGATACTACACTACCCCCAACTGGTGTATCAACATGCAATGGGGGATCCAACCGATCCATATCCAAACCCAATGACATAGCAAGCATAGTAGATATGAATGAATGCGATGCACCTGAGTTATCAATACATTGGCCCCTGAACTGAACATAAGGAATGTACCTCTAACTACCGATGGTCCAGATGTAGAGGCCTCTGGGGTGGCTACTGCATAACCACGGCCCTGGGTAGTCTGACCCTATCTACCTCCCCCTCTCTGTGTCTGCTGATCTCTTCCCCTAGGTGCGGGAGCTCTGACACTCAGTGTGGAGGGTGCAGCCTGGTAATATGGTACTGGGGGTCCATAGCCTGGTTGTAGCTGCGGTAAGGGCACCTGGGTATGCTGGTAGGGTTGTGGCCTCTATGAGCTCTGTGAGGTCTGTCCCTGAGGACATTTGGCCCTAACATGACCTGGCTGGTGGTAAGTGTAGCAAATCTATGGAGCTCTCCAGGCCTGACTTTGCGCTGGTGGAAGCGACCCCTGACTAGATCCGGTCCCTTATACTAGGTTGGGGCCCCTCAGAGGGCAATCGGCGCTCTTGTGGCCGGGCTTTCCACACGTGTAACATGAAAAAGATCTCTATGATCCCCTTTCTCTAGAAGTGGATGGTAGAGCGGGTCGGGGAGCTACTGACTGGAGGGGTCTCGATGGTGGCTGTGTAGAAGTATCACTAGCTCAGTACCTTTTTTACGATCTATAAGTCGGGGCAAGTATAGGAGTCTGTGCTGGGGGTGTCCTGCCTTGGCCCTAGGACTCTCTAATCCCTCTAAGATTAGCCAACTCTCTCTTAACTTTGGTGGCCTTGATCACTGCCTCCTCATAGGTCTTTATAATGTGGCCTGCCAGCCTATCTCTAATAAAGGTCTTCAGCCCCTTGAGAAATGGTAAACCCTTAACTCCTCCTGTCCAATGATATGTGGGGCAAACCTCCCCAATGCAGTGAATCGGGACTCGTACTTGGGTCACAGTCATGTCCTTCTAGAGAAGCATCTCAAACTCCTCCCTGAATCCAATCCTAGCAACTGCTGGAAAATAGTGGTCATTGAATATGGCCACAAATGCATCCCATCCCTCACCAAACCTGTGTAATCGGTCAGCGGCTACCTCCCTACCATTGACTGGCCAGGTCTGTGAACTGAAAAGTAGCACATCTAATCCTTAAGTATGGCTTGGTAATCCCCTGTGAGTCTAAGATCCTGGGAATCTGTCCTCAACCACTTCCTCTGCAACCAATGGGTTAGGCTGTCCAGCAAAAGTAGGGGGTCTCATCCTCTGGAACACCTTCATCACTGAAGGTATCCCTGGTTTCACCACCTGTGGTCCTGGTCTCCAGCATAGTACGGAGACACTCCTATAGTAGGGCTTGCCATATCTTTGGCGCCGACGGTCTGTTTCACCTCCTCTACTGAAGCAGGCACTAGAGCAGGTGCAGGAGCAGGAGTAGGAGCAACTACCTCTTCCGCTGCACTACGGATTGGGGAATCAGCTAGAGCTATAACCTCCTCAATGGTATCATGAATTGGAGCAGTAGCTCTGGGTCTGCCACGTCGGGGCTGGGTAGCAGCCCTAAGTCTACCCCATCTCGGTGGCATGTCTACAAGTCCAAGGAAAAGAGGAAAATTCAATATCACTTTTTTCACATTCAGATATAAGTATTTAAATGAAATATCTGTTATGTCCTTATCAGCGACTTACACTTAACGGACAATACGTATAACATGTCATAATGTACACTTAACAAGTTTTCTCACATTACACATGTCATGCATCTCACTGCATTAAATCACATAATCATGTATCTTAACATAGTATCAATTTACACATAATCACAACAAGTCATGCTTAAGTGTATATAATCACATAACACACAAGATCCTATTGCATGCTATTGGCCGTTCACACTAAGTCTCACTCTTTCCTCTAGGGTCTCATGGTGTTCAAAAACACCCCACAGTCTCTAGGTATTCGAACCTAGGCTCTGATACCAAGTTGTCATGCCCCGAATTTTCACGAACCCTAGGCGCAAGTAACGAAACTAAAAGAAAATAAAAATAATAAAGAAATAAAGGACAATCACATGTATTCCAAACACTAACCCAATTCTTGTTCTGACACAATCCATAAGGTCTTGCCTGTTACCTCATAACATACAAATAACATGAAATAGTCTAGGGCTTATGCCCTTGTACAACATCAAAATATGCCCCACGGGCCAAATATAGTTCCCAGTTCTTTCCTTCATTAAGGCATCACTAAATCTCACGTAGTCGTAGTGTCATCTGAAATGGTATCCCACGAATGGGTCAGCTGAACTGCGGGTATAATATAATGCTAATGCAAGAAAAAAAATTAAAGCGTGGCATGTGCAAGTGTACATTTATATCTACATGGCATTCAATATCATTAATGCAGTATATGAACAGTATGCATGACGCACCCATGCAACTCTATGCCACACCCATGTCTTACTTTACGGACCTTCCCCGCAGGCTTGCGAGTACCTCAATATGTCTCGCTTCACGGTCCAAAACCCGTCAGGCATGCGAGTACCTATGGGCCATTTTGGGTTTTTCACCACAGGATCTACACCTTCATAATGCATAGCACCACGTGCTCAACTCACACGATGTCCAAGGAATCCCACTATGCTAATATGCTCTAATTTTATCATACCATAATGTAGTCTTAATAAAGCATTCTTATCCACACATGAAGCATGCTTTAAATAATGTATTACACAATAACATTCTGATCACAAAATCCTTCCATCAAGTGTACATGCCATACATAATCCATTTAACACATGCTTTAAATCACATATTTCATAATCTCAACAATTCTCGAAGAATATAATCCACACATTATGCTAACACATGCGATATACACATAGTCATGATCCGCATTCATCACCAAACTTTCAAAAGATAACAAGAAACATATAAGCATATGAACAATCAAACAAATATGTGAATCATCAAGTCAACATGGTAGTTACTCCTAAACTTAATTTTGTTTCTTACTTAGCACAATATATCATACCTGATGGGTCGGTCTCAATCCAAGAAGGCATACTTGTAGTGTAGCGGAACTAACAATAAGAATGGAGATGGTCAGGCCACCTTCTCTTTGCCCTTCAGTGTTCTTAAAATCATGAAATACAACTCAGTTCAATTGCTACTTGAATTATGCTATTCATCAAATTTTATGTCTTTATTTTATGAGTTTCTATTTTGTCAAAATAAACTCTACTGTTAAGTCTGGAACGTCGAAGAGAGGTGGTTTAGGTTTTTGCGGAATTTAATTCAGGCATCCGAGCTAAAAAGGGCAAAACAGTCATTTTACACTTTTACGGGTCCTTACATCCCGAGACCACTTTTTGCAAATCAGACTCCCTGATTAAGTCCGGAATGGTTGAGACAATAAATTTTCACTATTTGTTTTCTCAAATCGGAGTTCGTTTGACTGCATTTTAATTCAGGGGCATTTTGGTAATTGTTAATGTTATTACCGGTTTTTTATTTTTTGAGATCCCTATCTCATAAAATGGACCTCACCATTGGTCTCAGAATGGTCGAGATAGTCAAAATACACTGTTGACTTGTCCCATTTGGACTCTGGACCATTTTGTGATATTTAAATATTTAATTAATTTAACTAATTAATTAATTAAATTAATATTTTATTCAGGGGGTCAAAATATAATTAGTTAAAGTTCTGCGGGTCAAAGCTGAATTTCTGAAAGTTCTACGGTTAAGTCAGAAATTCAAAATTCCCTATCCCTAATCCGATTAGCCAAATAGTGGCCAAGTCCAAAACAGGGATAGGATATCCCTATCCTTGATTTAATTTAAATTTTTTTAAATTTACTAAACCGGTAGCCAAACACCCCAATTTTCCCTTTTAATTTATAACCTACGACTGACACGTGGAAGGGGTGGGTCGGTCTTGACCCGACCTGAACCCGAACCTGAACAGTGCTTCTTTCTTCCCCGTTTTTTCGGCGAGTCTCTAGTAGGTTTCCGTCGCCATCTCCGGTGACGGCGACACTATTCCGGTGGGTTTTTCATGTTTTAAAAACGCATTTTTCTCCCATTTTTTTCCTAGATTCCATTTCTAACCTTGGTTTTCACTTTCATCCATTAGATTTCCACGAAATGGCCAAGAACCGTAGCTCCGGCCAATTGAGATTTCTCATTTTCGTTCTTGTTCCCTTATTGTTTTGGTCCTAATCTTTTTCCATTATTTTTCTGCACTAAAGGGGATTAGTTCCCCATCTTTTATTTTGAGTTTATCATGGAACCGATTTCATTTCCCCCCACTTGCAACTCCCTTTTTCTCCCTTGTTTTTGAACCATTTGAACTGATTCTTTTTGCAAAATGATCTACATGTTATACACTACAAAGCCGTAAAATCAAATCAAATTAACATGCTAAAAGAATCTTAAAACAGAACCGATATTCACTTACCTCTATTTCAGATTTCTTGTTGTAGTGTTGCCCCTCTTTCCATTCCTTTGTTCCGAATCTCTCTAGATGTTAATGGCTCCTCCCTTAGTCCTTTCCCTTTCTATTTTCTCTCTAAAAATCAAGACCCAATACATACATACATATTATACTCTCTCTCTCTCTCTCTCTATTATTCTCTCTCTACTCCACGTTTAGGTCTGCACACACCCACCCCATTTGACCTACACACACACACAGAACACACCCACTCTCTTACACACAACAATCCCCCCCTCCATGCTCTATTGAGTGTTGCACACTCAACCACACACACACACAACCGCACATAGTACACACACATACACACGGCTGGGGCACACACCTCTGATATATACATATATACACATATTAAAATGTATTATATATATATATATACATACTTACACATAACATATATATATATATATATAGTATATACATACAAACACAACACATCATACATGTAATAATACACATTTCATCCAACAAATAATTAAATAAATAAATAATTAAACATAATTATAAAAATAAAAAATTTTATTCCCAAAAATTTGGATCTCTACAGGGTCACTATTAATAGAAGAGTTATTACTAGATTCTCAATACTTTTTAAATCTATAGACATTTTATTATCAATAAAGAACCATTCTCATGTTGTTAAACTAAAAGCAAGAGTATTTGTTCTTATAACAATTGTTAGGAAAAAAGATTTTAAGTGATACTAGATCACCCATGAAAGAATTTGTTTTTATTGGTATTGTAATATTATGGATTATTAATCTTAACTTGAATAATGTTAATTTTAGGTTTAATTTTAAACATGTATTCAAGCACAAAAATTAAAATATATGCCAATCACCTGAGACACGTGATTTATGTAAGAAACCCTTTTGAGGGATAAAACACATACCAACTATAAAAGATCCACAAATCAATATGAACACAACACAAGTCCGCAAAGATATGATCCCTCAAACAACTAATCTACCACCTCTAGTGGATTATTGTTACTTTGCTTGATGTAGACACCTTATTTTATGACCCGTGATTATATAGGGGTAGTTTTATTTGAGAAGTTACTATGATATTTCTCACTTAGGGGCATTTTAGTAATTTGATATTTTGTGCCCTACGAGCATTTTGGTCATTTCGCTCAATGCAGAAATTTTAGTCTTTTGGAATATTTTAAACCTTAAGGATATTTTGGTTATTCGACACATCTTTAACCTTCAAGGGTATTTTGGTAATTTCTAGCGTTTTCCTATTTTTTAGGGGTATTTTGGTAAATTCTATAGATTTCCCATTTTCTAGAGGTATTTCTATAATTTTGACCCCATTTTTATATTTGGATGATATTTTGGTAATTTTGGCATAATTCCACGCCTAGTAGGTCATTTTGGTCATTTGAGGAAATTTATGTAATTTCTATACCATTTTACCCCTTTAGGGATAGTTTGGTAATTTTAGCCTTAGGGACAATTTGGGCTTTTGTGCTTTAGGGGGTAATTTGTTCATTTTCATGTCCCAAAATCCTCCACCAATTTAGGGAAAATTTGGTAAATGTGACGGGCAATTATTTCTTTTATTATTACTTGGAAAATTACTTTTTTTGTACACGGAGACTTGCCTTTATTGTCTCTTGGAAGTTGCCTTGCCTGCTCACAAAGACTTTCCACTATCAGTTTTAAAAGTTTTGTTTATAGCTCCATAGAAATTCCCTTTCTTGCTCATTAAAACTTACCAATCTTGTTTTCTTGCATTTTAAGGGTTAATCTAAGCCTTCCATATATGAGATTGATTGTGAGTTATTAGATCAAATCTCTATATTTGCCTATAAATAAAGCTCATTGAACACCAAGAAGGAGACCTGAAATCTATGAGCTAGAGGGTTGTTGTCACGACCCGAGACCCCACCCTATGCAGATCTCATGTCGCACACCCGATCCGACGTTGTTTGTCGAACCAAGGGTCTCAACTTACTACACAATTAGTGTTACTAACATGCAACAACTAAAATGCGGAAGAAAATAAATAAAATTTGCATGTGATATATATAATGTTTACAAAATGTAGAAGATAAAATTTCTTAATACAACTGTTCATCCCCAAGATGTGGATAACATGGGAGAGCTATAAGACTGTCTGTACCTAAATATTACACTGTAACTTCAAAAGAGATGTCCACTGCTATCTAGCTGACTGCTACTGTTACTACTATCTATCTAGTTGGTAAGTTTGGGGTGAGCTAACTAAAGCTCAATAAGTAATTCTCCTTTGCTCTGCCATGTGTACAAGAATATAGAAAGCATTATCCATAAAAGAACTAGGATAGATGCAGATGTGCTAGCCAGTCAATGAATATAGATCTCAATATCAGATGATAGAAACTCAAATGATAAAGCAATGAAATCTATCTGATAATATAATCGTACTGCTACAGTCATGAGCTGTCTCAAGTATAATCATATGCACTCAAATAAAAGCTATGAAATCTCATGATCATTCATAATGGTATAACATGATCAAGCTATGATAATCAATAATAGATATTGATAACAAAAAATGTGGATGCACTTTAACTTGGGGCCCAACATACCCCTTAATTCATTTTATACCCTTTTTCCTTGATCTCTCAGCCAAGCACTAACCCATCGGTTCAGTAATGACCTCGCAGATCCCACTTTAGCTGTCATTTTAATTGCCACTTTTGATTTTGTTTTCTCGACCCGTAGGTCTGGTAAGCATTAGATGGAGTTTGTGACCGAGCACAAATCCAGCTACAATGTAATATACCAAGATCATGCTAAATCCAATAAACAGTAAATACAATAACACTATCTCAGCAACGAAAAGAAATTGTTGCCTTAACAGGCCAATGTAAGCTGGGCTGCTGAGATCATAAGTCTTGCCCCTTGAGGTTTATGTATAGAGTGTACAGAAATCATGACCAAGATATATAATTGTCAATCAAACACTTTCCACAAGATAGAGTAATATCAATGTGGACTCAATAACCGTTCTGGTATGTATGGAATACAATAGATAATATAAGAAAAACTGTTGACATGGCTGGGAATGTAACACATGCAGAGATCAGAGCTTACTTACCTCTTAAACCATTTCCATTCTTTCACAATGAAATCAAGTCACTATTCCCTCCTCTTTGAAATCTCTATTCATCAATAGATAATATATCTCAGTTTACTTTTTTTATCATTTATGCTATTCATCAAATTTTATGCCTCTTCACTATTGGTTTCTCTTTTACTTAAATAGATTTTACTACTGAATTCAGAACATCGAACAAAGTCGATTTAGGCTTTCGCGAAATTCAATTCGGACTTCTGTACTAAAAAGGGCAAAATGGTCGTTTGCACTTTTATGGGTCTTTGATTTTTTTTTTGGGACCTCATCTTGGTAAGCGGACCTCACCATTGGTCTTAGAATGTCTGAGATAGTTAAAATACACTATTCATATGTTTAATTTGGACATCGTTCAATAAAGGGTAAAATAGTCATTTACACTTTCACGGGTTCTCACTTCTCGAGACCTCTTTTCACAAATTGGACTCCATCATTGATCTTAGAATGCTTGAGATAGTTAAAACACATTATTCATTTGCCTCGTTTGGACTTCGTTTGACCCATTTTTGATTTAGGGGTATTTTTGTAAAAATAATATTTTATTAATTTTTCTGTTTGGGCCTTAATATAATTTTCCAAAACTTCTGGGGTCAAGGTGGAATTTCCCTAAGTCTCGGTCTGAGCCAATGGGTTCACAGTCAGAAACCCTAAACCGGTCTGATCCTTCACTGAACCAACTGGTTCAGTTTAATTCAAGGAACCTGGAATAAGATATCCACTTTGTCTACCTTATCCACAGTTCAGTTAAACCCAAACCCAATTTCAAATTTCCTATCTCTACAGCCAATCAACCCAATTCCATTTTAAATCCAACCCCTAAACGATGCCGCATCAGTTGCCCCATCTATTTCCGATCGGGTCCTTACCCGGATCCAACCCGTGACCTGAATCCAAACCCAAGACTAAACAGTTTTCTTCCCCGTTTTTCCTGGTGAGACTCCGGTAGGTTTCCGTCGCCATCTCCGACGATGGCAACCTAATTTTGGTCATTTTTAAGTCTTTTTCAAATGTGATCCTATTCTAGTTTTCATAAGGAATTCATACCTAGGTTTAGATTTTGATTTGGTTCATTATATTTTCTCGAAACAAGGAAGAACAGTAGCTTCGGCTAGCTTTAGTGAACTGAATTTCTCCCATTTCAGCCCCAGTTCTCCATTGTTTTTCATTTTTTTCTTCTCTAATCATTTTATGCACTTGTAAGGATTAAATCTATACCATTTGAACACCATTTTATGCATAAAATATTAAGGAAAATCCGAGCTACCCTAAACCTGCAACTAAAAATTTTTGTCTTGATTCTGCGCCATTTTTTTTGATTTTTCTTGCATTCGGTTTTTGATTTCATGCTT
This sequence comes from Nyssa sinensis, assembly GCA_008638375.1. Lineage (NCBI taxonomy): Eukaryota > Viridiplantae > Streptophyta > Magnoliopsida > Cornales > Nyssaceae > Nyssa > Nyssa sinensis. The sequence continues at coordinate 25,272,699 of CM018049.1, forward strand.
TTTAATACCATATAATTAAAACTAGCTATCATGCTTTCTATATTTAAAAACAGAAACTAACACTTACTTCAAATTTCTGATTTTCTCTTGTTGCAGGTTCCTCTTTTTCACTTTGTTTCCTTCAATCCACCCTCAGCTTCTTCCTTCTTTTATTCTTTCTTTCTATTTTTCCCTTCACGCACATATACATAAATATAGCCAACCCAACTGACTCAACTCTCTCTCTCTCTCTCTCTTTACTCTCGGCCATTATTCTTGACTTTGTTTTTGTTTTATTTAATTCTTCTTTTTCTCTTTTCTAAGAATGCAGCTTTGCATTCAATTTTGTAAAGATATTTGTGTATATATATATATATATATAATATGTCACACACACACACACACACACACTAATATACACTTGCACAGACATATTCTTTCAACCGACACCACAACCCACACACTCTCACTGCATGCACAAGCATGCTGCCTCTCACCTTCCTTTTTCTTTCTTTTCTTTTCTATATATATATATATATATATATATAGTACACTATGTATATATACACGTATTTTATACCTATATATATATATACTTAAATGTAAGTGTATATTCCAATTTTTAAGCACGTATATATACACTCATTTTTTTAGGCCTATTCATATGTACGTACGTATACATGCATGGAAATGCACGTGTGCACGCATTACGAGACATAGTTCTGGGTTGCTCGGGTATTGCCCGATACTAGCTATATAATAGTACATTTGATATAGTGATATAGAGTTTAAACAGTTCGGGTTACAACTAATAGTACACTACCTGGCCCTGTCTACCTCGATATACGTGCTAACCCGGGTCAAGGTATTACATTCTTATCCCCATTAAAAATAAGTTTGTCCTCAAACTTAGCATTACTAACTCCGGGCTTTCCGTGGTTTCGCTAATATCATATATGATTCGAACAGGTGTTTACATTATCTAGATAAAATTTTTCTACTGAAAATCAAGTTTTACAGTCACATTGATATCATTGTTACATTTTTCTAAAATTTTCACGTGTATCTCGAAACCCTCCTATGAATCCCATTTTGAAATTTCCAGTTTTAAACATGTACTCGGTAAAGAGTCTAAAAGTAAAAAATATACGTATAAGATAATATAATTGGTAGAATACCTGTGACGGCTAGTGTGGTGCTATCCACAGTTTCGCTGATCTGGGACACTCTCTCACGAAGTGTCCACTTTTCCCGCAAAAGTAGCAGAAATCAGTATTTCGAAGGCATCGTCCTTTATGGACTTTCTGACAGGTTAGACATCTAGTTACGTTCTCAGTGTGAGAATCGGTTCTCTCTTGGCTGGGCTCTACGCTCTATGATTCAGCTCTGGGCCTAGAAAATGAGGATCCCCGGGTCCTACTCTGACCCTCTCCAGACATCTGGCTTGCCTTCCTCTTAACATGTTCTTCTCCACTCTATTCAATAAGTTTGGCTGTACTCACCACTTTGTCATAAGTGTCTAACTGCAGGGGTTTAACCCTGTCCCTAATGTTCCACCTCAGGCCGCTCTCAAACTTGCGGGCCCTCTCGTACTCATCCTTTAAAACAGCAAGAGCAAATCTAACCAACTGTGTAAATCTGGTCTCATATTCCTCCACCGTTGAGTTCCCTTGCTGTAAAATAAATAATTCTGTAACTCTCTGATCTCTGGCTTCCTTGGGGAAATACTTGCGGTTGAAGACCACAACGAATCGATCCCAAGTCATTTGAGGCTCTCTGGCCTTCTCTAGTAGCCACCAGTCATGAGCTATCCCTTTGAAAGTGAAAGTAGCAAAGGCTACCCTCTATACCTCGGTACAATCCATGATCTCAAATATCTTTTCCATCTCGAGCCTCCACTCTTCTACTGAAGTGGGGCCCTTGGTACCGTCGAACTTAGAGGGTCGTAGTGCCTGGAACTACTTATAAAGATGAGCCTGACCCCTCTCGTTTTCCTGACGCACTATGTGTACCACAGGCGGTTCCTGTTGCTCCTGTCTAGCTGGAGTACTAGGACCCACCTGGTTCTGAATAAGTCTGTCCACTAGTCTCTCTAACCGTGTTATGTGGGCGTTAGCCTTATTTGATGGTATGGTAGTATGGGTGTGCACCATTTTTTGCAATTGGCTAGAGATCAGTTTCATATATATATATATATATATATATATATAAGATTCTAATATCGCATGTCAGTTTCTATCTACTGACTCTACTTGGACATTGTAATACTAGTACTTTAGTCTATCTCCCATGCACCACTGTGTTACCTAAGATGCTCTGATACCAAGCTGTCACGACCTGAGACCACACCCCATGCGGACCTCGTGTCGCGCACTCGATCCGACACTGCTTGTTGAACCAAGGGTCTCAACTTGCTACATAATCAGTGCTACTAACATGCAACAACTAAAATGCGGAAGAAAATAAATAAAAGTTGCATGTGATATATATAATGTTTACAAAATGCGGAATATAAAATTTCTTAATACAACTGTTCATCCCCAAGACGTGGATAACATGGGAGAGCTGTAAGGCTGTCTGTACTAAATATTACTCTGTAACTTCAAAAGAGATGTCCACTGCTATCTAGCTGACTGCTACTGTTACTACTTTTCTATAGCTTCCTTTCCAGATAGGGTTGGTAGGTTTAGGGTGAGCTAACCAAAGCTCAATAAGTAATTTTCCTTTGTTCTGCCATGTGTACAAGAACATAGAAAGTATTATCCATAAAAGAACTAGGATAGATGCAGATGTGCTAGCCAGTCAATGAATATAGAACTCAATATCAGATGATAAAAACTCAAATGATAAAGCAATGAAATCTGTCTGATAATATAATCATACTGCTACAGTCATGAGCTGTCTCAAGTATAATCATATACACTCAAATAAAAGCTGTGAAATCTCATGATCATTCATAATGGTATAACATGATCAAGCTATGATAATCAATAATAGATACTGATAACAACAAATGTGGATGCACTTTAACTTGGGGCCCAACATACCCCTTAATTCATTTTATACTCTTTTTCCTCGATTTCTCAGCCAAGCACTAACCCGTCGGTTCAGTACTCGCCTCACAGATCCCACTTTAGCTGCCATTTTAATTGCCACTTTTGATTCCGTTTTCTCGACCCGTAGGTCTGGTAAGCATCAGATGGAGTTTGTGATCGAGCACAAATCCGACTACGATATAATATATCAAGATGATGCTAAATCCAATAAATAGTAAATATAATAACACTATCTCAATAGCGAAAATAAACTGTTGCCTTAACAGGCCAATATAAGCTGGGCTGCTGAGATCATAAGTCTTGCCCTTTGAGGCCTATGCACAGAGTGTACAGAAATCATGACCAAGATATATAACTGTTAATCAACACTTTCCACAAGATAGAGCAATATCAATGTGGACTCAATAACTGTTCTGGTATGTATGGAATACAATAGATAATATAAGAAAAACTATTGACATGGCTGGAAATGTAACACATGCAGAGATTAGAGCTTACTTACCTCTTAAACCGTTTCCGTTCTTTTATAATGAAATCAAGTCACTATTCCCTCCTCTTTGAAATCTCTATTCATCAATAGATAGTATATCTTAGTTTACTTTTTTTTATCATTTATGCTATTCATCAAATTTTATGCCTCTTGACTATTGGTTTCTCTTTTACTTAAATAGACTCTACTACTGAATCCGGAACGTCGAACAAAGTCGATTTAGGCTTTTGCGGAATTCAATTCATTCTTTTGTACTAAAAAGGGAAAAATGGTCATTTTGCACTTTTACAGGTCTTTGATTTTTTTTTGGGACCTCATCTTGCTAAACGGACCTCACCATTGGTCTTATAATGTCTGAGATAGTTAAAACACACTATTCATATGTTTAATTTGGACATCGCTACAATAAAGGGTAAAATAGTCATTTACACTTTCACGGTTCTCACTTCTCGAGACCTCTTTTCACAAATCGGACTCCACCATTGATCTTAGAATTCTTGAGATAGTTAAAATACACTATTCATTTGCCTCGTTTGGACTTTGTTTGACCCATTTTTGATTTAGGGGTATTTTTGTGGGGTCAAGGTGGAATTTCCCTAAGTCTCGGTCTGAACCAGCGGGTTCACAGTCAGAAACCCTAAACCGGTCCGATCCTTCACTGAACCAACCGGTTCAGTTTAATTCAAGGAACCGGAATAAGATATCCACTTTGTCTACCTTATCCACAGTTCAGTTAAACCCAAACCCAATTTCAAATTTCCTATCTCTATAGCCAATCAACCTAATTCCATTTTAAATCAAACCCCTAAATGACGCCGTATCATTTGCGCCATCTACTTTCGGTAGGGTCCCGACCCGAATCCAACCCGTGACCCAAATCCAAACCCAAGACTAAACAGTCTTCTTCCCCTATTTTTTCGGTGAGTCTTCGGTAGGTTTCCGTCGCCATCTCCGGCAATGGCGACTTAATTTTGGTCATTTTTTAGTCTTTTTCAAATGTGATCCTATTCTACTTTTCATAAGGAATTCATACCTAGGTTTAGATTTTGATATGGTTCATTATATTTTCTTGAAATAGGGAAGAACAGTAGCTTCGGCTAGCTCCGGTGAACTAAATTTCTCCCATTTCAGCCCTAGTTCTCCACTGTTTTTCATTCTTTTCTTCTCTAATCATTTTATGCACTTGTGAGGATTAAATCTATGCCATTTGAATACCATTTTATGCATAAAATATTAAGGAAAATCCGAGCTACCCTAAACCTACAACTAGAAATTTCTCTCTTGATTCTGCACCATTTTTACTGATTTTTCTTGCATTCGGTTTCTGATTTCATGCTTTTTAATACCATATAATTAAAACTAGCTATCGTGCCTTCTATATTTAAAAATAGAAACTAACACTTACTTCAAATTTTTGATTTTCTCTTGGTGCAGGTTCCTCTTTTTCACTTCTGTTTCCTTCAATCCACCCTCAGCTTCTTCCTTCTTTTATTCTTTCTTTCTGTTTTTCCCTTCACGCACATATACATATATATAGCCAACCCAACCGACTAAATTCTCTCTCTCTCTCTCTCTCTCTCTCTCTCTCTCTCTACTCTCAGCCCCTATTCTTGACTTTGTTTATGTTCTATTTAATTCTTCTTTTTCTCTTTTCTAAGAATACAACTTTGCATTCAATTTTGTAAAGGTATTTGTGTGTGTATATATATATATATATATATAATATGTGACACACACACACACACACACATACTAATACACACTTGCACACACACATTCTCTCAACCGACACACACAACCCACACACACTCTTACTGCATGCACAACATGCTGCCTCTCACCTTGCTTTTTCTTTCTTTTCTTTTCTTTTATTCTTTATATATTAATACATGTATATATATATATATATTATATGCTACATTACGTATATATATACACGTATTTTATACCTATATATATATATACTCAAATGTACATGTATATTCCAATTTTTAAGCGCGTATACATACACTCATTTTTTGAGGCCTATTCATATGTACGTACGTATGCATGCATATAAATACGTGCGTACATGTATTACGAGACATAGTTCTGGGTTGCTCGGGTATTGCCTGATACTGGCTATATAATAGTACATTTGATATAGTGATATAGAGTTTAAACAGTTCGGGTTACAACTAATAGTACACTACCCGACCTGGTCTACCTCGATATACGTGCTAACCCGGGTTAAGGTATTACAGTTGTTGCAATTGTCACGCCCCGAATTTCCACCAACCTGGGGAGTGAGTTAAACGAAATGGGAAAAGAAAATAAAAGACAATTTAATGGATTCAATTAGACAAGCATTTATTTTTTTCAACATATAACCATATAAAGCATATCCCATAAACATATCGTTCACGTGTCATTTGGACTTAAGCCCTTACATCCCAAAACACGCCCCAAGGGCCAAAAATCCTTCTAAGTTTATGTCTCCTCCACTCTGCAAGACTTCTTTAAGTCTCAAGTGCTGGGAGCGTCATCTGTAATATGATATCCCATGAATGGGTTAGCGCAACTGCTAGTATGACACAATGCTAATGCAAGGAACAAAATTAAGGTGTGGCACGTGGAAGTGTGAATTTATAATCTACATGTACATTTATAATCTACATTCCATCCAATTCATCAACATGATGCAAAGGCGGTATGCGTGACAAACCCATGCAAACTCTATGCCACACCCATGTCTCGTTTACAAACCGCATTCGATGGATCCATGAGTACCAATGCAATGGCCAATTTTAGGTTTTTCACCACAGGATCTACACCCTCATAATGTATAGCACCACGTGCTCAACCCACACTATGCTTTCAACAATCACACCATGCCAATATACCTTGATTCCACCATGTAATCATGCAATCTCAATGAAGCATTTTACCAACACATGGAGCATGCTTTAAATAATACATTCCACTTAAAATAACAATGATATTTGAATCACCAAACCTCTTCCACATGTATGTATGCTATATATAATCAATTTAAACACGTACTCAAATCACACATTCACAATCTTAACAACTCTGCAAGAACATAAATCGTGTACAACACTAACACATGGAATAAATCATAACTCCAAAGGACAACAAAAAACACCCAAGCACATAAACAATCAACTCTAGGTTTTGTTTCAAAGCAACCATTCCCTATGTGATCGTCTAACATCAAATAAACATATGATTCATTCAATTAACATGCAAATCATTCCTAAACTTAATCTTATTCCTTACTTAGCAAAATATCATACTTGATGGGTTGGTCTTAACCCTAAGAAGTCATGCTCGCTGTGTAGCCGACCTAATCAATGAGAATGCAGTCCCCCTACTGTATCTGTTTAGAGAATCAATCAGCCTTCTCCTTTCCCTTTGGTGTTCCTAAGATTCACAAATTATGTCTTAGTGGATCGTCACATGAATTTATGCTATTCATCAAATTTTATGCTTTTATATCATGAGTTCCTATTTTAATAAAATAAACTCTACCATTAAGTCCAAAACGTTGAATAAAGTTGTCACATCCCGAACCCCACCCTACGCAGATGTTGAGGACGTGATGCCAGTCAGCCGCCACGCGACCAACCGAAGGCAATTTCTGAACTTTCCAGTGAATTGCACTCCGACTGTAGGGTCAGATGCAGCGGAATTTAAAACTTTTTTTTTTTTTGTCAAGGGAATGCAACTCATGTATTCACTGTAAGGTTATGTACCATAGAGCCAGTCTAAAATCCAACAGCTAACAATTCTAACCTCAGAGCATATCTATAATCCGACATATAACAACAGAGCAGAACTATAATCTCTAGAGTACCGTTTAAATCCACGAGCCATGTCTATATCTAGTACATATCAGTCAAGTCAGTCGTATTACATCACTCACCTGATTAAACAGAGTCAATCCTCAGTAATCCAGTCTCCACAGATCAGTGCCATCAGATCCAACAGATATTATTCCTGAAAAATGTTAGGGAATGGGGTGAGCTTCGAAAAGCCCAATGAGTAACACAGGTTCCCTGTCATGGGTTTCAAACCATTGTTGTTTGCAAAGCACAAGGGTAGTTCAGTTGTTTCTAAAATAGCAGTTTTATGAATCTACTTTAAATGCAGTTTCAGTAGAATAAAGCAGAACTGAACAAAATAAAACAATAGATCGGGACAGACAGAACATAACAGACCATATCAAGTATAACCGTACAGAACAAAACACAACAGGTCAGGACGAAGCAGAACCGAGCAGAGCAGGACATAACGAATCAGAACAGGACGAAACAAAGCACAACAAATCAGAACAGAATATTAAATGATGCCAATATATCAATCAGAGACAAACAGGTCAGAATGGAACGGGTCAGAATAAAACGGGTCGAAATAGAACAGGTTAGAAAGGATCACAATAAAACATAATAGAACGGAACGGAACAGAACATAACAAGTCATAACCGAACAGAACGGAATAAGACTTGACAAATCAGAATAAAACAGAACGGAACATAACAGAACGGAGCGGAAACAATATGTCAACCAGAGATACAGGTATATCATCAACAAAACGGAACAAGACAAAACTGAGTGGAAACATTATATCAATCAATGATACAAGTATATCATCAACGGAACGAAACAAATCAATATCAATCAGGACGAGTCATATCGGAACTGAACATGACGGAACAAAACGAAACAATACATCAATCAGAACAAGACATATCAGAATTGAACAGGACGGAACAAACTGGTACAATATCAATTAGGACGGATCAGGACAGAACATATCAAACATAATGAAACAGAACGGATCAGGACGGAACAGATCAGACATAACAAATCAGGACGGATCAGGACGGAACAGATCAGACATAACAAATCAGGACGGATCAGGACGGAACAGATCAGACATAACAAATCAGGACGGATCAGGACGGAACAGATCAGACATAACAAATCAGGACGGATTAGGATGGAACAGATCAGATATAACAAATCAGGACGGAACAGATCAGACAGATCAAATGGAACAGGTCAGGACAAAACAGATCAAACAAAACAGGTCAGACAGATCAAACAGAACAGGTCAGGACAGATCAAACAGAACAGGTCAGACAGGTCAAACAGAATAGGTCAGACAGATCAAACAGAACAGGTCAGGACAGATCAAACAGAATGGGTCAGGCAAATCAACAGAACAGATCATAACAGATTAGACATAACAATTAGTTAAACACGTTCGTTTGAAACGGTATTTAAAAACAGGAGTACAGTCAAAACATCAGAGTGACAGAACAGATCAGTTAAAACATCAAAGTAACAGAACAGGTCAGTTAAAACATCGGAGTAACAGAACAGATCAGTTAAAACATCAGAATAACAGAACAGATCAGTTAAAACATCAGAATAACAGAACAGATCAGTAATGAGCAGAGCAGAACAATATAACAGAATAAACAGTACAGTATGCACAGATTAAACAGTGCAGTATGCTCATATAGTGCTCAAGACTGAAGTGGTACCAAGAATCAGTTGTTCTTTCAGTAAAAACAGTGATAGGTTTATTTTAGTGCAGAATAGAGGAATCAGACAGAGTAAAAATCATGCATTTGAGTAAGGGCATGAAATCAGTGTATCAGATAAAACAGTGCAGTACAATATTTAAAATACAGTAACTAGACGGTGTACTTATACACCAAGTCAGAAGTTCCAGGTTACTCACAAACTGTTACGGTTATCTCCTTGCGTAAACAATCCGATAACCTCCAGATACGTCAGGCATCTCCATGTATATCCTCTAGTTCAGGCCATTATTCCTCCCTCTCATGGCTCAGTTTAGTCCTTTGGCACCTCGGTCCTCAGTTCCTTCCTCTTGATGCATCTTCATGGAACACCATCATGTGTAGACCATGGACATACACACCATTCTCACAATGGTTTCTCACACATAAGCTCACTTGATCTCACATGGTTTCTCTCTCTTAACAGATCAGTTCTCACACCTTATCACCTCCTCTATATCAGTATATCAGATCCCCCAATTTTCGATCTCACCCTCACCATATATCACATATGAAATGGTTATTGATTTGTGAGATATACCATCATTGGCTTGCATGCATTTGGGTTGGGGGAGGGGTCATCATGTGATGTGTAGGCATGATAGCCTAGGGGGCATAGGGTGATGCATGCTGATGTGTTGCATGCTTGTTCATTGGTCACTTGGGAGGTGGCCTATTCAGATTTGTATGTATACATTTCATTGTATATATGGTCACAAAGATGCCACTAGCCCAGTTGGTTATTTTTTGGATGAGGTTTCTTTTCACTCAAAGGTCAAGGGTTCAATTCCCTTGGCCTCCCATTTGGCCATTTTTCCCATATTTTCGGTTAAGGCCACGTTTGGCTGCGCAGAAATTTAGTTTCAGTATTTCCTTCATAACTTTCATTCCGTAACTCCTTTTTCGACACGGTTTGTTCCGGGAGTTTCATATTTTAGTTATCTTCAGTGTCAGAGGTTCCGTGTCATTTATTAAACATTCGGGATTTTTCAGGTTAGCTAATTCGGATTTCATTAGTGTTAAAGCGGTGTTATTTCGCCGAATTAATCAGTAATTGGGTTCGGGTATTTTACCCTTTTCCTCCAGACATATTTAATTATTTTATCGGTCTATCATGACCGCCGGGATTATTATGATTAATTCCCTAGATCATTCTATAAGCCAGTATTAATTAATAATTAATAACTAATTATTAATTACACAAAGTCGGGGTGTTACAAAAGTCGATTTAGGCTTTCGCAGAATTCAATTCGGGCATTTATACTAAAAAGGGCAAAACGGTCATTTTACACTTTTATGGTTTCTTACTTCTCGAGACCTATTTTCACAAATCGGACTCCACGGTTGAGTCCGGGATACTCGAAATAATAAAATTTCACTATTCTTTTATTTTAATCGGAGTCCGTTTGACTATTTTTCGACTTAGGGACATTTTGGTAATTTCTCTTTTAAATTAATTATTATTTTATTATTTGAGGTCAAAATCTAATTACCATAAGTTCTGGTAAATTTATAATAGTCCTACTCCAATTTGGAATAGCCAAATAACGGATATCTCCTAAACCTTAGATAAGTTATCCTTGTTCTTATTTTCAATTTAATTTCTATCTACTATTCTTGTATCCAAATAGTCCCAATTTATTTCCTTTAAGCTTTTAAAAATTTCCTCAAGGTTGTACCATATTGGGTCCAGCCCATATTGGGTTGGGCGGGTCAACCCGACCCAAAACCCACGGCCTAACTCTAAAACTCCAACACGCCCAGTTCTACTAAAAAAAAAAATGGAACAGTTTATACCTTGATGCTATTTGTCGTTGCTACTGCTGCTCCCATAGTATCCCATTAGCAGCTAACCCATTAAACCTTCCTCATCACCCGTGCCTAAATCAAAATTCTTATGAAATGGAACCGAGATGAGGCCCCCTAAATTGGACTGCTCCAAAAATCGTAGTGCAGCAAATTCAAACCCCAAGCCTCCAAAATTCTACTCTGCAAAAACATAAGGTCCGAGGTATAGATAAGCATAGAGCCCTGCTTCCTGGATTATCTTTATAAACCTAACTAGATCATATCTCCCTTCACTACAGGTTTACGAACCAAACTTATCAAGACTTGAAGCAGAACCCGAATTTAGACCACAATCCAACGACACGGCCAAAGTTGACAACTTCAGTAGCAAACACGCACCTAACTCAAGCCTCGGTCTGCATTTCCCAACTGTAACTCTTCCAACCAGCTTGTAATACCAGCACCCCTTATGCGAATCAAACTCCTCCATCATCCATCCAACGATCGATCCCACGTGATTTTCCTACAAATAGGGATATATATATATATATATAGAGTTGCACTACCTTACATCTTTCCCCAACAGTAAACACGCCTTCCCTTGTTGCCGCAGCTTATCAGATCTCTCTCTCTTTTCTCTCAACTTCCTCCTGCTGTACCAACTCTCTTATCTCTCCCTTTTCACTCTTGCTGGAGCGCACTTGCTGCACTCTTTTCTCACTCCTTCTTTTCTCCATTTGCACACTGATCCTACACTGCCTCTCTACTCTCTCGGTTTCTCCCATTTTTTTTTTTCAAATTTTCTCCTGCACTGCTGTTCACTCTTTCTCCATTTTTCTCACGCATCAGGCCCTTCAATCCATCCAGTTGCCGTCTGCTCCACTGTCACACAAACACACAAACACACACGCACATATATGTATTTTACATAATTTCCCTGCTGCTGTAGCATTGCCGCTGCTGCTCCACTTCTTCCCCATTTTTTTCCCTATTTTCTCAAGTTTACTCCTTGTTGCAACGCTACAGACACGCACACGCACACACACACACACACACACATATATATAAGTACTGATATGCCTGCACCCTACACCTATTGCACCGCCCCTCTGCTCATTTTTCTTTTTCTCTTTTTCTTTTCTCTTCTCTTCCTTTTCTTTTCCTGTACGCTAACCTTGCATGCCTCACCTTTTTGACTTTAGGTTCCTACTTTTGTTTTGTTTTCTTTTCATCTTGTTCTTGTTGTTTTGTTTCAATAGATATTTGTAGGTATACTTAATATATCATATATATAAGGCACACTACACCTACTCACATGCTGCACACACCTCACTTTTTGATTTCTTTTCTTTCTTTATTTTTTTATTTTTTATTTTATTTTTAAAACAAACACCACACACCACACACACCACTCACCACACACACGCTGCACTTGTTGCACACACATATCAATATATATTTATCTTGCTTTCTTGCTGCTACTTTTTTTTTTCTTTTTTTTTCTCTTTTTTTTTTCTTGTATATATATATATATATTTATTTTTATATATATATATTTTTATTTTTTTCAGGTCTCTACAGCAATAGCCCCCCTCTCTTTCTCTCTTATATTTCTTAGAGTTTTTTCCTACACAAGCCGAAGCTTTTCCTTATATGAGCCAAAATACCTCACAATTGACTACCAAATCAAAGAGTTCAAGTTGAAGTGTTGTTTGATTTACCGCAGATAATCAGTTATGCTCCCTAAACCCTTCTCTTTTTACTTGCTTAATCATATTCTATCACTCTTTATAGAAGTGGTTGAATTAGAAGATCGTGTTGGTTCTGATTTCGTTATATAAATGGATACGTAAGAGGCCTCCGGCCCCGAGTCCACTCACCTCCTTTCCCTTTCTTATTTCATTATTTTATTTGCTCTCTACGTTCTCGCTCCTTAATTTCTTACTCGAGTCACCATTTTCTATTCCCATATGATATAAATGAATGATGGGTATTAGCTCGTTACCTCACCTCTTTTTCTCATAGAGATGAGTGAGAGGTATCCTATTGGCTTTTATCATTGTTGATAGAAGTAGGCGAATGGCATATTTAAGCTTTCTATTTATTATGTCATTTATTTCACTTTGTTTATTCATGCAATTATTATTCTCTCATTTATTTATTTATTTTTATTTATGTTGTGCAACAAAAGCCTTGTAGATAAACACCTAATGTCACGACCCAAAACCCACCTTGTACGGATCCCAAATCGCAACCGCCGCCCTTCGACCGAGGCCTTAGGGCAAGGCGAACATAAGCAACGGTATCGAATAGATGTGCGACACGTGGTTGCGGAAGCGTGAAAAACTTTTTTCTTTTCTTTTCTTTTTAAAGATTACGCACGTCCGTCCGGTATTGCCGCTCTTTACATTGCGGTATGCATTATAATACATTCAGAGCATAACTAAATCTCAAGACTGTATAATATTACATGTCCAGTGCCCTGAGGGCTCAATACATATTCCTATAATGTCTATTAATAAAGAATGTACTACTAGAGTTCATAAGGTTCCAAAAAGCCTACTTCATCATTCTCCCAAAATGGCAGATTCATCATCATCGACTTCAAATCAAAACTGCCGTCAGTCACCTGAAAGGGGGGTCCGAATAAAATCCGGGTAAGCTAATCTAAGCTTGTGAGTAATTCCAGCATTCGTCATGGGGTTTCAACTGGCAGTGGTTTAGCACACGAGAGTTTATTAAATACTCACTACCAATTATTCGTATGTTCAGAATACAGAATATATGCATTCTTCATAAGGACAGCTTTGAAACATTTAAAGTATTCAAGCTAAATACACATTTCTTCAATAGAGTATATGCATTTTAAAACATGCATAATCGAAAGAGGTAAAACCTACTTCCATGTTTAATAGTATGATTTCAAATGATAGCTTAAAAACATTTATAGTTAATAAGCTAAAGACACATTTCTTCAATGGAATATATGCATTTCAAAGCATATAAACGTACATAATAAAATGAGGGTAAACACCTGCTTCCATTTCCAAAAGTGTTTGTCATCTTTTCTCTTTGGTTAGGTAGAATCTGTTTCGAACCAGACTCCCGTTTTACTACAATACTACAATGGGAAAAATCTTATTGCCTGGGGGATTAGATCCTTCTACCGGGCATTTCAACGGTCGTATCCCGAAGGATTTCAACCTCACATGGGGTGCTTGTGCACATTTGGATGCCTTTTTAACGAGCATCGAAATACTGCTTTTTCAATAAATGCTTTTCAAAAACATTTACAATATGACTTCTTCAAACATATGTATTTATAGCATTTGAAATATGATTTCTTCAATAGGTGCTTTATGAGCATTTAAAATATGACTTCTGCAAAAGAAACTTCAGAATATGTAGACGTGTCAACTACTTTTAGAGAAGACAGTTATAAAAATTATTCATTGAGCATGTCATAACAAGCTTTATAAGAGCAAAATCTTTAAAACATGAATCACGAAATATTGAATTTAATACTCAATACTTCAAATCTTTTGGAATTTAAAACATCTTTAAATCCATGGAGTTAAATAGCCACTTCAAATACAGGGTTACTCACCTTATACTCCAAGCTCGGCGTTTACTGCGACGCCTTCCCTTTTCCTTTTGTAGTTCCTAGAACAATTCATAACAATTTATTAACTTCATCGGTACTCCAATATCTTCTATTGATGTTCCTACTTTATGCTTAGATCGTATTAAACCCTAACTGTAACCTTAAGTACTATCTTTTTAATATATACTCTTATGGTAGTTCCATTACTTTGTAAGGTTTGATTTTTTATACTTCTAATATTTGCGTATCATATTTTTTTTCGTACTTCATTTCATAATACGGACCCTACCGTTAAGTCCGGAACGTCGAAGAAAGTCAATTTAGAGCTTCACGGACTTCCATTTGATTTTAGGGGTAATTTGGTCATTTTATACTCCTTTACATGTCTTTATTTTTCGGAGTTCCGTCTTATGAAACAGACCCCGCCATTGGGTTCGGAACGTCCAAGATAGTCAAAATACACTATTGATTTACTTTATTTGGACTTCGATTGCCCTATTTAGGGCTAGGGGCATTTTTGAAATATTTCTTATTTAAATAATATTAATTTAATTTCGTTGGGCCACAGTGGCATTTCCAGAAGTTACTGGGGTCAAGATTGAATTTTGAACTCTTCCGGTCTGAACCAGTGGGTTCAGTTTCAATTTAACTGAACCGGTCCAATTCAACTTGTAATGCTGACGTCATGATGACGTCAGCCCTAGTCCTTTATAATTTAAACTTAAATGAAACGTCACCGTTCCACTAATTCGGTGTTTACACCGTAGGTTGCCACGTGTTCCGAGTTAACCCATTGACTCGTTTTAAACATCGAGTCAACTTGGTCGTCTTCCTCCTTCGTTACCCACTGTAACCCTAATTTTCGAAGCTTAAAAGCTTCATTTTCGAGCTAATCTATTCACCTAAATTCTTCTATTTTTACACTAATCCATCTCTAGAACATTGCCCAAGAGATTGGCATTCATCTAAGGTTTTGAAACCAGTTCATGAGTTCGGTTTAACTTTTGATAGCCGAACCTGTAACTACATGATAAATCCTCATTCCGTCACCAATATTAATAAGATTTGGCTCTGCGTGACCCTCAAGGTTTGAGGATTCCATTCCCATTCACAAGGTCAGGTTTAAACATTTAGAATTGAAACTGGGTTCTCTGGCCGAGACCTGCAACTAGGGTTTTGAGGTGCAATCCTTTAGAGTCTAGGTCGCGAACTAGTGTTTTAGACACATTAATGAGGTCAGGTTAAAGCCCCAATACACCAATATAGGTTTGGTTCAACTCGGTTCAGACCTATACTCGACAGTTTTAGATTTTGTTCACCTATAGCTCCAAGTTTCTCAATTTATTTTTTGTTATTTTCGACCATTTCTATTGCGATTTAAAGCCTATATTAGGTAGTTTGAGATGCTATAATTATATGTAGTAGATCAAAACCATAATTAAATATAACTGAACCGAGATTTACCTGTTCAGTTGATCACAGTTTTCCCTCTTTAGTTCCTTCCTTCAATTTCTTGCTGCTGTTTGCTCACGTCTCCTTTTCCATTTCCAGTTCTCATTACCTTTTATTTCCCTATTAATTACTCATGGAGTCGATGGCCTTGCCACCTGTTGGTATTAGAATTTGCATGGCACACATCCATGGCTGCCACCTCCCTTCTCATCATTATTTTTCACAAGCAGCTCACATGGGAGAGGCACGGAGAGCAGTGCCCACCGCCTCCCTCTCTTCTCAATTGTATTATATTAAACACAATTTCATTCTTTTTTTTGTAAGTATATATATATATATATATATATATTACACCCAACTTTATATTCCTATATAAATACGTATATTTATATATTTTATATAATCATATTATATATATAATATATCTTTATATGAATTTGAATAGTCACTTATTAATTTAACATGCATATTTATGTATGTATATACATCAATATTTATATTTCATAATTTCTCATATATAAATATATTTATATATCCATGTACATACTTTGATAATCTACCCAACGTAGCAATCTATTTTTCATGTCTCGATTCGAGGTTGGCTTTTAGAATGAAAGCGTATAGTCTCAATGGGATGAACAGAAACAAATTGGTGACTGCAACAGAAGTGATATACATTCATCCTGGTTTCCCGGAACCTTTACTAAACGTACGCGTGTGTTGGGGTTCAAAATTGACCTTATTACTTAAGGTTTCCCTCACTAATTAATATTTAATGACTTAATAGTTCTTCATCGGGTCGGGGTGCTACACCTAATGTCATTCCATTTAGACCGGGCGAGATGGGTGCCTAACACCTTCCCATCTCGTACCTTAACTCCCGGACTTAGAATTTTTTAGTTTTATTATAGATCGGTTTGCTTTATTTCATGACCCATGTCGAGGGGTTTAGAATGTAACTAAGACCAAAGTGATGTATTTCTAAATTTTCTTTACTATTTCATTTTACATGTATTTTCCATGGGTTGTAATCGGGTTTGCTTGTTTATTTGGCTAAACAAACTGGTGACTCCTCTTTCTTTTTCACATGCATAATTTAAGGCGTTTCTTCCTACCTTTAAGGAGGGGACAACTGGGTTGTTCCAGCGGTGGTGCTCACACTCGAATCTTCTCATTTCTTGCTTCAAACTTGATTAGTTTTTTATAGCCCAACACTATCCACGATGCTCAGATCCACTACCTCCAACTGTCTATAAATCCCTAGTAATGAAAGTTTGTGCATTGCATGTTGGTCACCCACAAATATAGGAGATCTCTTGTGTGATTTAAGACTATAAGAAATCGAATAAATGATATTGTGGCTTATAATAATGATTCCAAGATATATGGAATGCAAAAAACATTAAAGCACTCAATAAATGATGTGAATAATATTCATAAAATGCAAGAATACTCTCAAAGGATGATTAATACAACGTCTAATAAGAGAAACATGTATAAGATGTATATGATGACTCAAGGATAGTTCTCACACTTCTCTCTATGTTCTTTTTATATTCTCCTTTTATAAAATAAGCATATATAGGTGTTTTTGTTATTTAGGAAGTCCGAGGTTGGGTTGGAATAGAGTTTCCTATTCAAAAATCATATTTTTTTTTATCAAAAACACGCATAAATAGAAACCTCTCATTTAGATTGAAACCTTCTTTCCCGATCGAACACATGTTATTATTCTAATGTTCATGCCCCAATGTCAAATAGAAATATATCACTCATACGAAGTCAGATCGAGGCATTCTACCTATCGTTGGAAAGATATTAAAGTTTACTTTCATATGAACGTTGTTTCACCTCAAAACTCAAAGTATGTTTTACATTATGATCAAATAGAGAACATATGTCATTCTAAAAAATATTTTTTGAAATCCATTTTGATTGAAAATTTTCTAAAAAGTCATGAGATCAATGTTATGTCATATCCTAAACCTACCCTATACGGATTAGGGATTGCGGCCCGCAAGGCAACTACATCACCTGCATATGCTTATATAGACTACGAATAACTACAACCAACCGAGGGCTATTTAACTTACTTCCCAAGTTGATTTGCATTCTTTTAACTATTCGTTAACTGTGGAAATACATAGATTTTTTTTCGTGAATGCAATACATGTGACACCCTGAATTCCAACGAACCCGAGGAGCGACTGAACGAACGGAAAGTAAATAAAATATAAAGTAAATAAAGAACAATCTAACGGATTCAACCCAAACTTACATTCATTTCCTTCAATGTACATCCATATAAAGCACAGTCAATAAAAACATTCAACATGTCATTCGGGCTTAAGCCCTTATACAATATCAATACATGTCGAAATGTGCTCCCAAGGACCAAGATCATTCTAAGCTCCTGTCTCCTCCACTCTGCAAGACTTCCTCAAGTCTCGAGTGTCGGGAACATCATTTGTGGGGAGTTATCCCACATATGGGTCAGCTCAACTGCTGGTATGATATAATGCTAATGCAAGGAACAAAATTAAGGGCGTGGCATGTGCAAGTGTACAGTTATTGCTACATGTCATTCAATATCATTCATATAACATACTAGCAATAATCTACATGTCATTCAACTCATTAATATAATTTAAGGCGTGGCATGTGCAAGTGTACAGTTATTTCTACATGTTATTCAATATCATCTATGCAATGTAATAACAATAATCCACATGCCTTCCAAATCATCCATACCATGTAATAGCAATAATCTACCTAACATCCAAGTTATCCATGCAATGTAGTGACAATGCCCGTGAAACACCCACATAACTCAATGCCACAACCATGCCAATTCTATGCCACAACCATGTCTCATTTTCGGAACACATCCGATGGAAGCTGAGTACCATGTCTTGTTTTCGGAACACATCCGATGGAAGCTGAGTACCATATCTCGTTTTCAGAACACATCCGATGGAAACTGAATACCATGCTTAGCACTATGTGCTCAACCCACATTATACTTTCAATGCATCACACTATGCCAATATGCTTTGATTCCACCATGCAACAACACAGTCTCAGATAAACAATTTACCAACACATGGAGCATGCTTCTAAACAAAGTATTCCACTTAAGGCAATCACAACATCTGAATAACAAAACCTTTTCCACATGAATGTATGCAATATATGATCAACGAAAATACATACTCAAGTCATGTGTTCACAATCTTAACAACTCCCTAAAAATATAAATCACGTACAACCCAACACATAGAGTAAATCGTATCTCCATGGAGCAGCAAGAAGTACATGAGTAACATAAACAATTGACTCAAAGTTTCTTTTTAAAGTAACATTCCTTATGTGATTTTCTGACATTAAACAAGTAAATATATGATTCAATCAATCAACATGCAAATCATTCCTAAACTTAATTTTATTCCTTACTTAGCACAACACACCATACCTGATAGGTCAGTTTCAACTCAGGGAGACGTACTCGTAGTGTAGCAGAACTACAGTGAAAATATAGAAGGTCAGATCACCTTCTCCTTTCCTTTCCGTGTTCCTAAAATCATGAAATACAACTTAGTTCAATTGCTACTTGAATTATGCTATTCAACAAATTTTATGTTTTTATTTTATGAGTTTCTATTTTGCCAAATTAAACTCTATTGTTGAGTCCGGAACGTCGAAAAAAATAGGTTTAGGCTTTCGTGGAATTCAATTTGGACATCCGAGCTTAAAAGTGTAAAACAGTCATTTTGCACTTTTTATGGTCCTTACATCCTGAGACCCCTTTTCGTAAATTGGACTCCATATTTGAGTCTGGAATGGTCGAGATAATAAAATTCCACTATTTGTTTACTTAATTCGGAGTTCGTTTGACTACATTTCAAATCAGGGGCATTTTGGTAATTTTAAATGTTACTACGGGTCTTTTATTTTTTGGGACCCCGTCTCCTAAAACGGACCTCACCATTGGTCTCAGAATGGTCGAGATAGTCAAAATACACTAATAACTTGCCCCATTTGGACTCCGGACTATTTTGTGATATTTAATAATTAAATTAATTAAATAATTGATTAATTTAATTAATATTTTATTATGGTGGGATCAGATCATAATTTCTCAAAAGTTTAGGGGTCAAAGTGTAATTTTTGAAAGTCCTGGGGTCAAACCTAATTTTAAAAAGGTACAGGGGTCAAATTGTAATTTCCAACTTTTCTTATTCCTAATTCAGATAGCCAAACAGTGACTAATCCAAAACAAGGATAGGATATCCCTGTTTTCAATTTAATTCTAATTTCAATTTCATAACCCCGTAGCCAAATAGTCCCAATCCCCCTTTTAATTTAAAACCTGCGGCTAACACGTGGCAGAGGGTGGGTCGGTCTTGATTCGACCCGGACCCGGACCCAAGACCCGAACCGGACCCGAGTGTACAGTGCCTTCTTCCCCGATTTTCCGGCGAACCTCCGGTAGGGTTCCGGCGCCTTCTCCGGCCCTGGCGAGATTTTTTTCCATGGATTTTCACCTTTTTTAAAATGCAGTTCTCTTCGTTTTCTCCCAAGGATTCTATATATAGGCTCGGTTTTGGAATTAAACCAACGAATTTTCACAAATAGAGGGTCAAACCCCTCAGTCAAATGTCCGGCCGACTCTCCTTTTTCCATTTTAGTGACTGTTTGGTCACGGTTTAACCTCCATTTTTATTCTAACGTGTTTTTGCACCTCACCCCATGAATTTCCCACCTTTTAAACAAAGTTTTACACATAAAATATCAGAACCCACTCCCCTATAACCGTGACCTGCAACTGGAAAGTTCTCCCTCTCCCCTTAACCATTTTGATTGATTCTTGTTCCTAAATTCTCCATATTCCATACTCTTTCTAGCCCTACATTAAAAATAATTTAATCATGCTAGAAAAATTTCGAAACAGAAAGTGACTCACCTTGGTTTCGGGTCTCCCTCTCTCTAGCCGTGTGTCTCCTTTTCCCTCATGGCCCAAGCTTTATTCAAGCTCCAAGACTCTCTAACTCAACCTCCCTCTCTTTACCTCTATTTTTCTGATTTCTCTTTCCTCTCCCTCTAACCCAACATACATACAAATATACACACGCATCACGCCCTCTCTCTCTCTCTCTCTCTCTACTTTCTCTCTAAGATTTGACCTACCTTCACTATTCAAACCTGACCCTCCCCATGCTCTGAAATCCCTCTCTACACTCCATCAACCACTGCCTGTCACCACCACTCATCCTTGAGTGTTTCACACTCAAACTCCCTTCACACTCTCTTCACACACCCACACGACACAACACAACACACATTGTTTTATATAAATATGTACACCCACGTGCAGACACTCACATCAGATTATATACATATATACATGCACATATATATATATATAATTATACACATATACATACATACATCCATTTCATATTTTAATAATAATAATACTAATACTAAGAAAATTTATTTATTCAAAAAAAAAAAAAATTCCATGTCATTACAATACACACTTGGCAAAGCTTAACTACAACATTACTTATACATTGGACAAGATCGACCAGAGTTACTATCTCATGAGCCCAATTATATACATGATAATGGATAACAAATACTATAGGTCTACTAGTCTTTTAGACATCATCTTTCCCTAAGCTATCGCCTAATCACAATGTGTGTCATCCACAAGACATAAGAACATCTCTATATTTCACCTCTTATAGGATCCATCTAGAGTCTTTCCATTTATAGCTTATTGTCTTTTTTTTTTCCTCTAGAGTACAACTAAAAAGTGTTTGGATAAATCCGTGTATGCTTTAAAAGCCTGTGTCTAACACAGGTGCCCTATCATGGGTTTTCACAATCCAAACATTCTTTTCCATTGATAACATTTAAAAGCATTCATAAAGCTACTGACATTTTTAAAACATACTTGAAACTTGAGTTATTACAAAGATACAACAAATCATGCAATGCTATACCAATAAGCTTTGAAAATCATAACACAACATAACAATTCTCTTCTTCATGCAATTATATAAAATGATTTATGACACATGACAAGAGTTGTCACATGATGACACTTAATAATTTAGAGCTCATTGCTTACATAGGCCTATTAGAATTAAACTCCCGACCAAGTTTCATTAAGGTTTTCTAAGAAGCCTATTGGCTCTTAACCCGCGATAAGGTACGTCTAGGTGTCATGTCATAGTGCCCCAAGCGAAAGCATAACGAGATGTCAAGTATGGATGTCTTGTAAGATGACCTTTAAAATGTATTGCAAAACTATAACTTTAGTTATATATCTAGGCTTTTAGAACATTTATGATGCAACAGAAAGCATGCAATGCTCAAATCATTGTTCTTATATCATCGCCAAAACATGTTTGCATCTAAGTAAATAAAATAGTTACAAAAATGCACTTTAATTGAAACAAGCACCAGTTTTAGTTACCAGGTTACTCACCTATGTTCTAAAATCCACAATTACATCCTTACGACTTGCCTTGATAATCATCTTGTTTTCATTTCCTAGTTAGTGATCATAAGTCATGGATCTACAATGATACTTCATTAGCACTTATTATAACTTAAAGTATCTCTTTACTTAATGCTTAGTTCCTTTCAACTTAGTCTTACTGATTAGAAGACCCTTAAATACTTGAATTAGGGTTCTTGTAACTTCTTAGTTCATCTTAAAACTTACTTTAACCCTTAGGGGCATTTTAACCATTTTATCCTTTTATGTCCTATACTGTTCGACACTTGATTTGCCTAAATGGACTACATTTTTTTAGTCTAGAGGCCTCTTAAACCGTAGGGTATATCCCATTTTTACTTTCTGAGTTCATCTGATTGTTTAATTAAGCCTTAGGGGTATTATGGTAATTTTATCATTCTTCTCTCACATTTTAGGTACCCAATTAACTTAGACGGAGCTCATTTTTGAACTTAGAGGATCTTAAAAATATTGGCATTCTTTTTTACATTCTCTACTCTTCTAGTAGTTTAATTAAGTTTTAGGCATGTATTCATCATTTTATAATTTATTTTTCCTAGTTTCAAGATCTGATTTACCCAATGGACATCACCAATGGTTTTAAACCATAAAAAATTCTTAACTTATCCTTTTTAGATCTTAATTAGCCTTCTTATGGCTTATTTTATACTTAAGGGCATTTTTATAATTTCACACTTTCTTGTGAGACCAACTTCAGGTTCCCGGATGCTCAATTATACCTCAGCATTAGGTCGAGAGCGTCCAAAAATATTGGCTGTGCTCCTTTGTGTTCTTTCTCAACTAGTTTGGTAGCTTAATTGTGCACTTAGGATGTATTTAGATTTATTCCAATTATCAATTCATGCTTTTTGAACTCTTATTTTCCAGAACAGACTCTAACATTGAGTCTAGAACGTCGAAAAATGCTAAAATAGCCCATTCTGGAACTTTAAATTGAAAAAAATATCAATTTATAATTCTGCTAATAAAACTCGACTAAAGTATAATTTCTTAAATTTAAGCCACCAATTTGAAATTAATTTTTGTTTACGGTTTGGAAATTTCATTGAATTTTTCTACTGATTCGGAATTATTTAAATCGTTACCCAAGATTAATTAATCCCAGGGTTATTAAATTGGGAATAGGGATAACCCTATTCCCATAATCCCCAATTCCAATTTACTATACACATAGTCATACACCCCGATTGGCAGTTAAAACATTTTAAAAACCTTCACGAAATGGCGACGTTTGGCTACCCCATTTTCATGCTCGAATTGGGTTTGACCCAACCCAACCCAACCTGTCTGGTCACTGTTCATCTTACTTCATCCATCTAGGGTTTAATATTCATTCAAAACCCTAGATTTGCTTTTCCTTTTTTGTGCAATTTTAGAGCCCATTTCAAGCATATTTCAATTCTAAAACCTTTCTTGAACATCAATCTATGTTTTAACATCACTTTTAAGCATCAAATCTATGCCATATGTTTTGTTCGAGATTCATCTTCTGCAACCTGCAACTCATTGGCTTGAGCTCATTACTTGGCCAAATCAAGTGAAATTTTCAATGTTGTGATCCTAGTCACATAAGGTTTCATTCCCTATGATCATAATTGAGCTTGGTGCTTGATTTTGTGGATCCCGTTTTTAAACCCCTATCTGTGACTCTAATTTTTCTTGTCAATTCCAACCTATTTTTCATGACATTTTTAATTTAGAATCATTATATCATATAGATTAAGTCCCAATCAATCAAAATTCATTTTCATTTGGTTGAATTTTTTACCCAGTTTTAAAGCTCAACAATGGCGGTTCTGAACTATTTACTATTTTTGGGCCATTAAACTCCATTCTATTATCAGATTACACTTATTTAGGGCCATACATTTGTATAGAAATTGTAAAACAACCTTAAAATAGTAAAGGTCATAGTGACTCGATTTTAGAGGGAGAAGGTATAAAACATGGGTTACCTTTTATTGCAGCCTTTCTCCCTTGTCTGAGCTTCCTCTTAAGCCTCCATTAAGCTACTGAATCCATCTTTAGCTCTGGTTTAGTGTCTATCAAACACATTCTTTTCTTGTCTTTCTCTTTTTTTTTTTTTTTCTCTCTCTAGACGGCTTGGAGAGGCTGATACAGACTAAAAGCAATGTGAAACAATGCTATATAATAAACTAAATATTCACTTATATATGAGAGAGGGTTGGAGATAAAGTGGTATTGACGAATGGACTAAGAATCCCAAATTGACCAATCTTTTCTTCCCAAGCCATACCTATCTTTATTCACAGTTCCCAACCTTTCTCTTATTATGATGTCTCCCAATATCATCATGTCCCTAGCATCATATCTATACACAATTTGAATTAGGGACCTGTAGAGACCTGAAAAATGAGGGTGATTTTTCATTTTGCTGGTAGGACAGTATTCATGCACTATTTGTCGGTAGGACAGTACACGTGCACATTTAGACATAAGACATGGTTAGGAGTCTATTTTGAGTATGTCATAGAAGGGAAATATGCTTAGAATGTTTAAATACACCTCCTGTAAAACTTTGAGCCTGTTTGGAGATAGTTTTAAAAATAAACCATAAAGGGCATCTCGGATGGCCTGGGTGGATCCGGCCAAACCTGGCCACATGCGAAACTAAATTTTTTTGAAAAATATCATTTAAAATAATTTTAAGAACTTTAGATAAAATAAAATATCGAATTGAGGCATTTCGGGACGGGTTGTAGTGTAACAGGGTCCTAGATTCATTAAGGGCAAAAAGGCCATTTTGCCCCTTTACTATAGATACAGCCCCTTAGTGATATAATTTCATTCTTTGGTCTGAGAATATAGCAGCTGCATAGTTCATGGAGAAAAGGGAGAAAGACACCTAGGTTTTCCAATATTCAAGCTTCCAAAACACATATTTAGGCTTGGATTTTCACAAGACTTCCTTCTAGGAAGTTGTTCCCCACATCAAGGGATACATTATCACTGATTGGTTCAGCTACATAGCGAACACAACTCCCTAGGGTTGAGAAAAACCCATCTAGGTATGATATTTTGCTAAGTAAGGAATAAGGTTAAGTTTAAGGAGTGTTTTTATAAGTTGATTGTATGACTTACATGCTTATTTGTTGTTAGAGAATTACCTAGCTTATACTTACTTTGAAAACCTAGGGTTGGTACCTTATGTACTTATGTATTCTTTGAGAATTTGGCAAAGTGATAAACATGAACCATGACCATATGTATAATTTATTGTATTCTAGTGTATGTTCATGTAGACAAAATCTTGTAGTTTGGAAGTTATGATTTACTCAATGTGTTTGGTATTTTGTGTATTTGTGCAATCTTTGAGAATGGGTAAGGTTGTGAATGTGTGATATGTTTATATGTATAATTGATTGGATTACATGCTAGGTTCATGTAGACAAAGTTTTATGGTTCAAAGGTTATTGTTATTTTAAGTATAATGCATTATTTAAAGCATGCTTCCATGTGTTTGATAAAATGCTTCATTGAGATTGCATTATTGTATGGTAAAATCAAAGGATGTTGGCATATGGTGAATCCTTTGAAAACATAGTAAGGGTTGAGCGCTTGGTGCTATGCATTATGAGGGTGTAGATCCTATGGTGAAAAACCCAAAATTGGCCATTGCATTGGTACTCTGACCCAACGGGAGTGATCCATGAATGAGACATTGGTACTCTGACCCAACGAGAACGATCCGTGAATGAGACATGGGTATGGAATAGATTTGCATCGGTGTGTCATCCATATTGCTATTGCATTGTATTAATGAATTGGAAGGCATGTAGATTATAAATGTACACTTGCACATGCCGCGCCTTAACTTTGTTCCTTGCATTAGCATTATGTCATACCAACAGTTGAGCTGACCCCTCGTGGGATATCATATTACAGATGAGGTTCCCGGTACTTGAGACTTGATGAAGTCTTGAATGATGGAGGGGAAAAGAACTTGGAAGGATATTTGGCCCTTGGGGCATATTTTGTATGTATGGGCATAAGTCCCAAAAGACTTGTGTTTTAATTTGGAAGAATGGTGAACTATAGGCCTTGGGCCAATTTTGTGATGTAAGGGCTTAAGCCCAGATAACATGTAGAATATATTGGTTTAATGTAGAATGTATGTTTAATTTCCATGAATTGTGGCCATCGAGTGAGGGTGGATCGTGATGTGTTTATATATATGAACGGTTGCAAAATACTAGGTAGAAAAATGCTTAGAAAACAAAGGAGGTTATGTCAAAAACTTTATGCAATTAAAGGGGAAATTAAGTTTGTAAAACATCATTTAAATAGGTGAGAAAAGTGCTAAAAAATGAGGGTTAAAAACCTTGAAGAAGTAGGGCTAAAAATGGAAAAATGTAGCCTTCAAAACTTGGGAAAAAAAATTGGGAAATAGAGAAATTTAGCTGCAGTTGCTACAGTGTTTCTGTAGAAAAATGAAAAAAAAAAAATCAACCTCTGTTGCTACTGTGAAAATGCAGAAAAATAGAGCAGCTCAGCCCCCAGCTGCCAGCAACCCCCCGTGCCCCCGCACGCGCCTACCGCGTGCCCTGCGCCCGTGCCGAGCTCCCATGCCACACCTGCCCCTCGCGCACGCGCCTGCGCTCCCACGGCGCCCCCCTGTGCATCCAGTTTGCTACTCTGCTGGTTGACAGCCTCTTGACACCAACCTTTGGTCAACCTTTTGAGCCATGTTTGACCACCTTTTTGAGCCATGTTTGGGCATCTTATTGGAATATGTTTGGTCAATCATTGGGCCATGTTTGGCCACCTTTTTGGGCCATTTTTGGTTATCCTTTTGGGTCATGTTTGGCCACCCTATTGGGCCATATTTGGCCATTCTTATGGGCCATGTTTGGCCATTCTTATGGGCCATGTTTGGCCCTTCCTTAGGCTACACTAGGTGGAATTTTTGGCCTACTCTTGGCTTATGTCCTAGGGCATTTGGGGCCCATTTGGGGCATTATTCCAAGGCACTTTTAGGGACATTTTGGAACTATTTTAGAGATCATTTTTGGACACTACTTGGATTATTTTGACCATTGATTGGGGGAGGTGTTTGGCTGCTATTTGGGACTCATCTTGGGTGGGTTTATTTAATAAATTTTCATTTTTATTTTAGGGGGAAACATGGGGAAATGGATGAGTAATCAACCGAATATATTTAATTATCATTTATTAATTTCTTTTTAATTTCATTTCACTTACTCCCTCGGGTTTGTAAAAATTCGGGACGTGACCAGACTGTAGTCTTCAATTAAGTGTACTCGTGTACGAATTCACCCAAAATTGCTCATGTGTTAATTCATAGTTAACACTAGTTAGGGTCGGGCATCAAATAATGATCCTTGTCATCTAATAACATTTTTAGGAATGGTCGTCACCAACTTGAATGGCTATGACACACATATGTGCCTTTGTCTCTAATCTATAGTCTATTTGCCTCAAGTAAATTGCCCATCGTTCATTTAGGGCTTGTATCCAATAATAATTAACATGATTCATAATTACCCAAAATCATTGGGTTAGGGTATTACATTAAATATTGAAAGACATTCAAAACAAACTTATAAGCTTTAAAAAATATGTTTTTAAATCAATTAAAAATTTAAAGAGTAAATTACACTGACCTCTTTTGAAGTTTCTGACAATTACACTGACCTCCCGTACTTTACTTGATAATATACAGATACCCCCTACAGTTAATGTTTTTTCTTGAAATGACAAAACCACCCCTTTTATTTATTTTTATAATTTTTCAATTTTGATGAATTTTTTCTAACTTTTTTGAAGTATATTTAATTATTTTGTATAAAATAAATTTAAGATAAATAAATTATTTTTATTTTATATATAAATAAATTTAAGGTTTTTATCAATATTTATTTAGAAAATGAAAAAAAAAAGGTCAAAATTTTAAAAATTGAAAACAAAAATAAATAAAAGAGTAATTTTGTCATTTTGAAAAAAAAAATAGACTGGAGGGAGGTATTTGTATATCGTCATGTAAAGTAGGGGAGGTTAGTGTAATTTCAGAGGGGGTCAGAACCCTCAAGGGAGGTCAGTGTAATTTACCTAAATTTAAAATAAGACTTTTGGATGAAAAGTAAAATGATGCAAAGTGTGAAATGTATGCATGAACAAAAACACATGAACTCATGAAATGTGTGTCTAACCTCCTAATATGACAATCAAGTATCTATCTTCACTTATGTAACATCCCGACCCAAATAAATCGAATTAATTCCAAAAATGCCTAAAAAGGGTCAAATAATAATACCGAGACAGACCAAGCCAATGAATGTAATACCAAAATGTCACCAAGCAACCACTGTAAACCCAAGCTGATAGGGTTTGTTTTACGATATTGAATAAATAGCCTAGTTTTGAAATACGAACGGTCCCGAATGCCGTGTAATACTCAATCAAGCCATGAGTAGTTATCGATGTATGAGTACGTATATGTATATATATGCATATATGGGTATGTATATATATATATGTGTATATGTTATTATATGTGTATATGTGTGTGTATATATATGTATACATATATGGGCATGTATATATGTGTATATATGTGTGTATATGCTAGTATATGTGTATGTATGTGTGTATATATAAGTATACATATATGGGTATGTATATATGTATATATATGTGTATATGCTAGTATGTGTGTATATATATGTATATGAATGTGTGTAAATATATGTGAGGTGTGTGAGTGTTGGCAGCACATTATGTGTGAGAAAAGTGTGTGTTGGTGTGTGTTATATAATATATATATATATATATATATATATATATATAATATGTAAAAATCTAGTAAAGCAATTAAATGCTAGAAAGACAAAGAAAAAGAAAGGCAAAAATCAGAAAAGAAAAGTCAAGAAAATGAGAAGGAAGGGAGGAAGAAAGAGAAAAAGAAGGGCGAGGGTTTTGGCTATAAAAAGAGGTTAGGAGTTGAGAGAAAATTAGAAGGAAGAAGGAGAAACTGAGAGCAACCAAGGAAGTTGTGAGTGAAGATGAAATACTGTAAAGATTTAGAGGAGAAAACAAAAAAGGAAGAGAGGAATTCTGCACATAAGAAGGTAAGTGCAACTCCAAAATTATCCTTTTGTTATGTTTAGGTTTTAGAGTAGAATGCATGCTAAAAATTATAGGGTATTGTAGTATATTCAAAAAGAAACTCACTGAAATTAAAATGAGGCAAAATGATGAAGAAACAAGCTAGAAACAGAAGGTTGCAGGTTTAGTGGGTGAAACAATTTTGGGAGTTTTTGAAAATATAACCATGAGGAATTGATCATCTTGGGTGCAGAAAGAAAGTAGGAGAAGAAAGTGGTCAAAATCAGTGTAAAGACCTGAAAAATGGGAATAATTTTTCTTTTTTTTGATAGAGCAATATTTAAATGTCTTTAATTTTCCTTTTAATTAATTTTAAAGAAGTTAGACTATGAAAAATATTCTAGTGTATATATATATATATATATATACAAATGAATGAAAACAAAATAAATATACAGGTATGTGTATGAATGTAAGTATATAATTATATGTACAATTTAGTGTATGTGTAAATATATGTATATATATATATATATAAATATACATGTGTGCACAAAATGTGTATGTAATATTTATATAATATATAATATAATGTATACCTAATCTCAAGTAAGACAAGAAGCAGGAAAAATAAGATAAAGAAAGAAAAAGAAAGAAAGAAAGAAAAAGCAGGCGGCTGTGGCTGGAGAAGAAAGAGAGAAAGGAAGGGAAGAAAAAGAGAGAGAGGGAGAGGGAAGGGGAAGAAGCAGAAGCAGCGGTGGTGGCAAGCCCTTGTTTAAGTGGAGGGCTTTATTCGGAGATGTTGCACAGTAGCACGTAGAGCACCAGAAGCGGATCAGACTTTCATCTACTGGATGAGATATTGTTTGTGATCCCAACAGATCCGTACGACCAGCTCGATCTCGCGAGGAGGATCATGTCAATGGCCATCGCGTCTCGCGTGTCCAAGCTCGAGTCGGAGATGAAGGATCGAGGCAGGGGGCGATGGAGTAGCGATGGGTTTGGGATCAGTGATGGCGGATGAGACCATTGCCAATGGCGTGGCATTGGAGCCCGTTGATCAGACGATGGCAGGGGCGGTCGATCTGTCATTTAGTTCGTATACGAATCATGATATCTTCAAGCTCAATCTCCAGTCCGACGATCGCGACCTTCCCGTAGTTGGCTTGTCACCGAGTTTTCAGTGATTCAATTGGTTATCTTGGGAAGGGAGATTTCGGTCTGGTGATGTTGTGGTGTTGGGTCCCTATTTGGGTGGAGGATTCTAGACACGCTTGTATATTGCTCTGTTTCATGGCAATGCTGTTTGTGGTCAGTGTGTATGTTGTGTTGTTCTCTGATAGCACTTGGGACCATCTAGCTACTGGAGATTGAGGAGGGTTGGTGGTTTTATTGAAGGAATTGATAGAAGAAAAAAATCGATGGTCGACCCATCGTTGGGCCATTTCTGCGCAGTAGGGTAAGATACTGAACCTTAGTTTTAGATTTTTTTTTTTGAAGCATGAATGATTACATTGATTGTAGGATTTCATTAAGCATAGAAATTGGTTTAGATTGCAAATTTGAAATCAAGAAAAACGATCTAGAACAAGAGGGAAAAGGAACTTACTAGGAAGGAAACACGCTTGGCTACTGAGTTTTGTTTTTTTTTATTTGGGCCAAACCGAGTCGGGTCTGACCCGACCCACCCATTCAGATGATTGCCCAGCACTGTTACTTTATGGGTAAAATTTTAAAATTGAGTTTTAAAGGTGTTTGGTTGAAAAGGAGAAGCTATCCAATGACTGGCTTAAAATGAAAGAACAAAGGGGAAAACGTAGGTATACAGGAAATGAAAAAGAAAATGGGTGGTGAATTGAATCTATGACTAAGGGAAGAAGAGTGAGAAGCTTAGTCCACTGTGCCACCAAGACACATGTGGTCTGTTTGGGCTCAAATACTATAAGTATTAGCTACGCTTAATTAATTTAATATAACTTATTAAATTAATTAATTTCAAATTAAATTTTTAACGTGTAAATGAGTTGAATGAATAATGAAAGCTTACTATTTTGGACCTTATAAATTTAATGGTGAGGTCCGTGTTGCAAGACGAGGTCCCGAAAAATAAAAGATCGGTAGGAACATGAAAAAATTACCAAAATGCCCCTGAATTAAAAAAAGCAGTCAAACGAACTCCGATTAAAGTAAAAAAATAGTGAATTTTTATTACTTCGAGCATTCCAGACTCAACCATGAAGCTTGATTTATGAAAAGAGGTCTCGAGATGTAAAAACTAGTAAAAGTGCAAAATGACCGTTTTACCCTTTTTAGTACAGATACCCAAATTGAGTTCCGCGAAAGCCTAAACCGACTTTGTTCAACGTTTCAAACTCAATGGTAAAGCCTATTCTAGAAAAATAGAAACTCATGAAATAAACACGTAAAATTTGATGAATAGCATAATTCAAGTAGCAAATAGACTGAGTTATATTTTATGAATTTTAGGAACACTGAAAGGCAAGGAAAAGGCTGTCTGACCTTTTACATTATCACTGTTAGTTCAGCTACTTAGGTAGTATGACTTCTTAGGGTTGAGACAAACCCATCAGGTATGATATTTTGCTAAGTAAGGAATAAGATTAAGTTTAGGAATGATTTACATGTTGATTGAATGAATCATATGATTACTTGACATTAGAAAATCACGTAGGGAATGTTTGCTTTGAGACAAAAACCTAGAGCTGATTGAATTGGTGCTTGTGTGTTTCTTGTTATTCCTCGGAGTTATGATTTATTCCATGTGTTGGTGCTGTACGTGATTATGTTCTTGATGAGTTGTTAAGATTGTGAATACATGACTTGAGTATGTGTTTACGTTGATTTTGTATTGCTTGCATTCATATGGAAGATGTTTTATAATTCAAATGTTGTGGTTGCTTTAAGTGGAATGGGTTATTCGAAGCATATTCATTGTGTTGGAAAGAAATGTTTCATTGAGATTGCATTGTTGCGTTGTGGAGTCAAAGCATATTGGCATAGTGTGACTCATTGATGGCACAGTGTGGGTTGAGCACGTGGTGCTATGCATTATGAGGATGTGTTCTGTGAACGGGTATTGGTACTCAGGTTCCATCGGATGTTTTCCGAAAACGAGACATTGTGTTGGTACCCAGAATCCAACGGATGTGTTTCGTGAACAGGCGTTGGTACTCAGGATCCATCGGATGTGTTCCAAACATGAGACATGGGCTGTTGCATAGAGTTGCGTGGGTGTGTCACGCATATTCTCATGATCATCGCATTAACGAAGTCATGGATGTAGTGTAGAGTTTGTATGAATGCGTTATGAATCTTGTCAGTGCATAATATGGATGAATTGCATGACATGTAGATATAATTGTACACTTGCACATGCCACACCTTAATTTTGTTCCTTGCATTAGCATTTTATTATACCAGCAGTTGAGCTGACCCATTCATGGGATAACATATTACAGATGACGCCCCTACTATACGAGACTCGATGATGTCTTAATGGAGGAAAGAACTTGGAACTATATTTGGCCCGTGGGGTGTATTTTGATGTTGTAAAAGGGCATAAGCCCTAGACTATTTCATGTTTATTTGTATGTTATGAGACAACAGGGAAAGGCCTTATGGATTGTATCAAAACAAGAATTGGGTTAGTGTTTGGAATGCATGTGATTGTCCTTTATTCTTTATTATTATTATTATTTCCTTTGTGCTTGTTTTTACTCACTCCCCGGGTTCGTGGAAAATTTGGGGCATGACAATCAGTGTGTGAAATGGCACGAAATAGGAAACATTTCCCTCACCGAAAATTCGGGTTCTGCCGAAACAGCCACTGTGATGGCTTTGTTCTACGGCCAAAACCCCTACATTTAATTTTTAGAATTAGATATGAGATCCCCTTTGAAATTTCAATCGAACCTCATTGAGAATTCCAAGAAAAATCATCATCGGTGAGTCATCGTCGCCAGAGAAAATGATCGGAGACTCGCCAGAGAAGAAAAACAATGTCGGGTCTTAGGGTTAAGGTTTGGTTCGGGTTGGGGTCAGACCCGACCCTCCCGCATATGAGGCATGCTCGATACTGTGTCATGTTGGTTATGTTTTTAAGTGGGAATTGGGGGTTGTTTGGCAACACGATTAAGAAATTGATTTAAAACCCTAAATTAGAATTGGGATATCCTAGTCCCTGTTTTGTGGACTTATCCACTGTTTGGCTATTCTAATCGGGAATAGTAGTTTTTGATTTGACATATTTGGCCCAAATGATTTAGGAATTAAAAGAGGTGGCCTAGACTTATGAAAATTATAAAATGACCCAAAGTAATAAATTAAAATATTTAATTAAATATTTTATAAAAGAGAAAATTACAAAAATGCCCTAAGTAAAAAATGAGTCAATCAGACTCCGATTAAAATGAATGAATAGTAATTTTTTATTATTTCGGGCATATGGACTCAATGGTGGAGTCCGATTTATGAAAATAGGCCTGGAGAAATAAAGACACGTAAAAGTGCAAAATGATTCATTTTGTCCCTTTTTCAGTACAGAAGTCTGAATGGAAGTCTGTAAAAGCCTAAATTGACTTTCTTTAACATTATGGACTCAATAGTAGAGTCCATTTTAGCAAATGAGATACTTATTGCTATGAGACATAAAATTTGATGAATAGCATGAACTGTGTAAAGGTAGACTAAGATGTATTTCCTTGAATCATAGGAACATCAAGAGGAAAGAGAAAGCGGTCTGACTTTCTAAGTGAAACAGAAAGAGGTAAATAATATCCGATCTCTGCATGTGATACTTCTAGCCATGTCATCAGTTTTTCATATACTGTCAAGTTGTACTCTTATATATGCCTAGAATGTTTATTGAATCCACATATGCGATATTGTTCCATCTTGTGGAATATTTTAGTTGACTATTATATATCTTGATCATGAGTTTTGTACATTTGTACAAAGGACCATTCTGTAGACTTGTACCTAGGGCCAAAAGGGTCCAATTATTTATATTCTTGGCAGCCTAGTAACCATAGACTTAAAAAGCTAAAGTTATATTATGTCACTGAGAACCAGTTATGATCCACTATAATCTTCATGGAAAATAGCATGATCTTGATATATTATGAGTGCCAGATTTATGCTTATTCACAAACTCTATCTAATGCTTACTACGACCTTCGGGTCAAGGTTCTAGGAGGAACATTAGCTACCGTGGCTATGCGAGACTATAGTGCATGATTTTGTCCTAAAGGACACAGATTTATATATATTACAGAGCTCTAAGTGCTATTTAAGGACCCTAGTATGGGAAAAGGCGTGAATTAGTACTCCAGGAGGTATGCCAGGCCCCAAGTTAAAGTACATCCACTTTTGTTGATATCATTATCTTTTATTGAGATTCATAAGTTGATCATATTATTCCTTATGAATGATCATGAGACTTCACAGCTTTTATTGAGTACTTGCGATTATGTTTGAGACAGCTCATGACTGTAGTAGTATGATTATTGTTATTAGACCAGATTTTCATTGATTATCATTTGTGTTTCTTACCATTTGATATTCATTAATGAGTTATTATACTCCTTGATTGGCTATCATGTTTCCACATCCTTGTTTTATTAGATTATGCTTTTCTATATTGACCTGTACATATGGCAAAGCAAATGAGAATTACTTACTGGGCTAAGTTAGCTCATTACAAATTTCATTTGACTATTTCAAGAAAGGAAGCTGTAAGAGGACAATAGCAGCCTGCTAGATAGTTGTGGACATTTTTGGAATAAACATAATGTATAATATGCAGTATAGTCTTGTAGCTCTCCGATGTCATCCACGTCTTGGGGATGTAATGTATTAGACTTTTAAAGTCTGTATTTTGAGAACCAGATATATATACATGCAACTTTTATTTAAGTCTTCCGCTGTTATGATGTTGTTTGCATGTTAGTAACATTGATATAGTGTAGTAAGTTTAAAAGCCGGTCCTGGCGAAAGGGTCGGGTCGGGGTCGCGATTCGTCAATCCATAGAGGGTGGGTTGTGGGTTGTGACAACTTATCATTCCTAAACACAAGATATTTATTGCTCAATTAAAGTCTTTAAGTCTTCAATCTTCAAGTGCATTAAGGCTCGAATGGATGTATTCATGAGTTCTCACTTGACATATTTATATAAACCAATGTTTTGAAATCAAAATTAGAAAACATGACAAATTGATAAGTTTTATCCTCTCAACAATGTCATTTACCTCACCAACTAGGTCTAATAAAGACTAATACCAACATGTTAAAGAGATTAGTCTAAAAATGATGTTAAAATTGATTTAGCAGCATTTAAGTAGCTATTGTTGAAGTGGGGAAATGACCTAGTGACTACTTATTTCTAGAACGAAGAGTAGAGCTCAAGTCCTCGTAGGGATAAGGGGAAGAGGGGTTAATAGTGATTGAATACCATCAATCCTAGTAATTGACTATGTTTAAAAAAAGAAGAAACATTTGAGTGGCTATTTATTATTGACAAACAACATTTTTGGACTAAATTCTTAGTCCGATAAATAATCACACAAATGTTGTTACATTAATTTGGACAATATTTTTGGGCTAATCTCTTTAACAAAGTAGTAATAATGTCTAATAAAATATTAATCAAATGGATCCCATGTCTCATCAAAAAATTAGACAAATTCTCAAAAGTGTTATATATATATATATATATATATATATTTGGCTAAATGTCTCTTACATGGAAATATTCTTTCTTTTATTCTTCCAGATTTGATCCAGCAAACATGTCTAAATCTATATTTGTTGATTTAATTAAACTTTTTTTTTTTTTTTTTATCCCCAATGAATATTAATCTTGTTTTTTTACCCATGGAATGGGCATTATACAATAACTACTTTATACGCTCGCATGAGTCTCTCAATACTAGATACTAGAAATATTAATCTTGTTGATGAATGTAGGAATCAATCATTCATTTTTTATTACATGGCTTTGAGTTCCTTATTGAGTATTTAAAAAAGTATACAATTGATAGTTTTTATAATTCATTGATCTTAAGAAAATAATAAAATATTAAAGAGAGTTTTTTTTTTTATTTATAAAAAGAGCATAAAATTATATATATATATATATATAAAAGAATTGAAAATTCTTATCTTTGAATTTAGATACTCGTATTGAATTTGAAATGTTCAAACTTATTCAACAATTTATTTATTATTATTTTTTAGAAGGTTATTAATTATTTTTCCTACTTTATTGAACTTTTAAAACTTAATTAACATGTTAGAAGGTTTTGGTGTGAATTATGAACAACTTACTATTATGGTTCTTGTAAAGACTCAAAAAATTATTAAAGGGCAATTTGATAATTTTTCTAGTCTTAATTAATAGCAGATAATTAATTAAATAAAAATGAGACTGATAAATTGTGAAATCGATTTATAAATAAGAAATATTACATAATGAGCCTAAACGATAATTTTAATGGATTGTTTGGGATTCGTGTGAGTCACAGGGATATACAATCGAATCTGTGATGCAGATAAATATGAATATTTTAATGATAGTGTTTAGAAAAACAAACAACAAATTTAGAATCAACACGAAGAAATTAGTCAGGGTGACAATTTTTGAGTGTTTCTGATATAGTTTATTTTCGAATGAGTGTGTGCGCACATTTAACCAACTAACCACGTGGTGCTTTGGGAGCTTGGGTACTTGGTATGTTATGGTTGGTTAAAAGGGGTGTAATATGGGAAGGGATTGAGTGTGTGCTAGTGCATGGTAGGGGGAAAAAAATGATAAGTGGGGTGTAGATGGGACAACCCACATTTTTCTCTCTTTCCCCCTTTTCCCTCCTATTTCTGGCAGACCACTCCCATTGTCTCTTTAAAATTATAAAATCTCTCTCAATCGAAGAGAGCATGAATGTGTTTGTTATATACATATGTGTATGCATAAGAAAGTGACTATGAGAGAACTAGGGTGTGTGAGAGTGTGTATGTGAGCTATATTTGTGTATTAGTAAGAGTGAATGTGTGCACCAATGTGTATGTGTGTGGATTTGTATGTATATGTGTGCATGTTTGTGTGGATTTTCAAACATGGCTAATCAAGGAGGAAGGAGGATAAAAAGTTCACCTTCTGTAGAAAGAAGAAGAAGAAGAAAAGGAAAGAGAACTGGAAAAAAGAGGGTCGCAGCAGAGGCATCCATTAGAGGGTTTTAAACTATCTCTCTACCTTCTCTCTAAAAACTGTGCCTACAGATGAGAGGTAAGGATTTGGAACTTTGTTTAATGTGTATATTTTTGTATACATATGTTTATCGATGTGTGTGAATACATGTTTATATATATATATATATATATATAAAGAGAGAGAGACAAAGAGAGATAGAGAGAGACAGAGAAAAAACCATCTGGTTTCTAACATTTTTGAAAATAAATTAGACACATTTAGATCATGTGAATGCCATTATTTTCCTTAGGAGAAGCAGAGTTGAATCGAATCAAAATGTGTCAAAATGGGACAAAATAGTGGTTGCATTTTGGTTGTTGGAAAAATGCAACCCAGGATTTCATTGGATTCTAGAGTTGTTTAATCTTTGCATCAGTTGTATCATGGGTTAAATCGTGTTTAGCAGGCCTCCGGGGTTAAAAACCAAGCAAAAAAGATCGAAAATGGCAATTTTTTGATGTACCGATGCCAAAGATGATGATTGGTGCCAACGAGTCAATGGTTGACCGTGTCAGTTAACAGGGTTGCTGATCGGGTCAGGCCATGAGTCTAGGTCTGGCCCATTTGGGTTATGGTCTAAGGTGTTTGGCAACGCGGATTGAGCTTGCTAGTTTTTCTTGGTCTAGCTTATAGTTAGACCGTTTCAGGACTAGAACTAGTTCAATAGTGAATTGTTTCATGGTAGAAAATTATGATTTCCCCCCTTTTAATTAAAATCAAATTTAAATTCAAGTTAAAGTCAAAGATAAGCATACATAAGGTTTTTTGGATCTCTAGAAGTAATTGAAAAGTCTGTTTGGAGGGGACCCGACATCGTCCCATATGAATATGTAAAATGATAAAACACCTTGAATTCAAATATAGGATTAGATTGGACAAAGTAGGACTCGATAATGGTCCCACCTAAAATAGTAAAATGGAAAAAATGCCTTTAATGATAAATGAAGTAATTAACTAGCTAATTGAGATCTAGAAAGGGCGTTTCTCAGGTTTTTAAGCCCCTTGGATACAAATACAATGTTGGAATTGAAAATTTGGGACATAGTGATGGTCCCACACAAGTGTGTGAAATTATGATAATGCCATTGGGCATATAATAAATATCTAAAAGAGAAATTAGTACGTAAGAAGACCTACCTTAGGGTTTTAGGACCTTCTAGATTCGATTCCAAGGTCCTTTTGATGAGACAATGTCTCGATAGATGTGAAATTAATATTATAAAATTATAAAAATGTCTTTATGAATTTAAAAGACATTCAAATGACCAAGAATCATCGGGATGGGGCCTCTTTAGGATTTTTGAGGCACATGAATACATTTTTAACATCCATTTGGGAAAATGGATACTTTATGCATTGGTTAGAGAGTCATTGACCATAAAAAACTTGTGAAACAAATATGAAACCTAAGTAGTATTGGTCTGGTCAACCAAGAACACTATAACATTACTCGTTACGGCATCTAATGCATAATTTAAAAGAAACAAGTAATGTTTTCTCATAGTTTGGTAATGTCTTGGACTAGATTATACACTAATTGGCTAGCATTGCTTAGTTGTTTTCAGATATTCATAGTTTAGTGCATTGTTTGTATTTTGATGCATTTATTATCAGTCATATGTGTACTGTATATACAATAATGCCTAGATTCCAATATCTTATTCTTTAGAATGCGAATGGATATTTATTATGTGCATGGATTCTTATGCATAGAAGCATTTTACATTTCATTGCATATCATGCCAACTGATCTTGTGTGACACTTTGAACATATATGAGCATGTTTGGCACCTTGAGCGTACTTGAGTAGCATGATTATTTAAGATACTTGGATGTTAAGTAGATAGTTGTGGTGATTGGTTTGAGTGACCAACATACCCTATTGGGTGAGGTTACATATTCCAACACCTTATTACTAGATTTATGATGAGGACAGAGTTTCCCTTCGACTTTGAGTCGTAAACTCATACGGGAGGTAACCCAGGTCCTAGTGAGTCAATAGCCTATGAAGGATTCTGAGTTTCAGGGAATTTGGGGGCCCTGTGTGTGTATGTTAAAGCTTATTATGAAATCTTAAAGCATGACATACTTCATTCATAGAAGTGTGTATGCATTGAGCATGGGTACGTTGTATTGAATGCATTGATGGATGAGGTGTATATTGATTTGGTGTATTGTGTTGTGGATTGCACATATTACATATGGATTGTGTAGTGATCACATGTTGTTAGCACATTACCTTGTTGGCTTTGCATTGAATATATTGTTGTCGTTATTATTTCACGCATGATCTGGCAAGTAGATTGTGGACATGTATACTTAGATAAATTTTACTTCTTAGTATACGTATTATTGTTTACTTTATAGTTGGTTTACAGTGTTGAATTATAGTGTATCATGTTGATTATTGTATTAATATGTGTTGATAAACTGTTAATGCATATTTATCATTTGATATTCATAGCTTGAGTATTTTTACATGTATGATAATTATGGTATATCTATCTTTATATATATATGAATACTATTGACATGATATGAGTACATGAATAGACATGTATGATAAGATTTGAATTCTGCTAAATGATATGAGACCGATGTATACTGATGTTCTGTATTTGATTTTGTGGGATGTGAATGATTATTATGTTATACATAGGAGTTGCATGCACACTAACATCTTGCCTTGCATTGTATAGGATATAGAGGTTCTTATGAAGAAATGGTATACGATGAT
This sequence comes from Nyssa sinensis, assembly GCA_008638375.1. NCBI lineage: Eukaryota > Viridiplantae > Streptophyta > Magnoliopsida > Cornales > Nyssaceae > Nyssa > Nyssa sinensis. The sequence continues at coordinate 25,313,296 of CM018049.1, forward strand.
GGATGTGCATTGCGTTGTGAACATATGTGATAATTTGATATACCTAAAAAGTGTGATTGCTTTCTTATAAAACCTAGACACCAAGTGACACCTGTGGCATGGTGAGGTTTCGTCAGCCAATACTATAAAGACCCGAAAAATTGTCAAAGGACAATCAGATGATTACTTAATTAAAAAGGTTTCAGAAAAATTGTAGAATTAGTTAATAATTCATCAGTATAATATTTTGAGGCTAAACTAGGGTGTAGGCAGTTTAATCGAAACTGATGTAGGCAACATGGCATAGTCAAATATGGGGTGTAGATAAATATCAAAATTTTAATGATTGAATTTGGAAAAATGAATAGTGTCTTTGAAATCAGCGCATCAAAATTAGTTAAGGTGTCAATTTTGGGGCGATTCTAATACAATTCATTTTTAAACGCGTGTGCACTCACATTTGGCCAACTGGCCATAGGAACCCGTGCAAAGCTTCCAAAATAAGTTTGGTAGATATTTTAAAGGAAGACAGATGGCTTCATTTGGTTGGCTAACTAGGGCATCCAATGTGAGAGAGGATTTGGTGTGTGACAGCATATGGTAAGGAGAGCAAATAATGACAACTTGTACCTCGATGGACAAAATCCTTACAAGGTCATCCCCTCACCCCCTTTTTGACTAACCTATTCTCTTTCCCCCTCATTTCAAATTTTAGTCTTCCTCTTTCTCTGTAGAAATCTAAATTTTTTTTTTTTTGAAATAATTTTTTTTATATGAATATGAGTATACAATTAAAAAAATATAAAATACATATATATATGTGTGTGTGTGTGTGTGTGTATAGTATTGCATAAGGTATGTGTATATCTTAATTTTTAAAATACATGAAAAGGAAAAATAAAAGGAAAGGGACAACATGCATGTCAGTGTACTATATGTGTGTTAGCTTGTGTGTACAAGTGGGTGTGTGTGCTGTTGGTATGTGTGTGTGTGTGAATGTAATATAATATGCATATATATATATATATATATATATGTCACAACCATCATGCACACATTAAATGCAAAGCTGAAATAGGAAAGAAAAGTCAGAAAGAGTGCAGAAGGGAAGTCAGGAAGGAGAGAGAAAAGAGAGAAAAGAGAAAGACAATGGGCTGCAAGTGGGTGGTTTTTGCTTATATGAATATATATATATATATATGTAGGTGTATAGTGGGTTGGTTGAGAGGAAAATCAGAGGAAGCAGAAGAACACATAGGAGTTGTGAGCATTGGGAGGAGGATTCAGAAGTTGGAAAAAGGAAGAAAGATTAGAAGGAAAGCAGAACACTTCAAAACGGGTAAGTACAAATATCAGTTTCTGTTTTAAGATTTTAAAGCATGAATGGAGGATTGAATTATTGGGTCTTGTAGAGATTGAAATATGGAAAATATTGCAAGAAGAATCAGTTTAAATGGTTGAAAAATCAGTGAGAAAAAGTGGGTTATAGGTTTTATGGGATAATTCAGTTTTAGAATTTTTTTGCTTTAAAACTTATCCAAATGAAGAGGAGCTAATCCTTTACCATACAGGAAGAATATTAGAAAAGAAATGAGAGGAAACAATAGAGGGAAGGGATGGAAATTTAAAAGTTGCAGTTAACCGGAGTTTGGGTTTCCCTCAGTTTTGAGTAGATTTAGAGGATGAAATCAAAAACAAATGTTGGAAATTAGATCTACACAAAAATTAGGAGAAGTTGGCATTTAAAAAGCATCTAAATCTCGCCGGAATTTTGTTGCCATCGCCGGAGATGGCGACGGAACCCTAGTGTTCCTTCATCGAAAACCGAGGGGGAAAACGACACTGTTCGGGTCGGGCTCTGGGTCGAACTCGGGTTAGGCCCTGACCGAAATCAACATGGGTACCCACTTAAGTAATACTATGTCGTTTTGAGAGAATATGTTTTTAAAAATTTAGGGTTAATGTAATACCCCGACTCAAAAATATAGGGTCATATGGCACGCATTACGAGGTTATAAAAAATTAGTGTAAAAATATCTGCACTTAAGGAAAACAATTAATTAATTAAGTATATCAAATTGATTTTTTAATAAAAACACACATTATGAGTGTGTAGTAAGAGTGTATGGTCAAGTATGTGTAAATATATATATATATATATGTGTATATATATACCCATGTAAATAAATAAATATATTTATCTATGTGTATATGTAATATGTTAATATATATGGGTATTTGTGTGCATGGAATCGTGACTGTGGGTGTGTGTGTGGTATATATTATATATATATATATACATATTTTATAATCAAGTAGGTGGGGAAGTATGGTGAGGTAAGGGCAAAATCAGAAAAATAAATGGAGGTATGGTTGCTGATTGTGATGGGGAATGGGGGTGAAAAGAAAGAAGTTGGTGATGACCATTGATGTGAAAACATATACATATATACATATATTAGATACACACCAAAAATTCAACACACAAGAAGAGAGAGAGAGAGAGAGAGAGAGAGAGAGAGAGAGAGAGAGAGAGAGAGAGAGAGAGAGAGAGAGTTCAGAAGAAGAGAAAGGAGACCTCGGAGGAAGGAGGAAGAAGAGAGAGTCACTGTTAGAGGTAAAACATCAAAAACTTAACATTTTCTCTCTCCTAAAAATTTCCCTACGCATGAACTATTTTAGCTTCTGATTTTTGTATATATGATGTTTAAAGTAAATAAACATGAACAAGGCATGAAAAATAGACTCTTAAACAACCTAAAACACCTAGCCGTACAACGGCAGCCATGGATAATCTTCAAAAACAGGTCTGAAATGGGTGAAATTAAATGGGTTCTAACCTACCAAGACCTCAAGATGAGGTCAAGAGGGTTTCAAAAATACCACTACGCGATTCCAGAACCTAAGTACAACCTCCAAATGTTGAGTTGCAGGCTACGGGTTTGAAACCCAAAGCTTTAAACTTCGAGTTAAAACGATATTCATGAATGGAAACTAAAACTACATGTAATATGGATTTCAAATAAACAAACCCCAAGAGTTTTAGCTCAGAAATGAGTATTTACGGTGGGATTATTGTTCTAGGTTATCAAAGCTTAAAATCGAAATAAAGAGTTCATTTTGAACTCCCAAATGAATGCCAAGTTGGTCGTTTGTACCTTAGGAATGTTTTGGAATCAAAACAGTGAGAAATAGTTGAGTAGGAAGGCACGAAAATGGAAGAAATGGAATCGGGATTAGGGTTTTTAGAGGGGGTTGACTGTGGGGAAGAAGAAGACGGGTCAACTCGATCTTAAATTAAGGACTGAGTCAACTCGGATACGTGGCAAGTCCTCTGGGCTTGACACTGAATAAGTAGAACGACGGCGTTTTAACATGGTTTTAAATTAAATAAACGCTAGGGTTGACGTCATCATGATGTCAGCAACACGTATAAGAACCGACTGAACCGGATTGGTCCAGTTAAAACCGGACCGGTTCACTTATGTTTAAATTGAACCCATTGGTTTTTGGTTTTAATTCAATTTAATAAACCAAAGCTTTTGTTATTTACGGATTGACCCCAGAACTTCTGGACAATCCTATGTAGCCCAACTGATGGAGAAATTATGCAATTACACCCCTGGAAAATAATTAAATAATAAATTTAATTATTTATTAAATAAAGTAAAATTACTATTTTGCCCCTAGGTCAAATATGAAGCAAATGAAGTCCAAATTAAACATATGAATAGTGTATCCTTACTATTTTGGATATTCTGAGACCTATGGTAGGGTCCGTTTTACGAGACGGGGCCCAAAAAATAAAAACACGTAAAGGGGTAAATGACCAAAATACCCCTTGTCAAAATTAACAAGTTATTAGTGTATTCTTATTATCTCGGACCTTCTGAGTCCAATGGTGAGGTTCACGACACGAGATGGGGTCCCGAAAAATAAAGACACGTAAAGGGGTAAAATGACCAAAATACCCCTGGTACCCCTAAAGCCAAAGTGAAACCAGAGAAGGTCTAAATTGACTTTCTTCGACCTTCCAGACTCAATAATGGAGTCCAAATTACGAAACGTAGTACGAAAAATATGACACGTAAAACGATAAAAGACCATTTTGTTCCTTTACATATAAAAGTCCAAATTAAATGTTAGGAAAGCCTAAACTGACTTTCTTCGACGTTCCGGACTCAATGGTAGAGTCTATTCTACCAAAAGAAATGTCTAAAATAAAAAGACATAAAATTTGTTGAATAGCATCTGTCAGATGACTATAAATTAAAGTAATGCCAAAGTACTAATCTAAGGCGTATACGAGGAAATGAATTACGAAAAGACACGACACATAAATATGTGAAGTAAATAAATTTAAATTAAAGTTAATGGAGCTACCAGAAGAGTATAAATTGAAATGAATTCAATTCCTAACACATTAAATTGTGTCATAGGTTAAGAGTACGAGTTAAGTTAAGTACATATGAAATTATGAAATCGTTTTAGGATCTGATACGATTTAAGCATAAGTTAAGGAATATCGAGATGATATTACAATGAATGTGAAGTTGATGAGATGTTTATGAATTGTTCTTAGGAACTACAAAGGAATTGGGAAAGCGCATTATTAGCACTAACCCTAAAGGACCAAGGTGAGTAACCCTGTATTTGAAGTGGAGATTTAACTCCATGGATTTGAAAAGGTTTTAAATACAAAGATATGAAGTGTTTGAAATTTCGAATTCAGTATTTACATGATTCAGTTTTAAATTGTTCTATTTTTATAAACTCTATTATGACATGCTTAGTGAATGGATTCTACCATAGTTTTCTTAAAACATATTTCAGCATGTCTAAAGTTTTAAAGGCCAAATTATGTAAAGTGTTCTGAATTTGTTATATCAAATGTTTAAAGGATTTGTTATGAAATTATGTACATGATGTTTTAAATGTTTATGAGAAGCACCTATTTGAAGGAATCATGTATTAAATGTATTTGAATGTAAGAAAAGTTGTGCCTAAGCACCATGGGTTTTTGGTTCGGGTTGTACGGAACTCAGCCGACTTTTCAAATAACATATTTTTTTGGGTTGTACGAAACTCAATTAATCTGTAAAAACATGATGGGATTTTGGGTTGCACGGAACTCAATTTACTGTCAAAATGCCAGGTAGCAAGATCTAATCCCCCAGGCATGAGATACCTCGAGGAACCCCTATCTGTTCTGTCAAGAAACGAGTCATACCTACCTTTTAGGGACTAGGAAGACGATCCTGATCAGTTCAGTTAGGTTATCTCCATTTATACGTAATATAGGAGTCTGGTTCGAAACAGATTCCACTAATGAAAGAGATAAGATGACAAATGAGTTTGAAAATGGAAGCAGGTTTTACCCCCGTTTTCACTATGCATATGTTTTGAGTTTTATATACTCTATTTAAGAAATGCATGTCATGTTATATGTTTTGAAGTTCATATGAATAAGCACGAGTTTAGCTTGAATACTTTAAATGTTTCGAAGCTATCTGTTTTAAGAAATGCATATGTTCTATGTTCAAGTATACGAAGCAATTGGTAGTGAATGTTTTACAAACTCTTATGTACTAAAAACCACTACTAATTGAAACCCCATGACGAATACTGGAATTGCTCACAAGCTTAGATTAGCTTACCTAGACTTTGTTCAGATCCCCCTTTCAGGTGATTAGTAGCAGTTTTGACTTGAGGATGATGATGATGAATCTGCTATTTTTGGAAGTTATGTTCAAGTAATTTTGTCTAGTACTACGAACATTAAGTATGAAATATTGTATTAGTAAAGTGGTACCCTATTATGTATAAGCCCCACGGGGCAATCAAACATATATTGTTTATAAGTCTTTAAGTTTTTAGTTATACTCTGAATGTTAAATCATGTATGCTATGTAAAGAGTGGCAGTGCCGGATGGATGTGCATAATTTAAAAATAAGAAAAGAAAAAGTTTTTCACGCTTCCGCAATCACATATCGCACATCTATTCGATACCGCTGCTTATGCGAGCCTTCGCCCTGAAGTTCCCGGGCCTGAGGGTGTCGGTCGCGATGCGAAATCCATACAGGGTGGGTTTCGGGGTCATGACAACTGACGTCAACTATGACATGTTGAACCGGTCAGACCGGTTGGTCCAGCCAGACCCTTGGACCGGTTCACTTAAAACAAAAGCAAACCCTCTGGTTCACTGTTTAAAATTAAAAGAATTAAACCATAACTTTAATTATTTACGGTTTGACCCCAACAGTTCTACAGAATTATATTCTGGCCCAATTCTTAGAAATTTTATGCAAATGCGCCCCTGAAAAATAATAAAATAATAAAATAATTTATTTGATTATTTTATTAATTGGGTAAAATGACTATTTTACCCTTGGATATTAAATGAGTCAAACGAAGCCCAAAATAAATAAATGAATAGTATATTTCTACTAATTCGGGCATTCCGGACTCAATGGTGGAGTCCGATTTGGGAAATTAAGTCCCGAAAAATAAAGACATGCAAATGATAAATGACTGTAATACCCCTAATGATACCCAGGACCAAATAAACATAAAAGATAGTCCATTTTAATTATGTCAGACATTCTGGACTCAACGGTAGAGTCCATACTAGCAAACGAAGCACCGAACAATGCGATGCATGAAATAGTAAAAGACCAAAATGCCCCTAAGCATGGTAAGTGCAAAGTAGAGGCCCAATGAAGGCCAATCTGATCTAATAAATTGCCCTAAGCACAATTAAGACTCCAGAGCAGTCAACATATAAAATAAGAAATGATCGATGTGTCCCGATGATCAGAAGCAGATACCAAATGAAGTCCAAAAGACTTAAAAATTTTATATAAGATATATAGAATATTCTGAAGACCACGATAGAGTCCGGGGCAAGAATGACAAAATTACCATTTTACCCTTTTAGTACAGACGCTCGAATTGAATTTCGTGAAAGCCTAATCGACTTTGTTCGACGTTCCGGACCCAATGGTAGAGTTTATTCTAGTAAGATAGGAACTCATGATATAAAAGCATAAAATTTGATGAATAGCATAATTCAAGTAGAAATAGACTGAGTTATGTTTCAGTGATTTTAGGAACACCGAAAGGCAAAGAGAAGGCAGTCTAGGCCAGTCTGATTGGAGACAGTAAAAAGGGACTGCATTCTCATTGATTAGTTCAGCTACACAGCGAGCACGGTTTCTTGGGGTCTGAGACCAACCCATCAGGTATGATATTTTGCTAAGTAAGGAATAGGATTAAGTTTAGGATTGATTTTCATGTTGATCTCATGATTCGTATATTTATTCGATTGTTTATATGCTTATGTGTTCCTTATTATTTCCTTGGAAGTTTGGTTAAGTGATAATGCGTGAACCATGACCATATGTATATTCCATATGTTGGTACCTTATATGATTATATACTTCAAAAGTTGTTAAGATTATGAATGTGTAACTCGAGCATGTGTTTAAATGGAATATATACAGCATGCACACATAAGGAAGGAAAACTGTTATTTAAATGTGATTGTTGTTTCAAGTATAATACATCATTTAAAGTATAATTCATATGTGGATGAAATGCTTTGATGAGATTACATTGTTGCATGGTGGAATTAGAGCATATTGGCATTGTGTGATTCCTTGAGACATAGTATGGGTTGAGCACTAGGTGCTGTGCATTATGAGGATGTAGATCTTATGGTGAAAAACCCAAAATTGGCCATTGCATTGGTGCCCAGAATCCAACGGATGTGTTCCGTGAACGGGTGTTGGTACTCAGAGTCCATCAGATGTGTTCCAAAAATGAGACATGGGTGTGGTATAGAGTTGCATGGGTGCGTCACACATATTTTCATAACATCGCATTAAGGAATTCATGGATGTGGTGTAGAGTTTGTATGAATGCGTTATGAATCTTGTCAGTACGTGGTATGGATGAATTGGATGACATGTAGATATAACTGTACACTTGCAAATGCCATGCTTTAATTTTGTTCCTTGCATTAGCATTGTATTATACCAGCAGTTGAGCTGACCCATTCGTGGGATACCATATTACAGATGACGCCCCTGCTACATGAGATTTGATGAGATCTTGACAAAAAGAAGGGGAAAGGATTTAGAAGTGTATTTGGCCCTTGGGACACGTTTTGAGATATAAGGGCTTAAGCCCAACTAATGTGAACAATACTTCTATCAAATGTATTTATATGTTGAAGAATTGAATGCCTGTTTAATTGAATACGTTAGATTACCTCTTATTTACTTTTCTTATTTTATTTCACTCACCCCCAGGTTCGTGAAAATTCGGGGCGTGACATTCTCTCTCTCTCTCTTTCTCTCTCTCCCCCTCTTTTCTTATCATCCATCCGAATGTGGGAGAGTAGATATGTGTATGGGTATGTGTTGTAAAGATAAGTAAGAGAGAGAATGTGAAAGTGTGTATATGTTATGTGAGTATGTTAAAATTGTGTGTGAGTGAGAGTGTTCTCACAAACGTGTGTATGTGTGTATATGTTATGTGAGTGTGTTAAAATTGTGTGTGAGTAAGAGTGTTCTCACAAACGTGTGTATGTGTGAGTTTGTGTGTATGAATGTGTATATACACACATACTGGTGTTGTAGAAACAAAAAGGAAAGGAAAGAAGGACATTGAAGCTGGTTGAAGCCAAGAAGAAGTAAGGTTTGGTGTTCAAGCAACCATGGCTGGCCAACTTCAAAATTCTCTCTATAGATTGGGTCATTTTCTTTCTATGATTTCATCATTTTTGGACTAAGGTAAGGGTTTTCTAGAAATTCTTAAATGATTCTAGTGGATTATGTCTGTGAAAATTTAAATCATGTGTGTGTGTTTGTGCAAATATGTGTGCGTAAGCATATATATATCAATGTACGTATATGTATACACATATATGTGAATGCCCTAACATGGATTATAGGGAATGGACATGAGCGGAAAACCGGTCTCATCCAACCAAACAATTGGTATCTTTAGGCGGACGACCAGTTCTCTACAACCAGATGACTGAACACTTGTACTATAGATAGCCATGGCCAAAATCTGGGTAGAAATCAGGTGTGAAATGTGAACTGTCTTTCAGTTAAGTTTTAGTAACATTGAAACTCAGTGTTGTCTTATAAAAGTTTAATTAAGAAGATAAAAGCAAAGTGGTGTAAAAATGGTGGAGAAATAGTGATGGATTGGGGGGAAAAATAGTCTGTCGAAAATACGGGATGTACTAAAATCCTAGGGAAATGAAAATTTTCAAGTTACAAAATGTATGTTGGATGATGTAGAATTTTAAAGATGTATTGAATGAAAGGGAACGAAAAGAAATGAAGAAAAAATGGGAGAGAAAACATGAAAAATCTCAGTTTTTTGACATGGTTCATTGGAGAAGACGACCGGTGCCTCGTCAATGGAGGTCAACATCGGCTGTTGACTGGTCAAACCAAATCGAGTCATGAGTTGTGGACTAGGTCGGTATGGCCTAGTGAGCCTTGAGCCTACGGGCCTATTTGGTTATAAAAAAATTGGATTAATATTAGAATATGGTTATCCTTATTCCAGAATCTGGGAGCTAAATTGAATTTGGCCTGTTTGTGTATAGGGATAAGAAATTGGAATTATTAAAAGAAAAAATGGCCTGATTGAATTTGAAATAATTACAAATTAGTAAACTATTTTAATAAAAATTACTTACAATTTAAAATAAAGCTAGTTAAAATGTAAAAAGGAGCGCACCTAACATTTTGGGCATTCTAAACTCAAAGACAAGGTCCATTTAGACATTTGGGGATCTAGAAATAGTCCCACATAAATATATAAAATGACCCTAGTATTAGGTTAGGTAACTAAAATGTGAATTGGAATTCGAAAAGAGCATGTGTAATATTTTTGGACGCTCTGAATTCAAATATAGTGCCAGACTGGACCACTTAGAACAGGCGGTGGTTCCATTTAAACTAGTAAAATGAGGATAATGCCTTTAGTAACAAATGCAATAATTAACTAGCTATTTAAGATCTAAAAAGGGTGTTTCAATGGTTTTTGGGTACTTTGAATTCAAATATGATGTCAATTTGAATAAATTGAGACATGAGATTTCTCCTATATAAATGAATAAAATTACAATAATACCCCTGGGCATAGAAAAAATAGCTAAAAGAGGTAATAAACTACAAGGAGATTTACTTTCGGGTTTTTAGACATTCTAGATCTGATTCCAAGGTCTATTTGATGAGATGGTGTCTCAATAGATTTGCAGTTAACTCGATAAAATTACGAAAATATTTGTATGAGTTTAAAAGATATTTAAATGGTATCAAATCATTATGATAGGGCCTTCTTAGGGTTTTTGAGGCCTAGGAAAACACTTTTAACATCTATTTAGGTAAACGGATACCTTGTACTTTGGCTAATGAGTTATTCACCTTAGAGAACCCATGAAGGCAATATGAAACCTAAACAGAAATGGTTGGTTGACCAAGAGCACTATAGTATTAACTTATAAGACAACTAAGCAAACTTGAACGACATAAGTAGTGTTTTCTTTATAGCTTGTTGATGGCTACGAATTAAGATTTTACTTGGGATGATCGTATTACATAACCACTACAAGATTCCTCTAACATGAGTGTTGTACATCTTTTACTATATATATATATATATATTACTAAACTTGAATAATGAGATTTTATAAATGAATGTTGATGAAGCAATTGAAACCTTATTCTTACTAGCCTTATGTGTTGCGTTATGTACGATGTGGGATTGATATCAGAGTAGGGCCGATCCTACATCATTAATAAATGTTGTGACCTTAATGGTATTGTGATGGAAATTGTGTCTCCCTTAGGCTACGAGCCGTAAATCCATGTAGGAGGGACTGACATCGAAGTAGAGTCAGTCCCTGAGACTGATATCAGAGTAGAGCCGGTCCCTTGTGTGTGTTCATCTTAAAACATAACATAATTAAATTCATGGAAGTGTGCATTCATAGAGCATGGGTGCATTATATCAAATGCATTAATGAATGGTTTATGTATATTATTTTTATAGATTGTGTTGTGGATTGAACATGTTGCATATGAGATTGTTGTGGACTACACATGTATATACATTGTTGTTGACATTGCCATATGCAAGAAATAGAGGTGCATCATGGGGCGAGTATACATGGATGTATTCTATATTTGGATAAATGTTGTGATGTTCATTTTATTGTTGATATATAGTTTCTTCTTTGTACTTTATAATTGTCGATGTTTATTTTTATATTGGTGTTGGTCGATCTGGGTACGATACTTGTAGTGTGTATGCTGGATACTAGGGCTGCCCACATAGGGCTTGCATTAGTTTTTACATTCCATGTGTTTGTGTGTTTGGAGAAACCCTACTGAGCATTATGGCTCACCCCTACTATTCATGGTAATAACATGTAGTGGACCAATAAATGCTAGCTGGTAGAGTAGTGCGAGATGCACGAATACTACAGTTGTACTTAGCTTACATTTAATATACCTTATTCATTTATTCATAATGTATAAGGGTGCATGTATCCTTTTAGTGACTATATTTACATTGACTTAGAATTGTATTTAGACGTTGTGGTCAGCTCTGAATACTTTCCTTGTTGTATATAATGGATGGGCAATTTATTTTGTACCATTGCACCTAATGACAGTCAGGCCTTCCAAGTTAGGGTCGTGATAAATACATCCCCATTCGGGTAAGGATATGCATTCTAATGCCATATAGGCCAAACGATTGGGGTGTAGAGGTTGTCATTGATAGGAAACATGGTGTGTATTGTGCATTCAGCTTGACCGTTGTGAGAGGGTGTGGGCCCTTCAAATACCCAGGCTTCTTTGTTTGGGATTGTGTCTTCTTTTGACTTTGAGTCATAGACTCGCGTGGGTGGTCGTTTGTTTTCATCGGGCTAGTGACCCGTAAAACACTTATACTCGTCGAGGTCTAACAAAGTTTATTAAAATGCTGACATGAAAGCATTAAGCATGGTATATGACATTTATGAAAGTGTGTAAGCATAGAGCAAGGGTGCGTTACATGGAATGCATTGATGGATGATGTATATATTGCATTGTGTCATGGATTGCACATGTTGGTATATCTATTGTTGACATTGCATTGTGTAGGAAATAGAGATGTATTGTGGGTTAGACATACAAATTTGTGTTTTGTATTGAGGATTATTATTCTATTGATATATAGAGTTAAGTTGTATATTAGCAAATTGATGCGTTTATCTATGTATGTATCTATTGATTGGCATATGATGATTCTTATATATGGTTGTTGCATAATGGACATTATGAATCGCCCACTTAAGGTTTGCATTAGTTTTTCTCATGTTATTTTCTTTTGTGTTTTGATAAACCTATTGATCGCTATGGTTCACCTCTGCTATTCATGGGAATGATAGGTACAGAGGAGATATGTGGTAGTTATAGTCACAGTCTGGGATGACTGATGATTGCAGGAATTATATTTTATCATAGTTGGATAGTAATATCTATACAGGGGTGCCCGTACCCTTATTTGGACATTGATGTACATGTTTATATATATTGAACTTAGGATAATATATGGTTAAATATTTTTAGCTCTTAATACTACAACCTTTTATATTATTGTATCTTATTGATTGATAGATTTGCAGATAGTTGGACCTAATGAAAGTTAATTGCAATTAATCCCATTATGGGACTTGAACAAGTAAAAGCATGACAATGAATTAATTCTAATGGCTAATTTAAATGGACTTAACTAGGACGATTAGTTGGATTACCTTTCAATTAGGGTACCAATGACACTAAGTCATGACTCCAGTATTTGGGTCATCACATGTAATCAAAAGATGTTTTGCATCCTTTACTTTTATTTTCTTTTAAGTCCTCTAGTTTTTTGTTTGATTACAACAATGATATTACATTACATATGATGAAAGAAAAAAAAAAAAACCTCCACCATTGTGGAAGCAACACATTTACCCCAATGCTTGTCTCCACTTTGAGTATATCTATAGGTATCCTGAGCAACATCAACACAACCAAAAATCATAATCGATAAAAGATACTTGATCCAATGTGGTGCGATCATAAGTCAAACTATTCTTTAGTCCCTGAACTTAGCACTTGTCAAAAATAAGCCTAAGTGTTGGTCGAGCTAATCCTAGTTCCCAAAACTTAATAGTATTCCATCAAGAACTGGTCGAGCCACTTTAAGGTTCCTAGACTTGATCAGCTCTCTCTAGAGAAAGTTCCCTTCGAGGAACCCTCTCCTCTTCCCTCATAAGGATGCCTCAAAGTTTGGGGGCAAGCCCTTGAGAGACTCTCTAAAGTCTGGCATGCGGTTATAAGTTTTGGAAGGTATTATAGACCCATTATTCGGGATACTCAGGGTTTTGTGGCTTAGAGGTTAAAATACGAGGAACTCCTAAGGTGATCTTCACATGACTTATGCAGTAGGAACGCCCAAGGTCCTTCTAGAAAGAGAGATTCCACCCAGGTTTCATGATTCTTTTATTACTTTCCACCTTAGAAATACCTCTTATTTTGGAATGTAGCACTCATGTGGGAAGTTCGTTATCGGTAACGTCATGCCCTAACAAACTCACGTGCTGGGACTGCTATAAACAGCCTACTCACATCAATATAAATAGTAACGACCACTATCATATTCTTTGCGTAAATGGTACAATCCTTGCTCCTTCAAGTAAACCCTAGATCTAGAGAGCACATAGAATCACGGTTGAGGTCACTGCTTTTACATCACGGTCGACCGAAAATTATTATGGCCCTACTCTCATGGAATCTCTCTCGACAAGATTGCTCGTACTTTCCCTTTTTTTGCCACTTCACTTTGGTATCCATGGTTGTTTGACTAGGAATACTCACCCCCTTCTCCCTCTGGATCTGATCAATTACTTACTAGATCGATCCTCTCTATAAGCATTTTGGCAACTCCACTAAGGAATGAGATCTTCTGAAAATGGATTCTCAACCAAGGAATGGCACTAATCTAGGGGAACTACTTGAAGGAGGAACTGGATCCTCTAAAGCCACATCTATTGTGCACCCAAATGTTCAAAATCCTCAACCCCAAGTTCTGATTCCTACCCAAACTTTAACAGATTTGGTCAATTCCATGGTTGAACTTAGAAAAAATCAACAAATGATGTTCGAGGCTCTATTCAACCAAAAAGCTCTTTCACACACCCAGGCTTCACAAAATTAGGCTTCTAATCCTTCGACCTCTTCTGTTCTAGCCATGCCTGTGGTGCAAATGGTAACCACAGCACACCAGGCAGTGGTAAGAATCCTAGAATCTAACCCGACCATCCAAATAATCATTCCAATAGGAATTGACAACAGAAACACCTGTGGGACCATCCACCATATTACCCCCAATCAATTCCTACCTTAGTTACCCCCTGTACCAATTATCCCCAATCCAATTATAAACCGTTCATACAACTCACTCGGGAAGATGTTCAGAGGGAAATCCAAACCCTTCTATTACAACAAAAGCAAAATATACCATCAATTGACTTCTCTCCCTACTCACTTAAAGTCTCTTTGCTACCATACCCGGAAGGTTTTCACCCCTCCAAATTATCTAAATTTGATGGAAAAAAGGTAGTTCTAGCGAACATGTCCATCGATTTATAGAATCACTTAATCATTTTGGTAATGACCCAAATTTAAGGCTCAATGAGTTTTCTAAAACCCTTACTGATCGAGCTTATACTTAGTACTTGGGCCTCCCACCAAACTCCATTTAAACTTGGTAAGAAATGGTCTACAAATTCTACACCAAATTATTCCATGTCGAGGAAAGAATCACTCGATTGGATCTAGCCAAATTCAATCAAAAACCAACAGAGCTTTTATGTGATTTTGTAAGAAACTTTTGAGACAAGGCTTTAGATTGTTAAGAAATAGTGACCAAGAAAGAGCTGGTAAAATTCTGCATTGATTGAATGTTGTCCAAATATAAAGTACACTTAGTCATTTTGGAGATCAAAACATTCTCTAGATTGGTAGAATCAGTTCGACTAACAGCCAATGCATTAGAAGTTAATGATTTTCCTAAAGTGCTGGCAAAAGGATTCCATCGAGGACCCTCTACCTTAGCTATCGAAGAAGAGGGGATAGCCACTAAAATAATGCGCGAAAACCCTCTCTCCGAATTCCCATGTGAAATAAAGGAAGTTTGTAGACTCTTGAAAAACTGGATCGAAGACAAGCAAATTGATCTGCCAACTCCAAAGAAGAAACCTTCATATCGAGACAAGCAGAGCCCTAGTTATTGTAGATATCATCAAACAACCTTTCACTCTCTAAAGGATTATTAGACCATGAGAAAGATCTTCCAAAAAAGGCTCAAGGCAAACCAAATCTAGTTAGACAATCCTGTAGTCGAGAAGGACCTACTCCCAATACACATTAATAGGGAAAGACAAGGCAACTGTCCAAATGGTAATCCTTTTTCGAAAACATAAAGCAAGAAAAATGAAATGGGATATGTCCCGGGAGAATCCAGTCTCCAAGTGGCTACTATCTCCGAGGAACAATATTACAAACTAAAAGAAACCACGAAGTTTCGTTAGTTCTTTGACCAAATGGGTTTTAGCGAAAAATCACCCATAAAAGCCACAAAAGCTGTTCTGCAGATAGTTGGTGACAATGGAGAAAGTTGCACAACAATCAATGGATCCTTCCGATGAGCACTTTAGGACTCCACCACCACCATTACATTTTCAGAAGAGGATAAAGTTTTGCCCTATAGCCATAATAGGCCCTTTTACATTCCAATCATTATTAATGGAGTGGAATTTTTTTGAGGATTTCTTGATGGAGGGGCATCGATCAACATAATGCCACTGAATGTTTTTCATACTTTAGGACTAATAGAGCAGGAGCTGAGTAGCCAGTCAATTTCTATTACTGGACTTGGAAGCCATAGGTAGAAAAGCTTAGGCTGCATCACCACATACTTAGAGGTCTGGCCGATCAAATGTCACACCAAATTCCTTATAATTGAAACAGACACCACCTATCACGTATTACTAGGAAGGAATTGGCTACACTAGTTTTCCATGATTCCCTTGACGTATCACTAAAGGAATTCATAACCACAAAGTAATTACTATAAGAGGTTGCGTCTTTCCCTTTTCCAGAAGTGAGGCTCATTACACCGATGCAATGTTTTACACAAAGTGTGTAGAAGAAAAAGTTTCCTCTTTCAAAGCAATTTACTCCATCCCATTACCCAAATAGGAATATGCTCAAAATGATAACTTTCAGGGACCCACAGAAAGAAAGAGGAAAAGAAAAGGGAAAGGAAGAGGTGGAGTTCAATGAGTTCGGATGCTCGATGGAAACATAGTCTATCGATTATAACAGTCAGGGGGGTCCTCCTTACCCAAAGAGGAGGCCCTCATGTTGTAATGTTATGCCATAGAAATAGAGCCAATCATGGTTGAGGAACTTAAGAAGGTCCCCAAATGCTTCCAAAATGGCCCAAAGCCTCAACAACAAGAACTTGAAGAGATAAATTTGTCTTTAGAAAAATAATTTCATTGACATGTGTTTATCTATAAAGAGCTTAGTACCGAGAAGAAGCAAGAGTTGATTGCTCTACTCAAAGAATTTTTTGATGTTTTCACATGGAAATACGATGAAATGCTAGGGATTAGTATGCAAGTAACTATCCATAAACTCAGCACAACACACGTAAAAAGCCCAGTCAAGCAATCTCCACGAACCTTCCCACCATAACTCGAATTACAAATTAAAGCTAAAATTCAAAAGCTGCTTTACGTAGGCTTTATTAAAGCAATTCAGCATCCCACGTTGCTATCTAGTGTATTTCCAATAAGGAAGTGAACGGGTCAACTAAGAGTTTGCATTGATTTTCGTGATCTAAACAAGGCTTGTCCAAAAGATGATTTTCCATTGCCCAATGTTGATATGTTAATAGATGTTATTGTAGAGAGCCAAAGGTTTTCATTCATGGATGGGTTTAGTGGGTACAATCAAATTAAGATGGACTGAATATATGGTGCCAAAAAGCTTTTTGAACACCGATTAGAAATTTTCATTACACCAGAATTCCATTTGGACTAAAAAACGCAGGGGCAAGTTACCAACAATCAATGACCTACATCTTCCACAATATGTTCCTCAAAAACTTGGAGTTCTATGTGGATGATATGGTGGACAAATCTGCTCGGGAAGAAAAGCATGTGGCAGACTTGAGAAAAGTCTTTAAAAGATGCAAAAAATTCAAACTTAGGGTGGACCCATTCAAATGTGCTTTTAGGGTTACCGTGGGAAAGTTTCTGGGCTGTATAGTGCACCGACAAGGCATTAATGCAGACTTAACTAAGGTAGATGGAATCAAGAATATTCCAAAACCCAATTCCCATAAGCAGTTGAAAAGTTTCTTGAGAAATGTGAATTACCTTAGAAGATTCATTCCAACCCTTGTAGAAGTAACCCAACCGTTCAATAGACTACTCAAAGCCAAAAAACTCCCTTCCGATGGATAGAAAAACACCACCAGGCTTTCGATCATATCAAGAAGCTTTTAACCTCACCACAAACCATGATAGCCCTACAGCTAGGCACAACACTCATTTTATACTTAACGCCAATGACCAAATCTATTGGTGCACTATTGGACCAAGAAGTGAAGGAGTAAGAGGGGCTTGTCTATTACATCAACAGAGTAATCAGAGGGCCAGAAACCTGATACACATCAATAGAAAGATACTATTTGGCACTTGTCTTCGCAATTTAGAAATTCATGTATTATCGTCTAGCACATTCCCTACATCTAATGACCAAATGTGACCCGATTCGCTACGTACTCTCAAAACCCATACTTTTAGGAAAATTTGCTCAATGGCTTCTGTCCTTGGCTGAATTCAGGATTAAATGTGTGGCACCTAAGGTAATTAAAATTCAAGCACTAGCAGATCTCCTCGCCCAATTCCCAAGCAGATATTTTGAACAATTATTTGAGGAACTCCCAAGAGATGACTTCAACGGCTTTCTTCTTTAGCATGCGGAAGGAGTATGGACACTAAGCTTTCATGGCTCGTCCACATCTATAGGAGAAGGGGCTGGGATGGTCCTAACTTCACAGTAAGAAGAAAAGATCAACTTATCTTACAAATAGACTTCAAGTGCTCAAATAATGAGGCAGGTTATAAAGCATTAATTTTGGGATTAATGACAGCCCACAATGCAAGGATCTTCTTGATACGCATCAAAGGAGATTCCAATTTAGTAATCAAACAAACCGTTGGAGATTTTGGAATCAAAGAGTTTTCCTTGGCAACATACAAAACCATAGTTCAACGGTGGATGGACAAATTCAATGTAGTGACCATTGAGCATGCACCAAGGTCTTTTAATAAACACCCAGACGCTATGGCCACTCTGACATCGAAAATGGACATTAAAAGGGAAGAGAAGAAAAACATATAAATTATCAAAAGAACCCTTCTATCCACAACAACTCAGGATCACCTCGAAGATGAAAAGTCTGACGATTGGATAATACCAATCAAAACTCAACTAATGACACAAGAAGGAAATTTATTTATCTCGACTATCAAACATTACATCCTATACTACGGGGAACTGTATAATAAATCCCCAAGAGGAACACTGGCTAGATCTTTGGGCAAAAAAAAGGCAAAAACAAAATTAAAATAGATTCACCATAGAATTTGTGGTATGGGGGAAGTAAGCCTATATCGAAGAATGCAAAGGCAGGGATTTCACTGGCTTAAAATGTACAAAGAATCCGCTCAACTTCAGCATAAATGTTTCTAATGTCAAGACTTCCCTGAAAAGGCAAAGTGCAATTTTATCGAGACAATTAGAGGATAGAGAACCCTATATGTCAATTTTCTTAAAGAATGATCTCTACTAACTAACAAAATTATTACCATTGTCATAAGAAGAAGAGCTCCATGCTTCTTTTTACATGAGGGACATTTATATAGAATAAGTTTCAAGGAAAAGCCTCTCAGATGCTTAGCTAATGAGGAAATGTCACAAGCCCTACAAGCAACTCATAAGATGGAACATCAGGGTAGAGCCAAGCTATTTAAATAGTTAATCCAAAATGGTTTGTACTAGCCAACTAAGGAAAAAAAGGCCAAGGAATAGACCTAGAAATGCCAAGCATGCCAATTCTATAGTGAAAGAATCTATGCTTCCGCCATTAATCTCCATGCCATTTCTATACTTGGGGAATGGATTTGATCAGTCCTATAAACCTACTTGTCCGAAGACTTGTTTAGATCCTGGAAACAACTGAGTTGTTTACCAAATGGTAGAAGTTATTCCTCTAAAAAGGGATAATGGTGCTTCCGTGACTAATTTCATTCGAGAGTATATCATCTATATATTTGGTATCCCAAAGATAATATTGTCGGATAATAGAACTCCTTTTGTCAACAAGAATGTTCATAAAGTCATCGAGGAGTATGAAATACACCATCACAAATCTACCCCATACTATCCTAAAGGAAATAGGCAGGCTGAGGACACTAATAAATCCTTACTAAAAATCTTAAGTAGAGTATTGCATGAAGAACCCTCAAATTGGGTCAATCAACTCTTATTGGCCTTATGGGCATACAGAACATCAAAGAAGCATTCCACTCTCACTTCACTATTTTCTCTTGTTTATGGGTGTAAAGTAGTTCTTCCCCCAGAAATGGCATTAACTACTGAACACTTGGCCTCAAGGAGCCTAGTAATAGAAGATAGGTTTGCTGATTTGAAGGCTTTACAAGAAAGACACTGATAAGGCCAAGAGAAATCTACAAATCTACTTAGATAGGATCGGAAGAGCCTACAATCTCAAAACATGTCCAAGACAAATCAGAAAAGGTGAGCATGTTCTGAAGATGGCCGATCACATTCTCAGAGGATCAACAACCTCCAAATTTGCTCCAAAATGCGAAAGGCCATACAAGGTCATGCAATCTTATAGCAGTAGTTATTGTAATCTACAACATAGTGAAAATGGGAGGAAAATTGAACCCATCAACATCGAATGGCTGAAAAGTTACATGGCTTAGATGAAATAATTATGTACTGAAGTTTATTTCACAAGAAAATTTCCAAGTGGATGACTATAGTTGATAAAAACTAATACGATGATATAGAAATGCAGTTTTTATTTCATATCAATAGCATGAAAGTATACATAGAATATTTGATTAAAACAAAAAAAAAAAAAAAAGACAATCCGTGAATTATCAATCAAATAGTCCTAAAGATCCCTTCTTTCCCCCATTTTGATAATGATCAAGATGAAGTTTCGCCCATTGATGTGCCGATAAACTCCTCAGCCTCAAAAAGGACTGTAGCATGGACTCCAACTGTAAGCTTGGCACTGTGATCTTCTTCTTCATGGTTTCCTCGTCTTCATAATCTACAGAATGATTAATTAGTCTGATCAAGTGCTCTATATGAGCCCTCAACCAATCCACATTCAACCCACATAAGCTAAGACCAAGAAAAGCTTTGAGAAGTGTGTTCACTTCCACAACTAGGAAAGTGCGAATCTCCTTCTGATCCAAAGCCAACACAGTATCCCCGAGTGTTTCATAGAAAGTCATTCTCAACTTAGGAAATAGTTGATCAAAACTCTTAAAATTACGAGGGAACTTGCGACGGATTTGTTCCAAAACTAGAACATACCAAGGGAATACTTTAACCCCTTCCTAATCAACCCTTTGCTCATTTCCTTTTGGACTTTGAGAGCTAGTCCCAGCCTCTTGAGTTTCCTCAGTAGTAGGGGAAGTTTCTTCATCACTTTCCAAATCAGTGAGGGATGGAATGGGAGAATTATTGTTCACACCAGTAGCACCCTCAAAAATTGGTGAAGTAACAGGACTTGATTTAGCCACACTCTCTAAAGGAGCATTCAACCCACTATTAGTAGTTATTGGTGCCGCAGAAACACCAACAAGATCATCCTGTTTAGTTCAGACACTATCATTAGGAATAATATCTTCTCTAGCTCCCTCTCGAGGTATCTCAGCAGCAGGAATCGAGTTGGTAGTCACCACCTCCGAAGCATTTCTGATGCTCACTACTTCGGTCAGAATTGTCTCCCACTAAGAAGTTTGGCCATCAATTTTAGCATGAGGAAGGTTTTCATTAATCTTTTACCTATAGGAGAAATGTATAGTAAAAAATTTAAGAACCATTTCTACTAAAGGGGAAGTTTTACCAATGAGCGAAACCTCACCAGGTTGGATAGTTTCCCCATCATGAGTAGGTTGAGGATAAACAGCAAGCCCTTGAACCTCAAACCTCTCTTGAGTAGCTTGTTGATGGATTAGTGTCTCAACAAGGTCTTTCTCATCTTGTTCAACAGGCAAATGAGCCTGAAGTTGCACTAGACCTTCAGAAGATATCCTTGTCGTTTCCACTGATGCCTCGTGGAAACTTGAGGAAGTCTTCACTCTCTTGGCTAAAGAATTCAGCTAAACACCCTCGATAGTAGGACTCTTACTGGCACGTTTTTTTATTTTAGATGCCACTTCTGCAGAACCACAATAAAGGTCAGTAAGATGTTGGTGAAACTCTATGTCCCTACTAAACGCTTCCACACCACCCTTAGCCCAATGCATAAAATCTTTAATACAAGCTACTTTACCATAGGATGTGCGATATAAACACCCCACTATCCCTTTGACACTTGCCATATCGGGATTATTGTCACTCGAGATAGATAGTGAGGACTCTACAGTAGACTTCTCAAGAGAAAGAGAAACTCGTGAAGAAGAAAAAGCAGCATCCAAGATAAACACAAGCTTAGACATTGGGACAGATTGAATAAATTCATGAAGCACACCGGCGTTTGTTACCAAAGCTGGAAAAAATAAACCCACTCTTTCAGCTTCCTTAGTAACATTACCAGCAGGAGGAATACTATATTTATCGTGTTACACAAGAAAAAAAAAAGATCACAATATGATTAGCTCAAGCCATGCTTAAGCACATAAACTAAAATAATGATTTTCCAAGTTTACCTTTGGAAGCTCAAGCTCAACAAAACCTTGTCGAGTGGAGGAAATCCCTTATTAATCAATAGTAGCTTTCTTCAGAACGAAGAGGACTTCCTTGACCTCATCAGTACTACTTGCGGCATCTTCGATAGGACGAGTATCACCAGCTATTTCGGGAGACTCTGAAAGTTTCCTAAGAAAAAGCAGGATCCTAAAACCACCCCGACCTCTTTTATCTTTCTCTTTCCTGTCAGGATTTCGAAGAGAAATGTCATCCTTTGTAACACCCTGACCCAAAATATTACACATAAACCCAAACATGAACCGACCATCATAACATGCGAGGTACTCGAATGAATACGTGTATATGTATACATATAAATGAACAGTATGTACTTGTATATACTTGTACCATAAAATATAAGGGTATGTATACGCACTTAAAAATTAAGATAGATGTATATACAGATATATATATATATATATATAATCCTAAAATACATATGGAAAGTATGTATATATGTATATATGTATATAGTATATGGATATAAATATATTATATATAAAATACAAGGAAACATAGAGAGAGAGAGACACAGCCATGCATATTGCATGTGCTATGTGTGAATATTGTGTGTGTTTGTAGTATGAGGAGTGTCGGTTGAGTGTGTGTGTGTGTGTGTGTACAAGTGTGTGTTAGTGTGTGTATCTATATAGTATGTATATAAATGGAAAAATATCAACCAAGAAATTAAATGAAAAGCTACAAAGCTAAAAATGAAAAAGGAGAAATTAAATGGATCAGAAAGGAAGTCAAGGAAGGGAGGAAGAGAGAGAGAAAAAAGGGAAAGAAGAGAGAGAGAGAGAGAGAGAGAGAGAGAGAGAGAGAGGAATACGGCTATAGGTTGTGTCTATATAAACTATGCACTAAGGATGTGTTTGAGAGAAAATAAGACACTGAAGGAGTCCTAGGATATTAGGAGAAGGAAAATCAGAAGAAGAATGAGGTGGATACCATTTTTGGAGGTAAAAACACATAACCTTGATTTTTCTCTCTCTAAGATTTTTGCTCATATATAAGATGTTTAAGTCTTAATTCATGCACGTATGGTATCTAGGATATATATTTTTAAACAAAGCATGAAATTGGAACTTAAAAACAACCCTAAAACACTAGATCCATGAAGGACAGCCATGGATGGACCTTACTTAGAGCAAGTCTGAGACCATGTAAACCAAACCTTATTTGGTTTGTTGAGACCTCAAATAAACTTCCAAAGTGTCCTAAAAACACTAAGCCACTACTGAAAACCCCAAAGGAAAACCTCCAAAACCAAGTTACAGGTTAAGGACCAAAAATGATATACCTTTATTTGGTCACCAAACCTTATTTTTAAAATGAAGTTTGAAACCCCATAACTTGAGGAGCATAACAAGCCAAACCCCATGAACTTTCATGGAGAAATGGACATTTACTAGCCTAGGAACCGTGGAGGATGTGAGGTTCTAACCGAGCATTTGAGCTCAATTTGAGCTCTCAAAAGAATGCCAAACCCTATTGTGATGTTCTAGAAACATTTTGAGATCGTAAACAGAGAGGTTCAGTGAGTGAAAATCCACGAAATTGGAAGTTTGGATTTGCAAAAATTAGGACAACAGTAGTTCGGGCGTGGGGAAGAAGAAAACCCTACTAAGCCAACTCAGAAGTTGACTCAGCCGATTCTTGACCGAGTTATACTAGGACTGTGTCGACTCAAACACGTGTCGAGTGGTAGGGGGAGCCACCCCATAAATAGCACGGCGTCGTTTTAGGTCCAATGTTAAAATAATGAACCTGGTTGGTTACGCGTTGAACAATCCTTTAATGCTCTTGTTAGGAAAGGGATAACCTATCCATGGATAAGCCCCCTGTACGCTGTTTGGCCATAGAAAATCAAGAAAAATAAAAGGGGCCGCAGCCCCTGGGAATCGAACAGTCGACCTCTTGCACGCCAAAGACCTAAACCTCACCCCAAACCCACTTGGACAGGCAAGCCCGTGGGAGCATTTGGCATAATATATATATATATATATATATTATATAAAAGTAAAATTTAATTAATTAATTAAATAATAGTAAATTGACCCGATGTCCAAATTAAACATATGAATAGTGTATTTTAACTATTTTGGACATTCTAAACCCAATGATGAGGTCCGTTTTTGAGACGGGACCCCAAAACATAAAGACACTTAAAAGTGTAAAAAGACCAAATTACCCCTAGTACCCCTAAAGCCAAATCAAAGTCCAAGAGGGTCTAAGTTGACTTTCTTCGACGTTCCGAACTCAATGGTGAAGTCCATATTAATAAAACAAGTACGCAAAAATATGTGAAGTAATAAAAACAAACTAAAATATTAATAGAACTACTAGAAGAGTATAATTTGAAATGAAATTCAATTTCTAACACATTAAACTGTTTCACTGGTTAAGACCGAAGTAAATCATCATGGATGAGCTAATTTGGGAGGGAAAGGTAATCAAGAGAAAAATAAATACTGCTAAGAAATTTCAGATCCTCTCTTTGAAGCCATTTATGTTCAAAACCCCTATTGTTCCAATGGGGTGATTTATGAAAGAAGAAGCTGCAAGGAAACTGACTGAAGAAGCCTTAAAAGAAGAAGAAGAACTGGAAAATATTGAAACATTAAATGATATGCTTCGAAGGTAATATCTATTTATCAATTAAAAGTACATAAAATAAATAGACATATAATACAACTATAAATTACTATGAGTTAGTCCAATTCTAAAGATTGAAACCTATCGTAGAATTAGGCTTACATAGTCTAAGAATAGATTAAGATCACAAGTTGATTTAAGTACATTTGAAATTTATGAAATTTTCATAAATTGTTTTAGGCTTATCAAGGGAAAAAGGAAGGCCCATCAGTAGTGCCAACCTTGAAGTTTGAGGTGAGTAATCCTATATTTGAAGTGGAGATTTAACTCCATGGATTTGAAAAAGTTTTAAGTTCAAATATCTGAAGCATTTGAATATCAAATTCAGTATTACATGATTCCTGTTTTAAAATATTTCTGTTCTTATAAATCCCATTGTGACATGCTCAGTGAATGGTTTCTACTACACTTTTCCTTAAAAATATATTTTAGCATGTCTAAGTTTAAAATGGCAAATCTCTTTAAATATTCTGAATTTACATATTCCAAGTATTTGAAGATTCTATTGAAGAAGTTATGTGTTACATGTTTTAAAATGCAACTATAGGGTGGTTATGTTTTAATGCTTTTAAATAGCATCTATTTGTAAGTGTTTTATACCTCCTGTTGCCACTAGTAATGCAAGATAAGCGTGCATAAGCACTATTTGTGAAGTTGGGTTCCTTTGGAACTCAATCATGACATGAAGAAATGCCAGGTAGCAGGATTTATCCCCTAGGCATGAGATATCTCCATTGAAGTAAAACTGGAATCTAGTTCGAAATGGATTCTACTAATGAAAGTGATAAGATGATATGTTTAAAAATGAAAGTAGGTTTTACCCTCATTTTTCTACACATATTTACATGTTTTGAAGTCTCCTTGATATATTTGAAGAAGTACATGTGTAGCTTGAATTCTTAAATTGTTTCAAAGCTATCTGTTTTAAATAATGTATATATTCTGTATTTGAAGTCTACGAGCAATTGGTAGTGAATGTTTTATAAAATATCTTATACTAACCACTGCCAATTGAAAACCCATGACAAATGCTAGAATTACTCACAAGCTTCGATTAGCTTACCCGGATTTATTCGACCCAGATTTCAGGTAACATAAGCGATCTTGACCCTATTTTGTGATGAAGATGTTGAGAACCTTACCCATTTTATGGAAGGGCATAGGAAGTTCCTTACAGGGTTAGCATGGAAGTAGTAGGACCATATGTTGGTCATTTTTGTATTGACAGTTTATGGGATGTACTAAGGATTTATAATTAGTTGCTTGTTGTAATAAAAAATATTAAATGTTATGTAACTAAGTCCTAAGGGACAACTGAATAGGTAATATTTATAAAGTCTTTAAGTTTTTATTATGCTCTGAATGTATAATCATATGTACCATTCTAAAGAGCGGTAGTACCAGGCGGATGTGAGAAAATTTAAAAGAAGAAAAAGAAAAGAAAAAGTTTTTCACGCTTCCGTAAACACAGGCCGCACCGCTGTCCGATATCATCGCTTATGTGAGCCTTGCTCGATGGCCCCCGAGCCAAAGGGTGGCGATCGTGATACGAGATCCGCACAGGGTGGGTTTCAGGTCGTGACATCCTTGAATATTTTTAGGGCACTTAAAAGGGCAGGACAGTCGGGAGTGCCTTTAATAAAATCCAAAAAGGCTTGGATTTGTTTCTTCTATAACTATATTGCACCCAGCGAAGGAAGCCCTATTCAATGATAAGCAGGAACGATCAAGAATCCATTTGTAGAAGATAGATTCCCTCGATTCTCAACATTATAATGCTTGAAACAACCAATATAATTAACTTGAGGAAATCCTTGACTAGGAAGCCCCTGATCAAACCCAAATTAACCATCACTCTATGAAGGTTGTATTGCATACTCCTCCTTCCAAATACGAGTATACGAGCGAAACCAAAACTTAGACTCTTGATCAAGAAACTCTGCCAACTTTTTAAACTTCCCTTTCCATGCCACCTCCAAGCTTGAGGAAGCTCGTTCTTAGAAATAAACTTCTCAAGTTTTGCTCGGGCATAGCTCAGAAATCTCTCGAACAAAAATAGTTGAAGAAAGATTGTTGAAGCATAGTTGACCAAATCATAACGCCCTATTGAGCTGCGTTGAGAATCAACAAACATATCTGACCTCTGATACAAACTCTCGAGGAAAAGAGGACCTAAGGCGATAGAAAAACCCCGAGGCCGACTTAATCACTAAAGGGAAAACTTTTGCGTTGATCCCATCATCAGGATTCATTAGGAAAATAAATCAGCCTACCTAGTAGGCAAGATAAACAACCAGATTATGAGGTCCTTTGCATTCAAGACCGTTGGCAACCCTCCGATCACCACTCTTCTTCACCTTCTTATAAGATTCGTAATCTTTGAAGAAGTAGCAAAGCTAAGAAAAAAATTGGCCTTTTTACCACTCTTTTTACTCTTGTATTGGCCAATGTAATTCGCACACTTGGTCTGATAACACTGAATATACTTCAACTCTCTTTTATCTGCCGTTGATAACTCAAGATCAAGTAGATCATGCTTACCAAGAAGGGCCAAACACATTAATATATGGACATCAATTCACTCTAAGAAGTGACAAATGTGTGAGAGTTTGTACTCTATCGGGAAGCCAAAGCAATCAAGCCCTCATTATTATTTCGGCATCCAAGAAAATGGCACAGCTTGATACAGTCAAGGATCTTGGCCCTCTTCAGTAGCTCGACATACACTGGGATCGCTAGAATTTCGCTAGTCCATTCTACCCAATCTGAACCACCTACTGGACGAGAGCTACCAAGAAAATTAAGAAGGAAAAAAGTAAGGGTAATCCCCCCTTTCCTATGCCCATTCGAGTAATTGATTCACAAGGAATGCAAGCAATTGAATCTACATCTTCTTTAAAAAGTAGAAAAAGGATCATCCAAAGGTTGCTCTACTATTTCCCGCCAAGCATTGAGTTTAGCCCAAAAATTATCCGTAACCCTTCTACCCATAAAAGGAGCGCATCTCCATTCTCCTTCCATAGGTAAGGATTTCTCCAGTCACAGTAAGTAGATCTATAGTATTTGAAGCAAACATATTGATCGATGGAAAACAAACAGAAGAAAAGATAAGCTCCCCAAAAATCGCAGAAAAATTAAAGCTCTGAGAAAGAATATGAAATAACCAGAATGGAAACGGTAAAGACGAATACTTTATACATTCAAGGACACCAGGTGACAATTGAAATTGAAAATTGTGTCATGATGATTTACCCCTTCAAAAACAACATAAGACGTCAATTGTTTGCCAAAAATGAAAAGACACGCCACGTGGCACCACAGGAAAGCACACATTAGGGTGTACGCTCATAAATAATAAATGTTGAAGCGATATGACAGTTGAAATGATGGCCTACATCTTTTCAATAAAGATATGTCATAATGATAAATAAGTACTTCTTTGTTCACATCCTCATTCGAGCAAAATACAAGTATGCAAACGAATAGGGGGCAAAATATAGGTATCCAAGCAACATCAAGACAACTAAAAATCATGATTGATAAAAGATACTCGATCCAATATGGTACGATCATAAGTCAAACTATTTTTTTGTCCTTGAACTTAGCACTTATCGAAAATAAGTGTAAGTGTTGGTCGAGCTAGCTAATCTTAGTTCCCAAAACTTAGTAGTATTCCATCAAGATCTATTCGAGCCACCTCAAGGTTCCTAGAGTTGTTCGGCTCTCTCTAGAGAAAGTTCCCTTCGAGGAATTCTTTACTCTTCCCTCATAGGGATGCCTCAAGGTTTGAGGGCAAGCCTTTAGAAGACTCTCTAAAGTCTGGCATGCGACTATAGTATCGAAAGGTATTATAGACCCACTATTTGGGATGCTCATGGTTTTGTGGCTTGGAGGTTAAAATACAAGGTACTCCTAAAGTTTTCGTTGCGTGACTCATGCGTAAGAACGCCTAGGGTCCTTCTAGAAAAAGAGATTCCACCTAGATTCTAGGATTCTTCTATTACTTTCCACCTCATAACTACCTCATATTTTGGACTATAGCACCCATGTGGAAAGTTCGTTATAGGTGACATCATACCCTTAACAAACTCACGTGTTGGGACTGCTATAAATAGTCCACTCACATCACTATAAAGAGTAACGACCACTATCATATTCTCTATGTGAATGGTATAATCCCTAGCTCCTTCAAGTAAACCTTAAATCTAGAGAGCACATAGAACCATGGTTGAGGTCACTGCTTGTACATTACAGTTGACCGAAACCTGTTCTGGCCCCTGTTCTCATGGAATCTTTCTTGACTAGATTGCTTGTACTTTCCCCTTTTTTCCACTTCACTCTGGTATCCATGGCTATTTAACGAGGAATACTCACTCCCTCTCCCTCTCTCACTCTCTTTCTCTCTCTGTCTCTCTCTCTCTCTCTGGATCTGATCAATTACTTACTGGATCGATCCTCTCTATAAACAATATCAAAAAGGAAAAGAAATCTAATCAGAGAATGAATACTATCCCAATTGAGAGAATCAACATCAAATCCTTAACTTTGTCAGACAAATAAGGAATTATATATGTTCAAACAAGGAAACTACTACACCTAAGACTCTATAAATAAAGATACAAGGTACAATCAAAAGGAGACAATGATTCTTATTCACAAAATACATATTATTCATTATTTTCTTTACCGACTTGATCGTCGTAAAGCTTTAGGCCAAGACTTCACCAGTGCCCCAAAGCTTTGCAAATCATTCTTATGGGACCACTGTGATTCACAATTGTTTTGGCCAGCATCCACTTGTATCACAAACTCAAGAACGTAATCAAAGAATTTTTAACTACCACTACTACAGGAGCCAGTAAAATATGAGTTCTGTGACAAACAAGCCCAAGCATTCTCATGATTAGAAGAGACAAACTAATCTCATACTTCTTGAGATAAGTAGAAATTGAACTATGACATCTCCTTTAGAAAGAATCACATGTGGCCAACTGAACTAGTCCTAGTTGGTTTTCTAACTAAAATTGCTTCTTCTTCTTTTTTTCTTCTACAATTGTTTTATTTTCTTTTGCAATCTTTCAAAATTCAAACAATCCGCCCTCTATACTTCTTCATTACCCATTCTTCACTGTTCACTTCAAATTACAACATCGTGTATTGAATAAAACTTTAATTAGTAATACATTTCAATAAGCAGAATAAATTTTGAATAAATAATTTAAATAACATAAAAAAATTTATTAAATCAAAATTTATATTAGTATATTAAATATAGAAAAGACCCCATGATAATGTTCACTTTAGATCTCAATTTCTATTGAGCTAATCCTGATTAGACCTGATTTCCATTAATTAGAAAAGTAATACAATAAAATGTTCCATTGTATCGTTACTGCAACATTTGACATTTCCAAATAAAACTGTTCCTCTATCAAAATTGTTGGTAAAACAAAATCGGATCTTGACAAGATAGAAAAAATTCATATTTCAAATCAGCTACCTCAAATTCAATGCTTACATGTAGTGCTCCACAAGGTGACATCCACTTAAATAAACATCGTTAAAAAGCTGGACCACCAACAGAGGATGAGATATGCTTTGATAAAATCATATTGCAGCGTTGCGAGATTCACAAACTAATGCCGAAAACGTTAACCGAATTTCAAAATGAGAGCGACCCCGAATTTAGGCAGATTCGATCACTTGGTCCCGTATCTCAACAACCCAAATAAGTGAGAAAAATTGTCAACAAGAATTTGTTTGAAAACAACATTTCATGAAAGCCACATTGTCAATAAAAGATAAAACGGCGCAATCCCTTGCATGCGCAGCAATAGTCTTGGGCAATGTAGTCCGTTGGCAACCAAGTTATATAGCTTTTTCATTTTTCATTTTGGAGACATATATATAAGTAGCTTTCAACCAAATAACAAATTACCAAAGGCATGGGTTTTCTTTCTCTTTCTCACTAAAAATTTGCCACAAAGAATCTTCTTTCTCCTTTTTTTTTTGATTTGATGTCTTCTGAGAGGGAATCAATTTTTAGGTAGCTAAAAGGGACTTATCTTCTCAAGAGTCATTCTCCACCATTCATGCACACATATAAATTGTTGAGCATGTCTTGTTTTTCATTGTGATTCACACTAAAAATCTGGGTTAAAAAAAGTTTTAATTAATTAGTTGAAAATTCTTGTGAGTTTTAATGCAAGAAGCAAAGTGTTGGATGTATATTTCTGGTGAAGAATAGTAAGGTTTTTGATAGAGAGAGGGTCTATGCGCACTCACTTGTAGTCTTATCTTTAATAACAAACTTCTTTAACTCAATATCCATGTACTGATTAAGTAGTAAACTCATGCAATGCACGAAATTAAGTACTCTTCATCTTAAATAATAAGCTTCTTTAATTAGTGACTTTTTTTCCAAAGCAAAGTCATGAATTAAATTTCCACTCTCCACAAGGAGACATGGGACTAGTTTTTCTCTCTCGCTCTTGAATTGGACTGGGCTTATCTCTGTCATAAATTAGTTTACATATCCCTCTGAGTCATGAACTGGGTTGGGCTTCTTTCTCCTAGAGTTTATATATTACTACGGTTCCTATATTAATTTTTTGGTTACTGGATTTGTGAACTCTTTGATATTTGTGATGTATTGTTGGACTTCATACTACTTTACGTTGAAAGTTTGTCATATATATATAATATAATACTGTCGCTGTAATTAAAAATCATTTGTTGGGTCACCACTAATAAAATGAAGTAGCATGTTCAACGTGATAGGTACCGGGGGGGTGCAGGGGCGGGGGTGTCACGCCCCGAATTCCAGTGAACCCGAGGGCGCGAGTAACGAGACAAAAAGAAATAAAATAATAAAGAAATAAAAGATAATAATGGCAATCGCATACATTCCGTACACTATTCTGATACATACACAAGGTCTGGTCCATTTGTTCACAATATACAAAACAAGATACAATCTCGGGCTTATGCCCTTATACAATATCAAAAGCGCCCCTCGGGCCTAACATAGTCCCTAATCAGCTCATCTCCACGTCTCGTCCAGCTGGGACATCATCTGAAATGTTTGCCCCACTAAAGGGGTCAGCTCAACATGCTGGTACAATATAATGCTAATGCAAGAAACAAAACTGAGGTCATGGCATGTGCAAGTGTACAGTTATTTCTATATGGCATTCGATGTCATGATGACAGTATATGAACAATATATAGTATATAAGCAGTATGCGTGACACACCCATGCAACTCTATGCCCACCCATGTCTCATGATACGGTCTTTCCCCGCCAGCATGAGTACCTTGTATGTCTCGCTTCACGGTCCGGAATCCGTCAGGCTCGCAAGTACCTATTGGCCGATTTTGGGTTTTTCACCACAGGATCTGCACCCTCATAATGCAAAGCACCAAGTGCTTAACCCACGCCATGTCCAAGGAATCACACTATGCCGATATGCTCTGATTTCATCATGTCATAATGCAATCTCAATGATGCATCTCATTCATACATAAAGCATGCTTTCAAATGCATATTTCATAATGTCAACAGTTCTCAAAGCATATAATTCACACACTACTTTAACACATGCGATATACACATAATCATCATCCACATCATCACCCAACTTTAGTAAGATAGCACGAAGCACATAAGCATGTGAACAATCAAGCAAACATGTGAACAATCAAGGCAGCAGAACAAGTATTCCTAATCTTAATTCTATTTCTTACTTAGCACAATATATCGTACCTGATAATCGACCTCAACCCGAAAAAGCGTACTCATAGTATGGTAGGATCACAATGAGAATACCGAAGGTCAGATCACCTTCTCCTTGCCCTCTCGTGTCCCTAAAATCATAACAGGTAACTCAGTTCATTGTCATTTGAATTTATTCTATTCATCAAATTTTATGTCTTTAATTCATAAGTTTCTATTTTGCTAAATTAGACTCCACTATTGAGTCCGAGACGCCGAAGAAAATAAGTTTAGGTTCTTGTAAAACTCAATTCGGGCACTTGGGTCCAAAAGGGCAAAACAGGTCATTTTGTACTTTACACGGGTCCTTACATTTCGTGACCTCTTTTCACTAAATCGGACTCCACGATTGAGCCCTAAAATAGCTCGAGATAATAAAGTTTCACTATTTGTTTACCTAATTCAGAGTTTGTTTGACTATACTTCAATTCAGGGGCATTTTGGTAATTTTATATGTTACTACGGGTCTTTTATTTTTTGGGACTCCGTCTCGTAAAACGGACCTCACAATTGGTCTCAAAATGGTTCGAGATAGTCAAAATACACTAATGACTTGTCCCATTTGGACTCCGGATTAATTTAGAATATTTAATTAATATTTATTAATATTTTAATTCAGGTGGGTCAAAGTGTAATTACTTAAAAGTTTAGGGTTAAAACGTAATTTTTGAAATCTGAGGGGTCAAATCAGAATTTTAAAAAGTACAGGACAGAATTGTAATTTTCAGAAAGTTCAGGGGCAATTTCGTAATTTGCAAAACCCTATTCTCAATTTGGATAGCCAAACAGTGGCTAATCCAAAACAGGGATAAGATATCCCTGTTCCCATTTAATTCTAATTTCTAATTTCTTAACTCCATAGCCAAACAGCCCCAATTAGGTTTTTAATTTAAAACATCAGCGCGACACTGTGGCAGGGGCGGTTCAGCCCCGCCCGAACCGGACCCGAAACCCGGCCCGGAACAGTTCCTTCTTCCCTGATTTTTCGGCGAACCTCCGGTAGGGTTCCGGCGCCGGCGACTGTTTTCCGGCGACTTTTTCATGTTTTTAAAATGTGATTCCCTCCCTATTTTTCATGTAGATCTCATATTCAAAGTTGGTTTTTGGTTTGGCCCTTTAGATCTTCATGAAATAGCCTCAAACCGTAGCTCCGGCCAACCATGTTTTCATGATTTCGAGCTTGGTCCTTAACTGTTTCGGCCTCTATTCATCTCTAATGAGTTTCTGCACCTAATAGGGTTTGTTTCCTACCATTTAAATCAAGTTCAACACATAAAATATCAAAAATCAACTTTCACAACCGAGACCTGCAACTCAAGCTTTCTCCCTAGTTTCTCAACCATTTTATCTCATTCCTTTTGCATTATTTTCCTGATTTCATGCTTTATAAAACCCTATGATTTAAACTAAACAAATCATGCTTTTAAAATTTAAACAGAAGCAACCCACTTACCTTGAAATTTCTGATTTTCTCTCGGTTGGTTGCTTCCTCCCCCCTTCTGCTCCTCTTGGTCACTTCTGCTTCTTCCCACTTCAATCCTCTCCTTCTATTTCCCTCTTTAACACATGGATGCATACACACATATACATAGAACACTCACAACCGACTCTTTCTCTCTCCTCTCTTTCTCTTCTATTCCCCCTCCACTTGTAGCCTTCCTTGACCTGACTTTCTCTGTTCAGCCCCTTGCTTCTCCCCAAATGCAGCTTTGCATTAAATGCAAAGCTGCCCCTATATATATAGCTATATATATATATGTATATATATTCCTCACACACACACTTACATGACATCACTCACACACACCCATCCGGTTTCCCCCACATACAGTGCACATATGCACTGTTCTAAACATATACATACACACATATACATGCACATATATTACTCTACACATAAACACCTACACACCATACATATATATCATACACATGTATAAATAAAAAAAAAATTAATAATAGTAATTATAATAAAAATTAATAACGAAGGAAAATTTTTATATATAAAAAAAAAAAAAAAAATTTTCGGGTTATTACATCCTTCCCTCCTTACAGAAATTTCATCCCGAAATTTAAAATAACATAAAATGAAGGAAAATACATCACTGATCAAACAACTCGGGGTACTTAACTCGAACCTAGGCCTCACGCTCCCAAGTAGCCTCCCCGACCCCATGATGGTTCCAACGAACCTTGACCAAAGGGATGGTCCTGCCTCGCAAAACCTGGTCCCTCGAGTCCAATATCTCAACGGGTCTCTGGTCATAAGAAGCGTCACCCTCTAGCTGGAGATCTACCCAATCTAGTACATGAGAGGGGTCAGGCTCGTACTTCCTCAGCATCGATACATGAAAGACATCATGAACTCCAGATAGTTGCGGTGGCAATGCCAGCTTATAAGCCACCTCACCAACCCTCCCAAGAATCTCAAAGGGGCCTATAAATCGTGGTGACAGCTTCCCACCGCGTCCAAATCTCCTCAAACCTCGTCTGGGAGATACCTTGAGGAACACATGGTCCCTCAACCTCGAATGACAAGGGCCGCCGCCTCCTATCTGTATAACTCCTCTAGCGACTCTGGGCTGTCAACAAGCGCTGCCTGATTACCTGTATCTTGTCCATGGTCTCACGGACTATATCGGGTCCCAAAAAAAACTGTCTCCCCTAACCTAGTTCAACACACCGGTGAACGACACGGCCTACAGTACAACGCTTTAAATGGTGCCATCTCAATACTGGACTGATAGCTACGGTTGTAGGCAAACTCTACCAAAGTAAGGTGATCCTCTCAGCTACCCCTGAAGTCCATAGCGCAGTCTCTAAGCATGTCCCCTAGGATCTGAATGGTACGCCCTTGACTGACCATCAGTCTGGGGATGAAAGGTAGTACTAAACTTAGCTGAGTCCCTAAGGCTGTCTGGAGGCTCTAGCCAAAACCGGGCAGTGAAACGTGGGCCCTCTATCCAAAACAATGGATAAGGGAATTCCATGTAGTCGTACTATCTCTCAGTATAGTAATAAAAGATCAATGCAAAATGTATTTGTAACATGTGGACGTGTAGCCTTACCTATGGATCACTCACCTCTCCCTCAGCCAGGCGATGTGGAATGCATTACTTCCTCCCATTACCATCTCCCCCGTAGGCTTCGCCTCACCGGTAGGCGTGCAGCGGCGTGCAAACATCTCCACACTCCCTACTAGGGTCTGGTGCTAATCCCATCTGTAACGACTTACTCCACATGGCACAACTCATAATGAAATCCTCAAAACGCATTGGCTCATCAAGGCCAACCCCCTTTCAAATTCCATCCATGCATCACGACTCACCTTAACAACTTATCACAATAAAAAGTAAAGGAAACTTCTCACTGATCACAAAGATACCCCAAGGTCTCTCACACATGCTATGTCATCTAACCTGCCTCAAATTAATCCATAAAATCACCTAGTGATTTATCCCAATGGCATAAATATACATTATCTAAACCACAATGCAATCCCATCATCCAGTATTTTCTAAGTGCCCTAATTATCCACAAGATATCAACAGTACAGTCTAAAAGTAAGGCTATCATCTCCCACCTTAGTCTATATATAACCGAGACTAAGTGGCATGTACTAATATGGACTAGCCTATTCATTTCATGTACGCATATGTCGATTGGGCACACAAATGTAGACAGTGTAGTTTATACACTCTAATCATGAAACTTAAGTCGATATACCAAGGTTCAGAAGAAGAAAACATTAGTGAAACTTTTCACCAATTTCTACTACGAACATACATCAATTTTTCACACACATGTATCCACACACACACATAAACACGTTTAAGCATTCTTTTATACATGCATTAATAACAACCAGTCTGTATATATAAAAAAAATAGAGTCATAGTCGCAGCACTATAACGGTCACTAAGCTAGCATGCTTAAATAGAGTAAACGTACAACATTCAATAGCTAACACGTAGCTTACCACATCAGCACCCAGTATAAAATTTCATTCCAGGAATACACATATACATAAATAAGCACATAATCTGTTGTACAGGTGACCAGGCACATTTCCCAACCTTACGGATATCCAGGCTCATAGCCTATCTCACTGACAACAAGCATATAGTCTACTGTTTAATCTCATTCGTTACACTGTATAAAGGCAAGCATTGAATCCTAGATCATCAATAACCAAGTATACCCCACATTGTACAATTTCACAACTAAGGTAACAAGCACTCCTCTAATCATGTAATCCAAACCAACCCAATTCAAATTAAAGTCTAACCCCTCCTAACTCACAATAAAGTCAATCTTAAAAGGATCTATGGACATCCCATGGAATAAAGAAAACATCTCCCTCAGGAGTACACACGGTCTCTTTTCTCCTGTAGCAGCCTATACTCGTCTAAAGTGTAAATAACCGATCTATCTCCAATATATTACCAATACTAGACGCATCAACTAAGATGAAGAATCCAAATAAGGCATGCAGTCAGCTACATTTATTGAGTAATCTCTACAGATTCTTGTCAGCATCATTCTACCCCTAACGTCATGGCACATGGTGAATATGAATGAATGAGATGTACTATGGTCTATCAATATGCTAGTCCATAAACTAAACATAAAAAAATGTACCTCACGACTCTGAAGGTCCAAAAAAAAATAAGTGACTCTAGGCTGGCTATTGCATAACGCCACTCTGAGTGGTCTGGTCCTGCCTACCACCCCTCTGACTGAGAGTCCTGACACTCAATGCTATAGGTGCGTCCTGAAAATACGGTGCCGGAGGTCCCTGACCCAATAGTGGCCGTGGCAGAGGCACTTGGGTGTACTGATAGAAAATGTGGCTCCTCTAAGTCCTAGGAAATCGGCCTCTGAGGACAATTGGCCCTAACATGGCCAGCCTGGTGGCATACAAAACAAAGTCGTGGAGTCACCCGTCCTTGACTCTGTACTGGTGATGGAAATGACTCCTGACTAACCTCGATCCTCTGTCTCAAGCTGGGGTCCCTCAAAGGACAAGTGACCATCTTGTGGCCAGGCTGTTCACAATAAAAATAAATAATGGTCCCTTGGGATGTGTATGTGAATGTGGAGGAAGCACCAGTCCGGAACCTCTTCAATAGTCTCCTACCAATACGAGTCTGGGCAGGTATAGACATCTGTGTAGAAGAAGCACGAGCTCGAGACCTCTTTGATGGTCTCTTACTAGTGTATATCGGGGTAGACCTAGGGATCTGTGCTGGAGTCGCCTCGCTCTGGGTCCGGGGCTCTCTAACTCCTCTAAGCTCAACCAACTCTCTCTCAGCCATGACAGCTCTCGTCACTACCTCCTGTATAGTGTAAAGGCATTCCTGCATAATGGTCTGTTATGACATGAAAAATTTTTTTTTTTATTATCCTTGGTTAATTTAAAATTTTTGCTATTATTATTATTATTATTATTATTATGATGGATGGAAGTATGTATATGATGTGCATGATGTATATATATATATACATGGATGTATACATATATATATATATATATATATTTAATTAAATTGTATAATGTGTGCATGTATATGGGCATGTGTATATGGATGTGTGGGAGGATGCATTTGGCAGAGTGTGTGAGGTGTAGTGTCGGCTGGGTGTGTGTGTTTGGTGTGTGTCTAGTGTGTGAGAGAAGTGAGCTATATATATATATATATGTATATATGCTAGAGTAGAGCAGCTTTGCATTAAATGCAAAGCTGCATTTTGGGGGAAGGAAGGTGGCTGATATAGAGTGATAGAGGTCAGAAGGAGAGAGACGTGTGAGATTGAGTGTGATGCATAAGGTGGTCTCGGGTGGGAAGAAGAGAAAAGAGAAGGAAAGAAACAGAAAAGAGGAAGAGAAAATAGAGCTCTGAGAGAGAGTTTGAAGCTTGGTTTGGGCTCGGAGCAAGAGGGTGAAAGAAGGCACGGCTAGAGAGAGAAAGCTCAGAAAATCCGTAAGTGCACCCCTTCTGTTTTATTTTTTTTTTGGGCATGATAGTTTATTTGATGCATAGGATTTTAAAGAGTATATTATGAGGATTATTTTGCAAAAAGAATGAAGGGAAATGGTTGAGAAACTAGGGAGAAAACCTAGGTTGCAGGTCACGGCCATGGGAGATGGGTGTTATCATTTTATGTGAAAAACTTGGGTTAGATGATGTAGAATGGAACCTAGGAGATGCAGAAAACATTTAGAATAAAAATAAAGGTTGAACCATGGGCTAACAGTCACAAAAATGGAGGGAAAAGGTTCGGCCAGAGAGTTGACCGAGGGTTTGACCCTCTATTTCGTGGAGATGGGTAAGTTTTGGAGGGAAATGGAGGTTGGATATGGAATCTATGCGAAAAACCCTAGAAAAACACATTTTGAAAAGTTAAAAATGTCACCGGAGATGGGTCGCCAGCGCCGGAGAAGGCGCCGGAACCCTACTGTGCGTCGCCGGAAAGTCGGGGAAGAAGGGGGGGTCTGTCCGGGTCCGGGTCGGGTCGGTTCGGGTCCGGTTCGGGCGGGTGTGGACCGCCCCTGCCACGTGTCGCCATGTGTTTTAAATTAAAAGGGTAAAGGGGGCTGTTTGGTTGTGGGGTTATGAAATTGAAAATCTGAAATAACTAAGAACAGGGATATCTTATTCCTGTTTTAGGCAAACCCTTGTTTGGCTGTCCGAATTAGGAATAGGAGAATTCAAATTTACAATTCTGCCCCTGAACTTTTGATAATTGAAAATTAAACCAAAACTTACAGAAATTATAAATTGACCCCCCAACTATTAATAATTCTGATTTGACCCTCCTGAATAAAATATTAATAAATTATTAATTAAATTAATTAATTAATTAATTAATTTAATTATTTAAATATTCAAAAATATCCCGGAGTCCAAATGGGACAAGTCATTAGTGTATTTTGACTATCTCGGCCATTCTGAGGCCAATGGCGAGGTCCGTTTTACGAGACGGGGTCCCAAAAAATAAAAGACCCGTAGTGACATGTAAAATTACCAAAATGCCCCTGAATTAAAGTACAGTCAAACGAACTCCGAATTAGGTAAACAAATAGTGAAACTTTATTATCTCGAACATTCCGGACTCAACCGTAGAGTCCGATTTGTGAAAAGAGGTCACGAAATGTAAGGACACGTGTAAAGTGCAAAATGACTGTTTTGCCCTTTTGAACCCAGGTGTCCGAATTGAATTCTCCGAAAGCCTAAACTTATTTCCTTCGACGCTCCGGACTCAATGGTAGAGTCTAATATAGTAAAATAGAAACTTATGAATTAAAGACATAAAATTTGATGAATAGCATAATTCAAGTGACAATTAAACTGAGTTTCGTGTTATGAATTTTAGGGACACGGAAAGGCAAAGAGAAGGTGACTTGACCTTCGGTATTCTTACGGTGGTTCCACTTTACTACGAGTATACTTTTCCGGTTTGAGATCGATTACCAGGTACGATATATTGTGCTAAGTAAGAAATAGAATTGAGATTAGGAGTACTTGCTTCGCTGCATTGATTGTTCACATGTTTGCTTGAGTGTTCACATGTTTACGTGCTACGTGCTATCTTGTTGAGTTGTATGATGATTATGGATATATTGCATGTGTTAGTGTAGTGTGTGAATAATATGCTTTGAAGAACTGTTGATATTATGAATTGTGTACTTGAAGGCATGCTTTATGTATGAATGAGATGCATCATGACATGATGAGATCAGAGCATATTGGCATAGTGAAATTCTTTGGACATGGCGTGGGTAAGCACTTGGTGCTTTGCATTATGAGGGTGCAGATCCGGTGGTGAAAAACCCAAAATCGGCCAATAGGTACTTGCCAGCCTGACGGATTCCGGACCGTGAAGCGAGACATACAAGGTACTCATGCCGACGGGGAAGGACCATATCATGAGACATGGGTGGGCATAGAGTTACATGGGTGTGTCACGCATACTGCTTACATATTATACATTGTTCATATCCTGTCATCATGATATCGAATGCCATATAGAAATAACTGTACACTTGCACATGCCACGACCTTGGTTTTGTTTCTTGTATTAGCATTATATTGTACCAGCATGTTGAGCTGACCCCTTTAGTGGGGCAACATTTCAGATGATGTCCCAGCAGTACGAGACGTGGAGATGATCTGACTAGGGACTGTGTTAGGCCCAAGGGGCGTTTGTTTTTTATATTGTATAAGGGCATAAGCCCAAGACCGTATTTCATTTTACATGTTGTAAGCAAGTGGACTAGACCTATGTATGTATCAGAACAGTGTACAGAATGTATGAGAATGTTATTATTATCTTTTATTTCTTTATTATTTTATTTTCCTTTGTCTCGTCACTCGCGCCTCGGGTTCGCCGGAATTCGGGACGTGACATGGTCGCTATGTCCCTAGAACCACTAGTCTGCCCTACCTCTACTGGAGCAGGTGTAAAAGTGACGGCCTCCTCAACTGTACCCTCTGCAGAAGCAGCAACTCGGGGCCAACTATGCCATGGTGGTGCAGTGGTCCTAGGCTCATCGTGTCTAGGTGGTATAAGTCTGGGAGTAGCTTGTCTCGGTGGCATGTCTACAAGTTCAAAGAGAAGAAAAATCAATACCCCATTTTTTTTTTTTTCTCATTAGGCACATGTGTTAAAAGAACATTAAGTAGGTACTTGTCAACACTTCACAATTCCGAAGTAACCACCATAATATGTCATGACACACTTGCCTAATCAATACCTACATAACTAATGTTAACCATCACCACCCGTT
The DNA here is from genome assembly GCA_008638375.1 of Nyssa sinensis. Taxonomy (NCBI): domain Eukaryota; kingdom Viridiplantae; phylum Streptophyta; class Magnoliopsida; order Cornales; family Nyssaceae; genus Nyssa; species Nyssa sinensis. The sequence continues at coordinate 25,354,650 of CM018049.1, forward strand.
GGTCACACTAAACAACTTACACCGAGTTCTAACATAGCCCTCTACTAAGAAGGATTTTATCTAGACAATGTAATACACGCATACTTAAACATTTGAACACTAGCAAGGTTTAACTCCCAGTGAATACTATCCAAAACAATACATCTCTCCACAACCAGGGTTCAACACAAGAACATCTCTAAAAATTTAAAGAGAAACACTCTAAGTATCTATCTATACACAAAATCTCCACAGTCCAAATCCTTATTCTAGCATTTTAAGATTTGATATGTCTTTCATTATCCCTTACTTTTATAGCTAGGTGATAACCCTTCATGGATCACAGCTCCTTTCATTACTAGCTGATGGGGTACCATCCACCAACTGTAACTCAAGACCTAAGGCCAATCCAGTCTGTATAAATATCATAGTCATAGTACTATAATCCCTGAAAATTGGTTACTAACCTAGCACATTCATACAGAATCCCCAAACAACGGTCAACCAGGTAAACAACTAGGTTCACAACCTGTCTCCTAAGTAACTAGGCATAATGTCTATCGTATAGATAACTAAGTATACAACCTACACTTCAAATAACTAGGCACACCGTCTATCCCATAAAGTATACGGTCTATCACATAGACACGAGTTTCTAATCTTAGTCAACCACTACCACAAAAAGAAAATTTCGCCTGCTCCCTATCTACCAGGAAGTCAAGTATAGTGCATACGCGTGCACACCAATGCAATACGTGTGTATAAAATATTTTAGATAAAAGCTCAGTCATGTTCTTATCAGCGACTAGGGAGTACGTATAGCATGTCACAATGTACACTTAACAAATTCTCACACATTATACATGTCATGCATCTCACTACATTAAATCACATAATCATGCATCACAACGTAACATCAATCAACACGTAATCACAACAAGTCATGCTTCAAGTGTATAAAATCATATAACACACGAAATCCTATCGCATGCTACTAACAGTTCACACTAGGTCTCATTCTCTTTTCTAGGGTCTCATGGTGTTTAACAACACCCCACGGTCTCTAGGTATTCGAACCTAAGCTCTGATACCACGTTGTCACGCCCCGAATTCCAACGAACCCGAGGCACGAGTAACGAGACAAAAAGAAATAAAATAATAAAGAAATAAAAGATAATAATGGCAATCGCATACATTCCGTACACTATTCTGATACATACACAAGGTCTGGTCCATTTGTTCACAATATACAAAACAAGATACAATCTCGGGCTTATGCCCTTATACAATATCAAAAGTTTAGGGGTCAAATCAGAATGTTAATTCAGGTGGGTCAAAGTGTAATTACTTAAAAGTTTAGGGTTAAAACGTAATTTTTGAAATCTGAGGGGTCAAATCAGAATTTTAAAAAGTACAGGACAGAATTATAATTTTCAGAAAGTTCAGGGGCAATTTCGTAATTTGCAAAACCCTATTCTCAATTTGGATAGCCAAACAGTGGCTAATCCAAAACAGGGATAAGATATCCCTATTCCCATTTAATTCCAATTTCTAATTTCTTAACTCCGTAGCCAAACAGCCCCAATTAGGTTTTTAATTTAAAACATCAGCACGACACCTGGCAGGGGCGGTTCAGCCCTACCCGAACTGGACCCGACCCGGACCCGAAACCAGGCCCGGAACAGTTCCTTCTTCCCCGATTTTCTGGCGAACCTCCGGTAGGGTTCCGGGGCCGGCGACTGTTTTCCGGTGACTTTTTCATGTTTTTAAAATGTGATTCCCTCCCATTTTTCATGTAGATCTCATATTCAAAGTTGGTTTTTGGTTTGGCCCTTTAGATCTTCACGAAATAGCCCCAAACCGTAGCTCCGGCCAACCATGTTTTCATGATTTCGAGCTTGGTCCTTAACTGTTTCGGCCTCTATTCATCTCTAATGAGTTTCTGCACCTAATAGGGTTTGTTTCCTACCATTTAAATCAAGTTCAACACATAAAATATCAAAAATCAACTCTCACAACCGAGACCTGCAACTCAAGCTTTCTCCCTAGTTTCTCAACCATTTTATCTCATTCCTTTTGCATTATTTTCCTGATTTCATGCTTTATAAAACCCTATGATTTAAACTAAACAAATCATGCTTTTAAAATTTAAACAGAAGAAGCAACCCACTTACCTTGAAATTTCTGATTTTCTCTCGGTTGGTTGCTTCCTCCCCCCTTCTGCTCCTCTTGGTCACTTCTGCTTCTTCCCACTTCAATCCTCTCCTTCTATTTCCCTCTTTAACTCACGGATGCATACACACATATACATAGAACAGTCACAACCGACTCTTTCTCTCTCTTCTTTTTCTCTCTCTATTCCCCCTCCACTTGCAGCCTTCCTTGACCTGACTTTCTCTGTTCAGCCCCTTGCTTCTCCCCAAATGCAGCTTTGCATTAAATGCAAAGCTGCCCCTATATATATAGCTATATGTATATATATATATATGTATATATATTCCTCACACACACACTTACATGACATCACTCACACACACCCATCTGGTTTCCCCCACATACAGTGCACACATGCACTGTTCTAAACATATACATACACACATATACATGCACATATATTACTCTACACATAAACACCTACACACCATACATACATATCATACACATGTATAAATAAAAAAAAATTTAATAATAGTAATTATAATAAAAATTAATAACCAAGGAAAATTTTTATATATAAAAAAAAAAAAAATTCCGGGTTATTACAGGGGGGGTGGTAATTGGTGGAAGGAGAAAATAGGAAAAACAAAATATTCTGTGCAAGCTTGGTTGAGACAATAAATGCACTTGGTCCAAGTTGATTAGGACACATTGATGTGCCCAAAACATGACTTCTCCTGTATCCATAGGTTAAGATATTATCAGTCATTCCATTTGGAATAACTCTAAGGGGTCTGATCACATACAATTAGGAATTTTCTTGTATCTATAAATGATCAAGCTGATGTGCCATTATTAATCATTAACTTTCGATCTAACACATATTAATTAATCGTTAATTACAGGTCTGAAGATCAAAACTAAAGCAATCTAAGAAAAAGAGACTATCGATCTCAGAATAGTGAATCAGTGTACTGAGCTACTTCTGTTAACAAACTCCAACAAGGAAATTAACCTCAACCTAAAGATATATTCAAATCCCGACTTCTTAGGTTCCTAATCTTATTCGAAATGAGTAAGAGACAACCTATAAATAAGGCCTTAAGGTATGCCCTAACTCTCATGAGCAGTACCTATTATACAATTTTACATCTCAAATAGTCTTATTCTTACTTAACTATTGGAGTAGTCACCACCGGAGCTCAACTGGTGAATTTTAGCCCTTGTCTTGGAGGTATACGAGGAGAAGGATTGTTAGTGTTCAGCAACGTGCAACAATAGTTTGGTGTCGTCTGTGGGAATAACAAGTTCCTTTTAATCATCATCTATGGCACTGAAACTCCGTCTGCAAGGAAACCAGCAAACAATTCAACCAAGATAAGCTCCTATCAGAAGAAGCAATACTCAAAAGCAAGTTGTAGATCTTAGAGACTAGGGGATGGACCAACTCAATCAGTAGCTTGAAGCTCTAGCGAGAACAGTGGAGACTCTGGTACAAAACAGGTAGGCAATACTGCCACCACCTCCTCTAGTTCCGCCTGTGTGAACAGAAGAGAACGTACCTCCTATTCCTCCTAGCCAGAACGGAGGAAATTGGCCTCTAGCTCCACCCATTTATGCAACGGGAAATCTTCCACTTGGTCAGAATGAAGGAAACTGCAAGGAAGTGTATATATGCTTTGTACATGCATATGTTAATAATGTGTATATAACAAAATAAACCAAGAAAAGGATTGAATAAACTTCTTTTTGGTCCCATTTAGTATCACAACCAATGTGAAGTTTTGGTTTTTAATGTTTTAACTGCTAGAGTGTATACTATCATATCTAAGACATTTTGCTATTATTTAATAAATTTAATTTCTTATTATTGAGGTTCATATTATCATACATGTGGATGTTGTTATTTTATACCATGAGATAGTTAGTCCTCGAATTGTTATTGAAAATAGTTTATGTATATAAATGAGATTTATGTACATGAGATATGAACTTATGATCAAACACTTCTAAAATTATTCGCAGTCATTGACGAGACTGTGCATCTTTTCTAAAAGATAATAATACACTTGACCTCTATGTAATAGGATAGTTTATCTCAATCACTAGAGTAGTAGACTTTGGGTTATTGTATTGGTATATTTAGAATATACTGAATTGAATCACTATAAGAAACACGTCATATAAAACTGTAATCTTTGACGTGATTTTTATATTCACTATTCGCAGTAAACTCTTAATCTTGAGATAATAGTAGACTCAAGTTCTTAACGGTAGTGAATTTAAGTTACCAATGAGTGAGGTCTCTAAGATCAACACCTCGGTATCTTGAAAAGTTATTGTTTAGACTGTGGGAACATATATTTTCAAGATGGAATCTACACTCTCTAAACTAGAGAGAATGATATCACTAATGTATTAATTCAATTGATTAATCGTTGAAATTCGGATCCAGTCTTTTCAATAAATTGTTTATTGAGATGTTGACCATTTAATAGTGATTAATAATTAGTGAATTAAGTTGTCAAAATAATTAGGAATTGATTTAATGGTGTATAAGCCCAAATCTTAATTATTGATATCCAAGTAGAGGGACCCACTATATATGTTTAGTAATTTTGAATTTTTCTCTATTTCGCCTAATTAGAGTGCAATTCTAATTATATAGTAGAATTGATTAGAATTAAATAGTCAATAATTAATTAAGATTTAATTAGAAATTAATTGACTAATTGGAGCTAATTTGGTGGGATGCTAGGTCCCTTATTTTGTCATAATTTTGCAAAAACTATAAATATGTGATATAAAAGGGATATCTATACACAAGCTAATATATTATTTTTCTGCGAAAAAGTAAAAGATAAGCCTATTCTCTTCTCTGGTGTACGACTTGCATAGAGAAAAAATATAGGAAGACTTAGAGGAGTAAGAAAATGAAGATTACATCAATCTCTTATGTCTTGCTTCTTCAACAATCAAAATTATTAAAAATAAGATAATTCTAACCTCTTTTCAAGATTGTATGATTTATGTAAAGAAAAATATCCAATTAGATTTTTGAAGTCACTTCTACTGTAGTTAGAAACCCAACATTAACACCTATCCTGTTAGTGAAAATACATCAAGATGAGATAGTTAAAACCCATCTCTTCACACGATAGGCAAGAGTTCAAGCCTTATGTCGTGCACACACACTTAGAATAGTTTCCCAAGGCCAAAATGACATGTTCATAATATTTATCAATTTCTTAAATTTTTCTTTTTAGAAATAACATACCTCATATGGATAAGTATAGGATGGGGTGTCCTATTCCGAACCTTACCCACTTAAAATTCTCTTTCTTGAACTTTCCCTGAACTCTCCTGATTTGGTATCCCTATTTCGAACCTAGGTTAATTAAAAAATAGGAAAAATAGTAATAAGTCCTTAAAATAAAGAATAATGCTAGTTATACCAGATTAGTTTGTCAAAATTGATTTACTCGATGACATCATCCATCATAACACTTCTTTAAAATTTAGATAGAAAAATAAAACACATCTGTTAATTACAACAGTACCATTGACACATCATTTAGTAACCAATCTGATATACCTAACATTTTCTTAAAATAAAATATTAAATTCAAGAAATCCATGATAGTTTTTGTCTGCCTAAAAGGTCCAAATAAGGAATTCTTGATATAGAAAAAGTCCAACCGTATGCTTTTAACTTAACTTGGTTAAAAAATATAATTATTTGAACTAAAATAGACTCATTTAAATGACAAAATTAACTTTTACAAGAAACTAACACATTGCCCAACAATAAAACCTAAAATACTATACGTGATTAATTATGTTAATTAAGATTTTTTAACAAATAGAGGCACTGTCAAACACAAAAGAAATAAAATTCCTGTAATGGTATGCTTTTTTTTTTTTTTTTTACCTTTATTATATATTGAACTCTTGAATATTTGAAGGATGGGTTATTCTCTACTATAATACAATCAAGACTGTTTATGAGAATTTCCATTTCTAGCTTTCTAATATCTTTGCTTTAGACCATTCTAATTTTTCTTTTATAATTTCTTGTTATATGCTTATTTTGATTTTTGGTTAATTCAACGTCTTAGAATGTACTTAATAAAGTGGCATAAAATTTTATTTCCTAGTTACTTGTATTTTGTTAGATATGTGTTTCCTAATATGATCGTCAATTAAATTTTTTTTCAAAGTCTTAATATTAAAGTAGACTTTTAGGAAGTAAAAATTCTGTTTTAAAAGCTTTTAGTTAAATCAAAATGTTACAATTAATTTTTATATTAAAAATTTTATTTTATTCGCTTTTTAGTATTTTTTTTAAGGGTCATTCAGCCAACAATCCACTAAAAATAATAAAAATATTACACTATCCAGACCCAAACTTAATAACCCACCAAGTCCATCACATCTTATAGGACAAAAATGCTTTTCTCTGAATTCTAGCTAATGTCCGTCACCTTTGCCCAGCTTTCAAGAAAGTATTTCAAAATTTTAAAATTTAATAACTCAAAATATATAAATCAGTTTTCAAAAAATTTTATATGTTTGAGCTCTAAAAATTAAGATCTATCAAAGAAAATCTATATTTAATATGAAATTTTGAAGAAAAAAATATGCCAAAACTGTAAAAATTCAATTAAAAATATAAAATTGTACAATTTCATAAAATTTGAGAAAAAGAATATTGTAAAAATTCAATTCCGCAATGAATTTTTTTTTTTTTAATTTTTACTAGTTTTATTCACTTTTTCGAAATTCAAAAATCATGAAGCATTCTTGTACAGTGTACATAAAAATGTTATACATTATATATCAAAGCAGTTTTTACTTACTGATTGCATCAAGTAAAGCCAAGAGGATATCTCTATAGGAACCATGACATGGAATGCCTTATCAACTTGGGATTGCACCACATGTGCCATTCTTGAAAGTGTAAAATTTTACACTTTCCACATAACAATAAACCAAAAAAGAATACAATAAAAAGGTAAAAACTTACTCTCTATGCAAATTTTACAGTTTTGGAAAACACACACATACCACATTAATATTTTGATCTTTCAAAAAAAACAAGAGCCTGTCATTGATATTTTGGAACTATATTAGTGAGTTCAAATTAAAATTGGATTCAATTCAAAATTGGGTCCAATTCATATATAACAATAAGCCATAAAGGAATAAATCAAAAGGTAAGAATTTACTCTCTTTGCAAATTTTACCTTTTTGGAAAACACATACACTGCATTGATATTTTGATCTTTCAAAAAAATAAAAAAACAACAGACCATCCTTAAATCATGAAACTATATTATTGGGTTCAATTCACGCATAACAGTAACCAAAAAAGTAATACAACAAAAGGGTAAAAATTTACCCTTTCTATAAATTTTACCTTTTTAGAAAACACACACACACACACACATACCACATTGATATTTTGATCTTTCGAAAAAAAAAAAAGAGCTCATTTTTAATATTTTGGAACTATATTAGTGGGTTTAATTCACACATAGCAGCAAACCAAAAAGAAAGATAACAAAAAGGTCAAAATTTACTCTCTCTACAAATTTTATCTTTTTGGAAAACACACACATACCACATTGATATTTTGATCTTTCAAAAAAAAACAAGAGCCCATCCTTGATATTTTGGAACTATATTAGTGGGTTCAATTCACACATAACTAGTAAACCAAAAAGGAATACAACAAAATAGTAAAAATTTACTCTCTGCAAATTTTACCTAGTAGGGATTCAAAAAATTATAAAGGGCAATTTGATAAATTTCTAGCAATGATTAAGGTCGGATGAGTAATTAATCAATGATGTGTCAGAATAACTATGAAAACAACTAATAAAACCTCAGTGTGACATTGTAGGGCTAAGTGAAATTGGTAAATTATTCGGGATTAGTATGAGTCACGGGACTACACAGTCATTTACGGATCGTAGATAATTATGGAAATTCAAATGATTGAATTCAAGAGTCAGACAACATATTTGGAGTCAGAGCGTCGATATTAGCTATGGTGCCAATATTGGTGCGATTCCAAGATAGTTCATGTTCGAACACATGTGCGTGCACATTTAACCAACTAACCATATGGCACATTGAAAGATGTGCAAAGCTTCCTTAAGAAGTTTGGATGGGTATTTATAGACTTGGACACATGACATCATTTGATTGGACTAGAGGGGGATCTAATGTAGAGAGACTTGTGTGTAAGTGAGGTGCACCGTAGGGGACCAAAAAGTGGAGAGGGTACACATGATGGGACAAGTCCCTTCCCCCAATGTTCATTTTTTTCTACTTTCCCTCCCTCACACGTATCCCACTCTCTCACACGTATCTGTATCTCTTTCTCTCTCTCTCTCTCTCTCTCACACACACACACAAACACCCGAATGTATTTGTGTAAGTGTATATATAGGAGATATATATATATATATATATATATATATATAAAAAGAGAGAAAGAGAGAGATACAGATATGTACAAGACTGTGTGTGAAAGAGGGAGAGCTATGAAAGAGTGTGTGTTTGGTGGACTGAGAACCAGAGAAAGAAAGAAACAGTGTGTGGGTGTGTGTGTGTCTCAGTGTGTGTGTTGTGGGTTTAACATATATGGAAAGATCAAACCAGAGGAAGAAGAAAATAAGGGAAAGAGGGAAAATGGAAGGAGAATAAGGACTGGAATAAAGACATGGGTGGTGGCAACCATGAGAAAGCACCGAGCTTTCTTTCTCCTCAACATTTTTTTTCTTTTTAGTGGCAGTGACAGTAGTAGGTAGGGACTTCTAGGACTCTTCTTACACCTCTATATGTGATTCTAAGATGAGTGTGTGCTTGATTATGGTTGTGGTGCAATGTGTGCATATTTATATATATATATATATATGAACTAGAATGTATATACATATAATTTAGAAATCTAGTTTGGGCAAAATGAGGAAGATTCAAGGAGTCTTGGGCATCAGGAAGAGTTCCTTAGGGGCCCAGAGAGTGAAGGAAGAGGAAAGGAAACAATGAGGGTTACCAGAGAGAGTGTTATAACATGAAAAAAATTTTTTTTTTTTATTATTATTATTTATTCTTGCAATTGTTAATTAATTATTATTATTACTATTATTATTATTATTATTATTATTATCATTATTAAGAATGTGATGTGTGTATTGTATGCGTACAATTATGTGTATGCTACATGTGCATGTATATATATATATTATATGCATATTTAAATTTGGAGAATATATATATGTATTTATTTGTGTATATATATATATATGTATATAACAGTGCACAGTGCACTGTGTGTACAGTGTGTGCATGTGTGTGTGCCGGTTGTGTGTGTGTGTGTGACCTTGAGTGTTACACACTCAAAGGGGTATGGGTGGGGTTGTGTGTGTGAGTAGAGTTCAGGGAGTGGGGGGAGTGCAGAATCAGCAGAGAGTGGTTGGCCTTGGGGAGAGAGAGAGAGAGAGAGAGATATATATATATATATATATATATATATATATATAGAAAGAGAGAAAATAAAGAGAAAAGGAGAGCTAGTCTCGGTTGGAGGAGAAAAGTGAAGAAAGAAGAGACCGAGGGCAAAGAGGAGAGAGTTTTGAAGAAGCAGAAGCAACCGGGAGGAACTGAAGGAGAAGGGAGAAACCTGCACAGAGAGAGAGATCTGAAAATTGGTAAGCATATACGGTTCTGTCTTTAATTTTTACAATGCATAAATTGTGTATTAGAATATGGGGGCTGGTAGAGTATCAAAAATGGAAGATAATGCAAAAATAATTATGAAAAATGGTTTAGAAACAAGAGAGATATAGGGAGTTGCAGGTCACGGTTGGGAGAAATGAGTTGTGTTATTTTATGTGTAAACCTTAGTTTAAAAAAAGGGGAAAAACATAGGGTGAGGTGCAGAAAGTGAATGGGATTGAATTGGGTTCAAAACAGTGGGGGAAAGTGGGGAAAAATGGGTGGCCGGAGAGTTGACCGAGGGTTTGACCCTCTATTTCGTGGAGATGGAGGAGGTTTTGAGGGAAATGGGGGTTGGGGATGTGATCTACGTGAAAGAAGGAAGAGGATGGCATTTTGAAAATGGGGAAAACTCGTCGGAGGCCGGTCACCGGCGCCGGAGAAGGCGCCGGAACCCTACCGCTGCTTCACCGGAAAATCGGGGAAGAAGGTGGGGTGCCGGGTCGGGTCCTGGGTCGGATCTGGTTCCGGTTCGGGCGGGTACGGGTCGCCCCTGCCACGTGTCAGCCCATTGTTTTAAATTAAATGAATTTGAACCTTTTAGAATTTAAACCTTTGAATTTGAACCTTTTGAATTTGAACCTTAACCCTGAACTTTCGAAAATTACGAATTGACCCCCCAACTGTTAGAAATTACACTTTGACCCACCTGATTAAATTATTAATAAAATATTAATTAAATTAATTAATTAATTAATTAATTATTTAATTAATTAAATATTCAAAAACATCCCGGAGTCCAAATGAGACAAGTCATAGGTGTATTTTGACTATCTCGACCATTCTGAGACCAATGGTGAGGTCCGTTTTACGAGACGGGGTCCCGAAAAATAAAAGACCCGTAGTAACCCTTAAAATTACCAAAATGCCCCTAACTTGAAACACTGTCAAACGAACTCCGAATTGGGTAAACAAATAGTGGAATTTTATTATCTCGAACATTTCGGACTCAACCGTGGAGTCCGAATTGTGAAAAGAGGTCACGAAATGTAAGGACACGTGTAAAGTGCAAAATGACTGTTTTGCCCCTTTGAACCCCGGTGTCCGAATTGAGTTCTACGAAAACCTAGACTTACTTTCTTAAACGTTCTAAGACAAATGGTAGAGTTTAATTTAGCAGAATAGAAACCTATGAATTTAAAGACATAAAATTTGATGAATAGCATAAATTCAAACAACAATGGACTGAGTTGTAATTTCTACTTTTAGGGACACTGACAGGACAGGAGGAGGCGATCTGATCTCCTACATTTTCATCCACCGGTTCAGTTACATATAGTTCACGATCTTCTAGGGTTGATACCAACCCATCAGGTATGGTGTTTTGCTAGTGTTAGAAATGAAGTTCAGTTAGGAATATTTGTGAATGACTGAATGCTGGATGTGTTTACCTGTAATGTGTTTACCTATTTATTTGGAATTGGTGGTTCACCTGATTACATGTTACTTGTACCTTATGAATATTTAGTGAATGATGAATGTGACTCATGACATGTGTATATGTTGATTTTACGAGATATGCTTGCATGTGGAATCAGTTAGGTGATTTATGTATTATTGTCTCGAGCATGCTATATTGTGGAAACCATGTATCATTGAGATTGCATTGGCATATTGGCATCTGATGAATCCTTTGAGAACATGGCGTGGGTAAGCACGCGGTGCTTTGCATTATGAGGGTGTAGATCCTGTGGTGAAAAACCCAAAATTGGCCATTGCATTGGTACTTCGTGCCATCGGAGAGTACCCGTAAATGAGACATGGGTGTGGCATAGAGTTGTGCATGGGTGTGTCATGCATACCATTCATATATATATTATTGCGATGTTTGGATATCATTTAGAAATAAATGTACACTTTGCACATGCCACGCCTTAGCTTTATTTCTGGCATTAGCATTTCATCATACCAGCAGTTGTGCTGACCCATTCGTGGGCAACATTTTCAGATGAGGATCCTCCAGCCACATGAGACTTAGTGATGCCCTGAGAGGGCGAAGCACGTGATGTATTTGTGATCCATGAGACTTGTATTTTGTTATGTAAGGGCTTAAGCCCGAATGACTGATGAACAATGTATTCGATGTTACTTTATGTATGGATGATGATGGACGCATGTTTAGTGAATTTAATTACTTTTGTCCTTTTATTTATTTTACTTTCTGTCTCGTTACTCGCGCCCCGGGTTCGCGGGAAATTCGGGGCGTGACAGAGAGAAACAACGAGTTGCAGTCGGGTTGCCGAAAAAAAGATCTCCATCGAAGATCCGTGGATTAGGAGGTTTCAATCCTTGATGTTTTAGGACATTTAAAATGACTTAGGATGAAAAATAATAAAAAACAATGCAAGAAAAACCATGGAAAAAAATTAGGGTTTTTCAATTTTTTGGCGAACTCGCCGGAAAAGTTAACCGGCTAGTCGTGTGCCGGCAGTCAATGGCCGACATTAACTGGTCAACGAGGTCAGCTGAGTCATCAGGTCAGTCAACTAGGTTAATAGGTTGGGCAATCGGGTCAGGTAGATGATATAGGAGATCTTTGGTTTTTTGAGGACTGTTTGGTTGCTGTGATAGAAGCTGGGATGTTTGGTTATGGACATTAGGTTGTCTGCTATTTAGGGCTAAAATCTAGAATAGGGTTATCCCTATTCTAGAAATCAAACTTGAATTGAATTAAACATGTTTGGTAACAAGGATTGGAAATTGAATTAAAATAAATTAATAAGGGTTTGGGTAATTTGGATTATTTACAAATAGTGGAGTAATTTCAAAGAAATTACGAAAAAGCCCACTTGGTTATAAAATTGAAAATAAAGCCAATTAAAATGCGAGAAGAGGCTTTCTTAAAGTTTTTAGGGATTCCGAACTCAATGGTGAGGTCGGTTTGGACATTCAGGAACCCAGAGTGGTCCCACATAAATATGTAAAATTAAAAAAATGCTCCTGATGACAAATTTAGTAATTCAAAGGCTAATTAAAATTTGGAAGGGGTTAGTCCAATATTTTTTGATGTTCGGGATTCAAATATAATGTTAGAATGAACGAATTGGGACCTGGTGATGGTCCCACCTAAAGTAATAAAATGATGATTATACCCTTAGACATAGATTAAATAATTGAATGCATAATTAAGATCCGAAAGAGACATTTTTCATGTTTTTGGATGCCAAGAATTTAAATACGGTATCAAATTAACGAACCGAGGATATGGCGTCGATCCCACATGAACATGTAAAATTATCATTATACCCTTAAGCTTGGAACAGATATATAAAAAAGTAATTAAAAATACAAGGAGAGTGTTCTTATGATTTTTAGAACTTTTGGATCAAATACCAAGGTCGATTTTGGTGAGATAGGATCTTGGTAGAAAGGAAACTTGCTCAATTAAATTATGAAAATGCCCTTATGAGTTTAGAAGACATCCAAATGACTTAGAAACAATACGATGAGGCATCCTTAGGGTCTTTGATCCTAGGAACAAAACTTTTATATCTGTTTGGGGTAACGGACACTCGGTGTGTAAGCTAATGCATAATTAACCAAAAATAAATTAAAGAATCATTACAGAACCTTAGTATTAATAGTCGGGGTGTCCTTGCAAGTTGAACTTGGAGTGTGTAAGGTTCTAATATACGTTGTGATAGACATAAGTAGTGTTTCTTTATAGTCGGGTGATGACTGGGACTAGGATTACATTATGATCGATTGGTATTACATACTTGTCATTGATTCTTATGATGTGACTGTCATTACTATTCTGATGCTTGAATCTTGTGTGATGTTATGATGAGATTGTAATTATTATTCTGGTGCTTATTATCATTATAATCTATTATAATTGTGTATTCTTGTACATTGAGATACCATGCATTGCATTGTATGGAAGTTGATGTGAATTATATTGTGGACCTCTATAGTATGGACTGAGCACACCTGAATGGTGTAGATGGATTGATGGGACAGATGAATAGTGTATGTTGAGATCATGATTAGAGACCGGGATTATTTTCGGACGGGGATTGTGTCTCCCTTTGGTTACGAATTGTAACTCCGCACGGGTGGTGGTAAATTGCCATCGGGTTAGTAGCTCGAGAAGCATCAGGCTTTTTTGGGGGCCATTAGTTGATTGAATTATGAATTGAGAGATATAAAGTTGGAACTTGGATCGCAGTTTAAATCATACACGTTTACCTTTCTATATTGAGCATCATGGCATCGCATGGACTGTATGGATGAGTATTGTAGATATTGCTCGAATTTATTATGTTGTGGATTATATTTGTTGTCTATATAATGGTGAAATGATTATACATTATTGATTGGTTGTGTCATCGATTCATATTGTATATCATTGTTTTGGCTGATTTGAACAGGAAATAGAGGTGATTCATGAGGTTTGTATATGTTAATATACTTCATATTCAACGTATATTGTGTACGTTATTACTGTTGCTGTATCACATGGAGTGGTGTCTTATTCTCTTGATTTTCATGTCTATATTTGTGATCTGGTTAATAAGATTGTTGTGTACTTGGGATTGCATATTGGACATTAGAAATTGTCCTCATCGAATTTGCATAGTTTTGGCACGCTGCTTACTTGTGTGTTTTGAAAAATCCTACTAAACGTTATAGCTTACCCCTATTGTTCATGTTAATGGCAAACACTGGACTTGTAGAGGACAGCTGTTGGAGTAGTACGAGATGGATAAAGACTTAAATAGCATTAGTTTTAGATAGTTGCTGTAAAGATTCAGAATTTTGGAATAAATTTTTTTTTTTTTTATGATATGGCAATATTTGAATTTCTTTAAATCTTATTTACTTTTAATTTAATTAAATTACATTATGTGAATGTGTAAGTATTCGGTATATTATACGTAATATGTAAATACTATGAATTTGGCATGTAAATAAAGTATACATATATTTTTGCTAGAAAGTGACCCCTATATATATATATATATATATATATATATATATATGGTTGGAAGCTTCAAAGAAGCTACGGAAACAAGGTACCAAATTATTTAAACATATATATATATATATTATAAACAGTGAATTGCCTCAACTATATATGTATATATAATATAAAGATAACATGTGAGGGACAATCGGGAATGGGGTAGAATGTTCCAGAGGCAACTAGAGCAACCGACCTATTTCATTTCTGGATCCTTCCATTGCTTATATATATTGTACTGAACAGTGCTCGGGAAGGGGATTTTGGGATCCACATCTCCATGATCTGATCTGTATCTCCTGATCCTCGCCTACCTCCTGAGTTTTCCTACATTTCCTTTGTCTGTTTGGTACCGATTGGGTCAGCTAATGTGCCTAGATAGATCTTTGCGTAAACGTTTAAAGGTTGATTGATTTAAGAGTTGTAAATCAGAAAAATCGTCGCAGTTGTGTAAATTAATTTGGGACGCAAGAATCAGCTCGGCTGCTGGTGTTTGAAGCAGGACGGAAGTGAAACGATTGTAGCTCCATATTTTTTAGATTTTTCCCTCCCCAACGATCTTCCTAATTAGAGATAGGTATATATTTGATTCTTGGAATTTTTAATCTCTAGTGGAAACTATAATGTAGTCACAATAGTAAGTAGCTATTGGGCAAAATTAGAAATGGGTGAGATTACTTGATTCTACTGCAATAGGGGAAACCTACTATGCCGCAACTTGTTAGAAATTAAATTTTAAAACTAATTCATTCTTGAAGTTAGATGTTGGCTGGGAATCACCATGTTAATTTGTGCAGAATTGATTTCTTGTGTAGCATGAAGTTTGAAATAAGAGAAATTAGGTGGATTGGTGCGAACGTTGGTGCGACTGGATGTGGAATAGAATTCAGCTATTGAATTGAACATGGGACAACCTTTGATTAAATATAGTTCAGTTGATAAATGGAGTGTAGTTCAGATTTTAAATTAAATAAAGCCTTAGCTATTGAATAGAAATTTGGCAAGAAAAATTCTGGATAGCGGTTCTGTTAGGGACACGTTCCAACAGGGACTGTTCTTTAATTGTAATGGATTTATCAAGGGACACATCTATAGGTAAATACAAAATGTTGATGTGATAAAATCGCTATTAGCTATTATAAATTTTAGTTGATTGTTCTTGTAAAATACAGTTAAGCTAACCTTATGTCCCTGTAGCAGCTTTGAGAAATGCTTCCCAAATATAATTCGTCCCTATAACAGTAGCTGGAGTTCCAGAACTGTTAACCCTTTTCTCATCACACTACTGTCCTAAAAATAACTATCAGCAACATCAATTGGTGTTTGTATTTCATTTTTTTTTTTTTTTGATTGGGCCTTTGATCAGGGAAATTGTCCTAAATAGCTACCTTTGCTGAGGCAGAAATCATTTCTGTTCCTGCACCAGTGATGAATAAACCACCATCCTCTCCGTCATTTTGTTGACAAATCTGCAAGTAGAGGTTGCAGCAGTTAAGTTTTTTGGTTACCAATTTTCCCACATTCAACTGTTCGAAATTAGCTACTCTCAACAACAGTTGACTGCTGTTCTACCAACTTCTTTTTAGTTGGATTCTATGTAGTCTGTCTACAAATTGGTGACTATGAATTGTAACTGACTGCTGTGTCTTTACAAAAGCATTACTAAACTTAAACATGTAATCTGGTGCCCCCGCTACAACAGTAAAATCTGCTTTCTCAAGTGTGATTCACCCTCCACAGCCACAACATATTTACATGAAAGGAGTAGGTAACAATTGTAGCATTGGTATTGGTTTTGATTCCAGAAGTCAAACTGAGGGGCATGGAAACTTCATATTAAAATCCAACATTTATAAAGTAGCTAGCAAATATTTTAATAAAATTTAGGAACATGGAACTAATATTAAATTCAAGGCCTAAATACCATGAGTTAATGCTAGTAATATATAGGCCACCAAGCTGAACCAGACTACATGATTATTAATTAATATCTGTGATTACTGTTCTAGGACTCCTGGATTTAGTATCAACTAGAAGGGATTCTGAACTAGTTTCAACGAACTCCGATTGAAGTAAACCAATAGTGAAACTTTATTATTTTAAGTATTCCGGACTCAATGGTAGAGTCTATTTTAGTAGAATAGAAACCCATGAAATAAAGACATAAAATTCGATGAATAGCATAATTCAAGTAACAAATGAACTAAGTCATATTTTATGATTTTAGGGACACTGAAAGGCAAGGAGAAGGTGGTCTAGCCTTCTGCATACTACTACTAGTTCCCCTATACTACAAGTACGTCTTCTTGAGTTGAGACCGACTCATCAGGTACAATATATTGTGCTAAGTAAGAAATAGAATTAAGTTTAGGAATGATTTACATGTTGATTAAATGGATCATATATTTATTTGTTTAATGTCAGAAAATCACATTAGGAATGTTGCTTTAAAAAGAAACCTTGAGTTGATTGTTTATGTTACTTATGTGCTTTTTGCTGCTCCATGGAAGATATGATTTATTCTATGTGTTGGGTTATACGTGATTTATATTTTTGGAGAGTTGTTAAGATTGTGAACACATGGCTTGAGTATGTATTTTCGTTGATCATGTATTGCATACATTCATGTGGAAGATGTTTTGTTATTCAGATGTTGTGATTGCTTTAAGTGGAATACATTGTTTAAAAGTATGCTCCATGTGTTAGTAAATTGCTTATCTGAGATTGTGTTATTGCATGATAGAATTAAGGCATATTGGCATCGTGTGATGCATTGAAAGCATAGTATGGGTTGAGCACGTGGTGCTAAGCATGGTACTCAACTTCCATCAGATGTGTTCTGAAAACGAGATATGGTGCTCAGCTTCCATCAGATGTGTTCTGAAAACGAGATATGGTACTTAGCTTCCATCAGATGTGTTCTGAAAACGAGACATGGTACTCAGCTTCCATCGGATGTGTTCCGAAAATGAGACATGGACATGGCATAGAGTTGACATGGTTGTGGCATAGAGTTGTGTGGGTGTTTCATGGGCATTGTCACTATTTTGCATGGATAATCTGGATGGCATGTGGATTATTGCTATTACGTGGCATGGACGATTTGGAAAACATGTGGATCATTATTATTACATTGCATAAATGAATTAGAATGCATGTAGAGATAAATGTACACTTGCACATACCACGCCTTGAATTATGTTAATGAGTTGGATGACATGTAGATTATTGCTAGTACGTTGTATGATGATATTGAATGACATATAAATATAACTGTACACTTGCACATGCCACGCCCTTAATTTTTTTTCTTGCATTAGCATTATATTGTGCCAGTAGTTGAGCTAACCCATTCGTGGGACACCATTTCAGATGATGCTCTCAGCACTTGAGACTTGAAAGAAAGTCTTGCGGAGTGGAGGAGACATGAGCTTAGAATGATTTTGGCCCTTGGGGGCATATTTTGAGATGTAAGGGCTTAAGCCCGAAAGACATGTTGAATGCTTTTATTGATTGTACTTTACATAGATGTACATTGAAGGAAATGAATGTAAGTTTGAGTTGAATTTGTTAGATTGCCCTTTATTTTATTTTCTTTTAGTTTCGTTACTCGCGTCTCGGGTTCGTGAAAATTCGGGGCGTGACAGTTGCATTCATTCATTTTATATTGTAAAGGGTGCATGTACACTTCTTTGACATAACGTATATGTTGTATATTGACCGTTAGAGTCAGCTCTGAAACTCACCTTATTATATATTGTTAATGAATATTTTTAGTTCAGTTGCGCTTTATTATGATCTATTTCATTTAATCCCATTACGGGACTTGAACAAGTCTAATCATGAGAACGAATCGAAATCAATTAGAGAGAAAATGTTAAAGGAAAATTAACTCTAAACTAAAAGGACTATACCGGATTCACTTGACTAGGATTATTAGTCTCAATCACCTACGTATCTTTTAGCTCAAGGTCTCGGTGACCCCTTAGTCCGGGCCATCCGGGATCAGGGTGTTACATACCTTTTGGAAAACACACACAAAACACATTGATATTTTGATTTTTCAAAAAAACAAGAGCCCATCCTTAAACCATGGAACTATATTAGTGGGCTCAATTAAAATAGAGTTTAATTCACACATAATAGTAAACCAATATGTATAAATTTAAGGTAGAAATATTTTTCTTATCATTCAATGCTAAATACGCTACATGAAATCTAGTTTTAGAATTTAATATGATCAATTTACAAGTTCACTCTCAAATTTTCAATTCTACTAATTAAATACATAAATTCTTTAATTATTACAATTTTTAATACCTAATTACAGAGCTTTGTCAAATAACTAAAAAAAAAATGATAACTTGTCCTTTTAATATTCAACAACATTTTTATACTATTGTAGCCAACCAATCAGCTACTCACTTTTGGTATGAACCAAAGTTCTCTCCGAGGTCTCCACTTCAAGTTATATTAAAGCCAAAGTAATATTTGGAGTCTTTTTGGGTAGTCTTAATTGTAGTTGGAATAATACTCTAGTGAGGATTAGTTTCAACCATGTTTGGACGGCAGGATAAGAGGGTGGGATAGGATAAATGTTATCCTATCTCATGTTTGGTGTCTTCAATTGGATTGGATATTTATATCCCATAAACCATTTATATCTCACCCTGGGTAAGATATAACTTATACCAATGGAGTGGTGGTATTTGAGTTATCACATACCATTGGAATAAAAATACAATGCCACATCATAAAAAAAAAAAAATTACAACACCGTAATATTGAGAAACAAAGACGTTGAAGAGTCGAGTTAAAAACTCCAAAATGTTCCTTTTTTCATTGTTCAAATTTATTTTTTTGTTATATTTTAGATTTTTTAACGCATTTTTTGTGTCAATTAATGGACTGTTATATATATATATAATTGATTTGGATAATTCTTAGTAATATGGATTATGATTTTTTTTAGTCACGTAGAAAGTGAGAGATTGTTATATTGTAAATGATGTTTTCATAATCACATTATAAAATACTGTGATTATGGTTATTAGATTTTGTAATTGATTTGTGAATAAAATTTTAATTTTAGATACGTCATATGCATATATTTGAAAAACAAATTATATATATATATAATTGATTTAGATGATTCTTAGTAATACGGATTATGATTTTTTTTAGTCACGTAGAAAGTGAGAGATTGTTATATTATAAATGATGTTTGCATGATCACATTATAAAATATTGTGATTATGGTTATTAGATTTTGTAATTGATTTGTGAATAAAATTTTAATTTTAGATACATCGTATGCATATATTTGAAAAAAAAAATTAAATGACATTCAAAAAATTAATTTTTGAAGACCTTCAGAAAAATAGTGCAGAAGAAAATAAAAAATAAAAAATAGTTATATCTGAACCTTATATCCGGAAGGCATCCAAACACAAGATTGGAATATAAAAAAATATTCAGACCTTTTATCTGGGTCAGTTTCAAATACTAGATTGGAATATTCAATATTTCACATGATTTTATATCCTATTTGATCTAACTATATCCTATTCAACCTCGCCTTTTTATTCGGTCATCCAAACAAGGTCTAATAGCTAGTGTAAGATTAGATATTGTTATTAATATAAGGCTTAGAGTTAATATTAAAGAGAGTGAAAATGGCCTAAAAATTGTGTGGCCATGAGGGTGCCGAAAGCCAAAGAGGTTATGTGCATGTGGCGTTCTGCAAAGTAGGCCTTATGCCCAATTCTTCTTAGAATAGTTTTTCTTTTATTCAATAAAACCAATAGATTGTGAATTTTGTTTTCTATGATTATATCCTTCCTTTTATCCATCATATTAAGTTGAGATTGTGAGTTTTTGTTGCTTTATTATTTGGGTGATTTGTTTTGTTATCGAAACTATTAGAGGGATTTTAAATAGGGTTTTTTGGTGTTAAGTCCTTCTGTAAGGTGGTAAATTTTTTTAAGATCCACATTATTTATGAATAAAAGGTCAAGGACGGATGAATATTGAAAATTATTCAAAAATTCATTTTTACTGAGGTGGAAGTTGTTATATTTTCACTATTGACCGTATTGCCTTTAAGCAATCGTTTTGTTATTTTTAGGTAGCTATGTGATTCATGGGATTTTTAGGAGAGTTTTTTTGGTCGATTGATTAGATTTGCCATTTTTGTGTGAAATTCATTCGATTTGTAATTTTAATTGATATTGATCCATTTATGATCATTTCTATCGGTAGTCGAGTTCTTGTTTGCATTTTTTTTATTTCATCATTCGATTGATCTTCTTCTTCTTTTTAATTTTGTGGTTGTTTTGAGCTTGAGATATAGTAGACATTTAGGTATTTCTCGACTTTACATTCATATTGATCCATTTACGATCATTTCTATTGACAGTCAAATTCTTGTTTGCATTATTTTGTTTGGTCGTTCGATTGATCTTCTTCTTCTCTATAATTTTTTGTTGTTTTGAGCTTGAGATATAGTCGACAAACAGGCATTTCTAGACTTTACATCTATATACGATCATTCTGTTGTTTTAAATGTTAGCTTTTTTTAGATTTTGTGTTTTTAGATCTATTTGTGTTATGTAATGGTGTAGTTGCATTCTGATATAATAGAGTAACAGTAAATTTGTATAGTTCCATTGTGGTTTTGTTCTTTTTTAGATATGTGAATGGTTTTTATTTTGTTTTGGTTTTTTTGTTTATTTTGGTGTTTAGTAAATTTTGTTGTTTTGAATTAAAAATGAGGTTTTGTTTGTTGATTTGTTTTTCATGTGACTATTTTTTTAGAAAAGAGTAAAATTTTACTTATATTAGTTGTGTTTTGGATTGAGTTAATTTAGATTTTTATTTTTTGTGTTGTGATTGAGAGATGTCAATATTGATTTATGTCTTTATTGTGTTATTTTATAGATAATAGATTCGAGAATTTTATTTTTGGTTAAGTATGGTAGTTATACGACAGTGTTTAAATGGTATGAGAGATGTAGGTGTGTTTATCTGAAGAAGTTCATTAATTGTAGGTGGAATAATTTGTTTGGTGAAAGTTTTTGGTGTATTATTCTACCCAAGGGCATCTGAAGTGCATGTTAAAGAATGAAGATGATTTTCTAAACTTGTTCTGTTTGTTACAATTGGGTAGTGATTTTCATGTTGATATTTTTGTTAAGGATGTTGAGTTTGTTGCTGATGTTAATCATTCAGATTTGGAGTTGGTTGAATGGTTTGAGTCATGATGATAATGAGACTGATCTCCTGCCTTTGTTTTGTACTCATGAGGAAAGGTCACTGTTGTCTTCTAATTGGGGAGAAGGTATTTGCAAAATTGGTCAATGGCTTGAAGGTAGAGTTGTTAAGTTTCGTAAATTCTTTGTATAAGTTTTCTATTGAGCGTGGTTTTCAGTTTAAATATTTAAAGAATGACAGTGTTAGAGTAATCGCAGAATGCTTTTTTAGGGAGTCCAAGGGTTGCATGTGGCATATGCATTCTTCTATTGAGAAATCAAATGGTTTTGTTTACATACAGAGTTTGAACAGTTTGTACAATTGTGTTGTTGCTACACGTAAGATAAAAAATCCTCATATTAGCTCTAATTTGGTGAGTGATGTAATACTTGAGATTGTTCGGGGCAAACCATTGACTACTTCAAGTGATGTTATTCATTTGTTCAAGCAAAATTATGAAACTGATATTACTTATCACCTTGCATGGTTAGGTATTGAAAAATCTAGAGGTAAATTTGATAGGGATGAGGCTTTATTATTTGATAATTTGAGGTGGTATGCTACTATAATTAGGGAGGTGAATTCAGATAGTCATGTAGAACTTGTCACGCCCCGGATTCCCACGAACCCGAGGAGTGACTGAACGAAATAAAAGAAAGGAAAAGAAGTGACAATGCAGTAAATATAATTGAAGTATCCCTTGTCATTATTCCTAAAATTCTTTCCAAGGTTAAAATAAAACGGTTGCCATTCCACTTTAACTCAAAATGGTCCCCAAATGTCACCCTAGTCCTTGTCCCCATTAATGTTCCAATTAATTTAAGCCATATTCAAAAATGATCCTTAAAACAGCCTTAAATCATCCCCAAGAATTTCTCTAAAATGATGTCTCAGATGACCCCAACAATGGTCTAAGGCATGGACAAATGTCAGCCCAAAGTTGGCCCTAGTGGACAGCCAAACATGGCCTTGAAATCTAGGTCATAATATGGCCAAAACATGGCCCAAAAAAGTCCCTAAAACAGCTCAAAAGGAGCCCCCAAACATGTCCCAAAAACTGGCCAAACATGGCCCAAAATAGTGTCCAAATATAGTCCACAAGGTGTCTCAAAAACGGCTCAAAAAGATGGTCAAAAGGGTGGTGAAACAAGGCTGGATAGCAGGGTGTCACTGCAGGTGGGACAGTAGGGGCAGCACGCAGCAGGGCGAGCGGGGACAGGCAGCGCGGCTGGGCTGTGTGGGCGGGCAGGCAGGCTGCGCGCGCGGGTGCAATTGGGGCATTGTAGCAACAGAGGCTTGATTATC
Source organism: Nyssa sinensis (assembly GCA_008638375.1). Classification (NCBI taxonomy): domain Eukaryota; kingdom Viridiplantae; phylum Streptophyta; class Magnoliopsida; order Cornales; family Nyssaceae; genus Nyssa; species Nyssa sinensis. Next base: position 25,378,093 of record CM018049.1, read on the forward strand.
TGATTTTTCACTGTTCATGGCTGCAACCAATTTATCCATTTTTGAATTTTTTTTCCAAGTCTTTTAAGCCTTGTTTTCTTCCCACTTTTAGCCCCCTTGTTCAAGGTTCCTAAACCCCCATTTTGACATTTTTTTTCACTCCTTTTAAAAAGTCATTTACACACCTATTTCTCATTTTGATTCTACCAAAATTTGAACATAGTTTCCCCTTATTTTCCCAAGTATTTTCATCACCTAATATTCACAAAATTCACATACACATTTAAGTAAACAATCCAACAAATTTTTCACAACATATATGATTCTTATTGCATCAACAATCCACCCTCACCCGGTGGCCACAAGTCCTTCAAAATTAAACATGTACTAACTAGGTCCAACATATCCATACAATACACCTTAAACCATAATTATCATACATTCCTTTGAGTTACAGTTCATACAAGGTAAAATGGACCAAGGCCTAAAGTTTACAATTTTTATGTCAAATATAAAATACAATAAAGGGGGCTTATGCCCATACATTCAAAACATGCCCCCAAAGGTCAAATCTTCTACAAAATCCATTTCCTTCCTTTTTTTTCAACACACAAGGAAGTCTCAAGCAGTTGGTGCCTCATCTGAAATATATTGCCCACAAATGGGTCAGATCAACTGCTGGTATGATAACTCACTAATACTAGCAACAAATTTAGGACGTGGCATGTGCAAGTGTACAATTTCAAGATATAATTTCCCTTCCCATTGTTTAATACAATGCAACACACTATGCGTGACTCACACATGCAAACTCTATGCCATGTCAACTCTATGCCACACCCATGTCTCAGTTTTACGGATCGCATCCGATGGTCCATCGAGTACCACACCTGTTTCACGGACTGCCCCCGTCGGGTCAATCAAGCACCGATACATGTCTCGCTTCACGGTCCGAATCCCATTGGCATGCGAGTACCAAATGGCCAATTTTGAGTTTTTCACCACAAGATCTACACCCTCATAATGCATAGCACTTCGTGCTAAACTCACACCATGTGTCCAAGGAATTTCACTATGCCAACATGCCATGATTTCATCATGCAAATTCAATGTAACAAATGATCAAACACATGGTGTCCCTTTTTAAGTCATACATTAAACCCCACATAATTCATAACTTTAAATTCCCATAAATTGCTTTACATAACATAGGTCACAACCATACGCCTTAACACATTTCTCAAGCCACAATATCACAATTTCACCAACCACAAAGAATTTTATAAAGTCAATAACATCACATAAAAGACTAATACATTACACAATCAATTCCCTTCCAAGATGTCAAGTAAATATCACCTAAATACACATCAAATATAGCAATCAAATACAAAGACAAGATAAGTCATCCTCATGGCAACAAAACATCAAATAAACCAAGGAATACATAAAGCCCCAAATTTCTAACTCTAAGTCTTTCAAAGTAACACCTCTTAGATAACTTCCTAACATTAAATAAACATCTAAACTAGTCAATTAACATGCAATAAGGTAGGAAAAACTAAATCTATTCCTAGCTTAGCAAGAAATCATACCTAAAATCAGTTTTTCTCCAACTGTAGAAGATGTACTTGCTGGATCAACAAACTGTTTGGTGACAATATAGATCTTGGGGAGGGCAACAATTCCCTAGAAGGGACCTAAATGAGATTCCAAGTGGAAAGGTGTGTTTTGGAGGCTTGAAATTTGAAAGAAATAAGGGTTTTTCTCTCACCTTTATGACCTGAACGTAGGATGCTCCCCATTCTACTATAAAACTGATTCTAGAACACTCTTAAGTGTTCTATTTATAATGGTGGAGCAAAAGGCATGGGGCAAATGACCATTTTGCCCTTAATGAGCCCGAAAACCCGTTACTCTATAACCCATTCCTAAACGCTTCAATTCGAAATTTTGTTTTAACCAATATTCATAAAATTATTTTAAATGAAAACTCTTAGAAGAAAACATTTTCATTTGAGGTTGGTTTAGGCCCGTTCCACCCGGGCCACCCGAACGCCCTTTTTGTCCAATTTTGAAACGGTTTCCGTTTTAGCTGAAATTTGAACAATAGCTAACTCACAATATTTTAAGCATATTTATCTTCTATGACACACTCCAAATATGCATCTAAACATGTCAAACCGTGAACTGACGCATTTAGATGCTTATACCGGCAAAACCGGGCTTTACCGACAAAACCGTGTATGCCAAATGTCCTACCGGAAAAAATGAAAAAAATTTTCTCATTTTTTTCAGATCTCTACAGAACTTGATTTTAATGTTGGTTCTAGAAGATTTAAAAGATTATTTGTGGCATTCGATGCTTGTATATATGGATTCAAACATTGTCGTCCTATGCTATTCATGGATGGTACCTTTTGTATGCTTTTGTTTTGGTTGTATATGTGTTTTTAGTTAATAATTTTAGATTGGTTGTATACAATAATTTTAGATTATTTTGTATATTAATGTGCAAAGTTTTAATTTTAATTTGTTAATGTTTTACTAGAGACCCTTGTTGTTTAAACTTTAAAATTTCATTGTCTACTAATATTTTCAGCAAGCCACACCTGTAGTATAAAATTTTACTATATGACAAGGCTTCCTATCCTAGGCATTTTATTCATATTTCTTTGTTTTCTTATTTATTGAATAGGTATTTTTCCTGTAAATTTTGCGGTTGTAGATTCTGAAAAGGTTAATTGGTCTTGGTTTTATATGCTCTTGTCCCAAGTTGTGGGGGGATGAATGTAAAATTACATTTGTTTCAGATCATAATGTAGGACTTCTTAAAGCGATTCATATTTTCTTCCCCAATTGTTACCATGGATATTGTTTGTAGCATTTAAAGGCGAATTTGAGGGATAAACTTGTCGGTGTTAAAAAGTCTTTTAGAGAAAAGATTGTGTATAAGTTTAGGAAATGTGCATATGCCTCAACGTTGTTTTCTTTTAATTTGAAGATGAGTGAATTATTGAAAGAGGGTGAGAAGAAAGTTGAAGATTTTTTGTCTAATTTGCCTTTGAAGAATTGGGCCAATGCACATTTTGAAGGGCAACAATATGATGAAATGACTTCCAATGCTACAAAATCTTTCAACTTTCAGATTCGTAAGGCCCGACAGTTGCCAGTGACCAAGACGATTGATATGATTCGGGTGATATTAATGAACAAAATTTGTTTAAAAAGAGAAATTTGTAAGAGATGGGTATGAGTGTTGTGTTCTAAATTAGAATCAAAGTTGGAGGTGATGGGTAAGATTGGAAAGTCTTGGGTAGTTAGTCAATCATGCGACACTATTTTTGAAGTGCATTCTAATCCATCAATTGTTGTCGACATTAACAAGATTTTTTGTTCTTGTTATCAATGGTAGCTAAATGGATTCCTTTCTGCTAATGCTATTATCGCAATCCGAAAGTGCACGGGTGACTTGAATTGCTTTGTTGATCCTTATTCTCATGGAAGTTGTGCCAATGAGTGTTATTCTCATTCTATTGCACCTATTGTAACAATGGAGAAGCCTGTTTTTCTTCTGAAGACGTATTAATTTTACCACCTCTATCAAAGAAACAGCCTAGGAGGCTAAGGAAGAACAGAATTCGTTCAAATGAGGGGTTGTTAAAGGAAATAAGATGTGGCAGGTGCAATCGGATGGGTCATCATAATAGAAAGAGTTGTAAAGAGGCTTTGTAAATTCATTTTTTAAGTTTTTTTTTGTCATGAGTTTTAGTCTTTTTTTGAAGTGTAAAATTTTATACTGGATGTTTTGATGAGTTTGTTGAAGTTTTGAATAGAATGACTTTGTTAATGTTTTTCATATGTTGTACAATGTTGTTTTATGATATTTTTGTTCATTTTTGTGAATCTCGTTAGCATTAGTGTAAAATGTTACACAGTATTTTGAGAGCAAAATATAGTCACTTTATATTCAAACTGTAAAATTTTACCAAAAGAAAATAGCATTACATATTGTTACTTTTATATTCAAACTGTACAATTTTATCAAAAGAAAATAGCATTACACATTGTTTCCCAGATAAAAAAAAGTAGACATGTTTTATACTACCTATTCATTTACATATAAAAAATAATAATTATATATTGTCTCAATCTTACATCAAGTTCAAAATTAGTCATTTACAATTGATGAAGCACTTTTCTTGATCCAGTAGCGTTCTTCTGTCCATGAGCTGGCCATGTAAAATAGGAATGTATTGATCAATATTACTTTCATTTTCCTTACATCTTTAACTTCAAAATCTTCCTTCAATGACTCATTATTTTCAATTTGCTTTATGATATAGCAAAGAACGATGCCACGGTCAAGCCTGCATAATAGTTAATAATTAGGATGTGATGTGTTTGTAAGAGTATTAAATTTTCTATTTATTGTGTAATATCTTTTCTTTCGATCCAAGTATCTACTATGGACAATTTGTAACTTGTGTCAATCTTGTTTGCATTTCTTGGGATGTAAGCAGTGGAGATGAAACTTATTTTTGTTATATTCTGTCTTTGAAGAATTTGTCAACAAATTACTTCTACAACTGATAAAAATGTCTATTAGTGGAATTATTGAATTATTATTTTAAAATTTACAAATTTCATTTAACTTATTTACGAAGTAAAATTTTACACAAGGTAAAAGTTAGTAAATTCTACTTACCATGTGTATTGCATCATGCACATAATGATCTGTAGAGCTTTGCTTGGGTTTGAGTGAGTTGTAAAATCGCCATTCACCGTCCCACATATGAAACACTACCAAAGTCTAGTGGTTTCCAACATTATTGTGTAGTGGAAAAATAAGATAATGAAACTTTTGTGGTGCTTCAATTAGTTTATTGTCCATTAGACATTCTCTTAAAGTAACATTTTTTCCCTCTATCAAGTTCTATGTGAATGGAGAAAAAAAGAAGTGAGTTTTAGAATTGTAGTGGAGAAAAATTAGATTTTAAAAGTTAGATTTGACTGTTACCAAACAGTGGGAAGTGAAGATGCATGGCATTCCATCGTCAAATGATTCTCCCTCTTCCAGTATTTCCTGTTACTTTCTCATTAATATCTTGCCATAGTTGTCAATGACCTAGAAATTAAATAAATATTTGTCATTTGTTTGTTTTTTAAAGAAATATATTGTCTTCATTTTATCTTGTATTCACTATGCTAGATGTGTCCTTTTCAATAATGAGATTCATGATATCTTCTAAGTTGATGTAGTTTGCTTCATCATTAGCCCACATAGTTGCTTGCCTAACGTAATTCAGAAATGATAAATAACCATCAATTAGATTGTTGAGTGTAAAATTTTACTATATTGTAATGATTTGATGTTAAGTGTAAATTTTGTACTTACTAATCTCCTTTGAGCTCATATATTTTTGTTATGAATTGGAGCTCATTATCCTGAAATAATTTGTAGACCTGTGATCTTTTAATTTCTTGTTCAATGGTCTTTTTGTATGTCTTTTTAGGCTTCTTGTTTGATTTTACAACTACAGAGACCTTATCATCAATTTCAAAGACATCATCATCTTTATTTTTTGTTGCTTTTCTCTTTGGTTGTGTTCTTGTTGGAAATTTTCTTTTCTTTGTTTCTACTAGTGCTATTGGGTTGTTTGTGGCATCCTTATTGTCATTCCCAACATTCTTTTCATTTCTTTTGCCTACCTTTGTATGTTGGTACTGTCACGCCCCAAATTCCAGCGAACCCAAGGCGTGAGTAACGAGACAAAAAGAAATAAAATAATAAAGGAATAAAAGATAATTAAGGATGATCTCATACATTCTACATGCTATTTTGATACATACATAAGGTCTGGTCCATTTGTTCACAACATACAAAATAAAATACAGTCTCGGGCTTATGCCCTTACACAATATCAAAAGCGCCCCTTGGGCCCAACATAATCCCCAATCAGACCGTCTCTATGTCTCGTACAGCTGGGACATCATCTGAAATGTTTGCCCCACTAAAGGGGTCAGCTCAACATGCTGGTACAATATAATGCTAATGCAAGAAACAAAACTAAGGTCGTGGCATGTGCAAGTGTACAGTTATTTCTATATGGCATTCGATATCATGATGGCAGTATATAAACAGTATACAGTATATGAGTAGTATGCGTGACACACCCATGCAACTCTATGCCACCCGTGTCTCATGATACGGTCATTCTCCGCTGGCATGAGTACCGCCACTTATGTCTCGCTTCACGGTCCGGAATCCGTCAGGCTTGCAAGCACCTAATGGCCGATTTTGGGTTTTTCACCACAGGATCTGCACCCTCATAATGCAAAGCACCAAGTGCTTACCCACGCCATGTCCAAGGAATCACACTATGCCAATATGCTCTGATCTCATCATGTCATAATACAATCTCAATGATGCATCTCATTCATACATAAGACATGATTTCAATTACATATTTCATAATGTCAACAGTTCTCCAAGCATGTGATTCACACACTACACTAACACATTCAATATACACATAATCATCTTTCACATCATCACCCAACATCAGCAAGATAGCATGGAACACATAAGCATGTAAACATTCAAGCAACAAGTGAACAATCAAGGTAGCAGATCAAGTATTCCTAATCTCAATTCTATTTCTTACTTAGCACAATATATCATACCTGGTAATCGATCTCAAACCGGAAAAGTATACTCATAGTAAAGTGAAACCACCGTAAGAATACCGAAGGTCAGGTCACCTTCTCTTTGCCTTTCCGTGTCCCTAAAATTCATAACATGAAACTCAGTTTAATTGTCACTTGAATTATGCTATTCATCAAATTTTATGTCTTTAATTCATGAGTTTCTATTTTGCTAAATCAGACTCTACCATTGAGTCCGGAACGTCGAAGAAAATAAGTTTAGGCTTTTGTAGAATTCAATTCGGACACCTGGGTTCAAAAGGGCAAAACAGTCATTTTGCACCTTACATGGGTCCCTACATTTCGTGACCTCTTTTCACAAATCGGACTGCACGGTTGAATCCGGAATGCTCGAGATAATAAAGTTTCACTATTCGTTTACTAAATTTGGAGTCCGTTTGATAGTGTTTCAACCTAGGGGCATTTTGGTAATTTTAAAGGTTATTACGGGTCTTTTATTTTTTGAGACCCCGTCTCGTAAAACGAACCTCACCATTGGCCTTGGAATGGTCGAGATAGTCAAATTACACTAATGACTTGTCCCATTTGGACTTCGGATTATTTTAGAATATTTAAATAATTAAATTAATTTAATTAATTAATTAATTTAATTAATATTTTATTAATATTTTAATTCAGGTGGGTCAAAGTGTAATTACTCAAAAGTTTAGGGTTAAAAGGTAATTTTCGAAAGTTCAGGGTCAGTTTTCAATTATCAAAAAGTTCAAGGGCAAAACTGTAAATTCAAATTCTCCTATTCCTAATTCGGACAACCAAACAAGGATCAACCTAAAACAGGGATAAGATATCCCTGTTCTTATTTATTTCAGATTTTCAATTTCTTAAATCCACAACCAAACACCCCCTTCAACATTTTAATTTAAAACACATGGTGACACGTGGCAGGGGCGGTCCACACCCGCCCGAACCGGACCCGAACCGATCCCGACCCGGACCCGGAACAGTCCCCCTTCGTCCCTCATTTTTTCGGCGAACCTCCGGTCGCCTTCTCCGGCGACTGATCGCCGGAAACTGCAAAATTTGATTTTTCCAACTTGATTTTCTTGGCCTTTTTAGGGTGGTTTTTGATCCTAAATGGACCTAAGGTAATTTCAGAACACTCCAACACTGTTTTGGACCTTCCAAACCGAAGGAATGGTCCCATTATTTCTTGTTACCAGTTTTTCGGTGTAATACCCTGACCCAAATCGTAACCAAGCAAGCCGAACCCAGATTATACCCGAGCGAGCCGATAAGATTTTACGTTACGATGAAGAAATAAATGGGTTGGATTTTAATAGTTTTGAATATATGGACAAGTGTCAAGGCAAACGAATAGCCAAAAAAAAAAAAGAAAAGGAAAGAAAAGAAATAAAATAAAATAAAATAATAAGAAGAAGAAGCAAAAAAAAAAAATGAAAGATAAAATAAAAATAAATACATAAATAAATAAATAAAACATGTTGTGGCACATGGATAAATATATATATATATATATATGTTTACATATATATATATATATGTATATACATTTTAAATACTGGGGGTTACAACTGAAAAAAAAAAAAAAGAAAAAGAAATGAAAGGGCGCAAGGCATGGATCAGATTTAATTTCAAACAAAACAAATGCACATAAGGATTGGAATAAAAGAAAATATTTGAGAGAGAGAAGTTGGGCGTTAAAATGGGGAGGGGGTTATGGCGCAGCAAATGAAGGGGCGGTGGGGCGGTGGGGCGGTGGTTACAGTAAGAGAGAGAGGGGGAAAGAAAAGAAAGAAAAAGAAAGAGAATGAGGGGGATGTAGAAAGGAGAAGATGAACGTTCTGCAGGCGCTTCTCTCTCTAGATTTCTCATTCTCTCACCCAATTGAAACATCCAATTCTCAGCAAATCCAACCCCTCTCACTCTATGGATCTGACCATCTCTCACGTCTCGCAGTCAACATTGTAGCCTTGGTGTCCATATCAGCTTCGTCCGATCCGTCACCATGGACTCGTGGTCGGAGATCCAGCTTAAGAAAATGGAGGCTGATGGCAACGAACAGCTCAACCGCACCATTGAGTTGCCAGATCAATGGCCGAATGCCAACTAGACGACTGTCGTTTCGATCAGATTGGTTCTCATCGGATTCACCATCAGATCGTTCCGAAGGAAAACCAGAGATTTCCTAGTTGTCAGGTTTGCCACCTGAATCAGCAACATTAACCCAAAAGATAGACTCCGAATCCCTTCCACTCATTGTCATCGCCCAGGACAGGGGATCACTCAGAACAAGGTAAACCACTGAACCTTTCGTCTTGGATTTTTAAAGCATGAATTCCTACTTTGATATAGAATCTTGTGGAGGATGGGAACTTAATTGATGCATGGAACTGGGTTGGTGTTGGAATTGAATCAAGGAAAACAAAGAAAAAACAAAAAAAAAACGAACAGAACTGAACGTGGGGAAACGGTGAAAAACAAAGAAGAAAAACTGATCGGGTGGGGCGATTTTGTTGCGATCAATTGGTTTAGATCATGTGTAATTGATTCTCTTGGGTGTAGGTAAATTTTAGAATCAAATCGGGATGGAAACTGTAGGAGAAAACAGGGAAAAACGGAAGGAAAAGGGGCTGCCGGAAAACCGCATAGCCCCTGGTGCACTACTGTTCCGGTTAATTTGGGAGTGCTCCGATACTCCGATTTGAAATCCGACAGTAGATTTGAGTTGTCCATGATCTATAGGTGTGAACCCCACTGAAAAACGTGAGAAAATCCGTCGTCGGCAAGTCGCCGTTGACGGAGAAGACAACCAACACGCTGAAGTGTTGCTGTGCGGCAGCTGGGTTTTTCGATTTTATTTTGGCCGAACCGGGTCGGGTCTGACCCGACCCACCCATTCAGATGACTGCCCAACACTTGTACTTCATGGATAAATTTTTAAATTCGAGTTTAGATAGTGTTTGGTTAGAAAGGAGAGCTATCCAATGGTTGGCTTAAACTTGAACAGGAAATGAAAAAAAAAAATGAAAAATGTATTAACAGAAAATGAAAAAAATGGTATGGGCAGCGAATTGAACCTGTGACCAAAGGGGAAAGGGTGAGAAGCTTAGCCACTGTGCCACCAAGGCACATGTGGTCTGTTTGGGCTCAAATACGATATGTATTATCCAGATTAATTAATTTAAATAAATGATTTAAATTAATAAATTTTAAATTTAATTTCGACGCCTAAATTAGTAGAACGAATAATGAAAACTTACTATTTTGGACCCTCTGAATTTAATAGTGAGGTCCGTTTTACGAGACGGAGTCCCGAAAAAAATAAAATAACCGTAGAATGCCAAAATGACCAAAATGTCCTACGTCAAAGGTGAGTCAAACAGACTCCGATTTAGTTAAGTAAATAGTGAATTTTTATTAATTCAAACCTACTGGACTCAACGGTGAAGTCTAAATTATGAAAACAGAACCCAAAAAGTAGAGGCACGTAAATGACCATTTTGCCCTTGGGTAAATTAAGTTTAAAATGGAAATCGTAAAACATAAATTAGTAAGGGAGGTATTTAAAGTAACGAGGCATAAATTCGGTAAATGTTATGAAAGCTGAAACGTGTTTATTGATTTATAGGCAAGTCACAAGGAAAGGAGAAAGTCACGGGATATTAAGACGTTGATGAGGTAAGTGGATTCCTATCTTTGATACGTGGTTTCCAAGCCACGTTCTTTCTATTACTACCAATCTTGTATTCTTATATGTACTCACTGTTATTGTTTCCCACCATGGATATTGCTCTACCTGGTGGATGCCTATTGGTTGATGTTGCATGACTGATTCATTTCATCGATGTCTATTTACTATATGCTATGTTATGATGTTCCATGTTTTGTACATTCATATGGAATACGATATAATCCTAATTTATGTTAAATGCCGAGTCTTGTGCTCAGACACATTACCCTTCTGATGCTATCTGATTGACTGGACCTACGGGTCAATTTATGGGACCTACGGGTCAGAAAGACATATGGCAATTATGGCATTTTTACGCAGTAAGGTTAATGGGCATTTTATATGCATTTATGTTAATGGGGGGTATGCCGGGCCCCAAAAGACCGAGGGTCTGCCAAACCCTGAACAGAGTAAAGGCATCATCCATGTTAATTGATATAGTTCTATGTTGATTGGTTTTGTTTTATTGGACTTGATTGTGACTGCCTCATTGTGGCAGTATTTATGTTGATGGTATTCATTGAGTCTATTCTATATTCATGCTACGTTATTACTCTTGACGGTTATTGTACGTTGTCATTCATTGGTTACCCTTGACTGTTATTGTATCTTGTCATTCATTGGCCATTGTGGCATTTTACAGTTGACTGCAATCATTGTCATGACTGGCTATCATGTTACCTTGACTTGTAATCATTTATGTCATCCCCACCCGTATTGGGGATATGCTTCTACTTACTGAGTTTGTAGCTCACCCCTCACTAAATTTTTTTCAGGTGAGAATGTTACAGAACCATAGTAGGAGATCAGGAGTTTAAGGAGACAGTTGAGGAGCATAAGAGTAATAAATGAAGTCTCTCCCATGTACTCACCACCTAAGAGTGGTTTAGGATCAGTTTATTGTTAGTTTGAAGTTTAGTCTTTGAAAAATAATTGTAATAAAGCTTCCGCACTTTAATGTCATGTCTATATTATTTACTGTTATCATTGGTAAAAGAATGGAAAAAGTAGGGACGGCCATAGGGGTCGACCCCACGATACGAGATCCGCATAGGGTGGGTTTTGGGTCGTGACATCCGGCCAACTGGTAAACACTCATGTTTGTGACTTTTAGTCGCTGCCCTTGCCCCATTTTGACTCCAAACATTTCCTGTATCTATGAGAGTTAGATCTAGGCCATTAGATTAAGTTTTGAGGCAAGAAAAACGCACCAACCCGATTATCTTGCCCGACCTACAACCCCCTTTTCCTCTCTCATTTCTCAACCATTTTGGTTGATTTTTGTCCCTAAATTCTCCATATTTCATACTCTTTCTAACCCTATACACAAAATAAATTAATCATGCTAAAAAGAATTCAGAACAGAAGGTGGCTCACCTTGGTTTTGGTTTCTCTCTCTAGCCGACCTCCCTTTCTCTCTCCCACTTCACCTCTGGTTCAAGCTCCTTGTTCCCCTTCTGTCTCTCACTCTCTCATTCTTTTCTTCCTCTCTTTACTCTCATTTTCCACTCAGCCGTGCACACAAATGAATATATTACACACACATACACACACATCCTCTCTCTCTCTCTCTCTCTAAGGCCAGACCTAACCCCACTGTTTTGGCCTGCACCTGCCACCCCATACCCCGAATCCCACTCACACACACAATCACAAGCCTCACCCCTTTGAGTGTGCAACACTCAATACACACTCACACACACACGGCACACACATCACACACACAGTGCACACATGCACTGATTTACATATATATATATATATATATATATACTCACATATAATTATACACACATACATGTATCACACATATGTATAATACTCACACATCTTACCCATATATATATATACACATAATTATGCACACATTATATTCTTTAATAATAATAATAATAATTCTAATAATAAAATAAATAACCACGAAAATTTATATATTTAAAAAAAATTTTTTTTTTTTTTCGGGTTATTACATCCTTCCCTCCTTACAGAAATTTCGTCCCGAAATTTAAAATAACACAAAACAAAAGAAAACACATCACTGATCAAACAACTCAGGGTACCTAACTCGAACCTCGGCCTCACGCTCCCAAGTAACCTTCTCAATCCCATGATGGTTCCAACGAAGCCTGACCAAAGGGATGGTCCTACCTCATAAGAACCTGGTTCCTAGAGTCCAATATCTCCACGGGTCTTTGGTCATAAGAAGTGTTGCCTTCTAGCTAAAGATCTACCCAACCTAATACATAGGAGGGGTCAGGCTGGTACTTCCTCAGCCTCGACACATGAGAGACATTATGAACTCCTGATAGTTGTGGTGGTGAGGTTAGCTTATAAGCCACCTCACCAACCCTCCCAAGAATCTCAAAAGGGTCTATAAATCGTGGCGACAGCTTCCCACTGCGCCCAAATCTCCTCAAACCTCGTTGGGGGAATATCTTGAGGAACACATGGCCCCCACCTCAAATGACAAGGGCTGCCGCCTCTTATCTGCATAACTCTTCTAGCGACTCTGGGCCGTCAACAATCGCTGCCTGATCACTTTATTTTGTCTGTGGTCTCACGGACTATATCGGATCCCAAAAAAATTGTCTCCCCTACCCCAGTCCAACACACCAGTGAACGACACGGCCTACCGTACAACACTTTAAATGGTGCCATTTCAATACTGGACTGCTAGCTACGGTTGTAGGCAAGCCCTACCAAAGCAAGGTGATCCTCCCAGCTACCTCTAAAGTCCATGACACAGGCCCTGAGCATATCCTCCAAGATCTGAATAGTGCGCTCCGACTGACCATCAGTCTGAGGATGAAAGGTAGCTCTAACTTAGCTGAGTCTCTAAGGCTGTCTGATGGCTCTACCAAAACCGGGCAGTGAAACGTGGGTCCCTATCTAAAATGATGGATAAGGGGATTCCATGCAGTCGTACTATCTCTCGACATAGTAATAAAAGATCAATGCAAAATACATTGTAAGATGTAAACGTGCAGCCTTACCTATGGATCACTCACCTCTCCCTTAGCCAGGCGATGTGGAATGCATTACCTCCTCCCATTACTATCTCCTCTGTAGGCTTCGCCTCACCGGCAGGCGTGCAGCGGCGTGCAGACATCTCCACACTCCCTGCTAGGGTCTGGTGCTAATCCCATCTGTAACGACTCACTCCACATGGTACAATACATAATGAAATCCTCAAAACACATTGGCTCATCAACGCCAATCCCTTTCAATTTCCATCCAAGTATCACGACTCACCTCAACAATTCAACACAATAAAAAGTAAAGGAAACTCCTCACTGTTCACGAGGATATCCCAAGGTCTCTCGCACATGTGATGTTATCTAACCTACCTCAATTTAATCCATGAAATTACCTAGTGACTTATCCCAATGGCATAGATATACATTATCTGTACCATAATGTAATCTCATCATCCAGTATTTTCTAAGTACCCTAATTACCCACAAGATATCAATAGTACAATCTAAAAGTAAAGCTATCATCTCCCACCTTAGTCTATATATAACCGAGACTAAGTGTCATGTACTAATAAGGGCTAGCCTATTCATTTCATGTACGCATATACCGATTGGGTATACAATGTAGACAGTGTAGGTTACGTACTCTAAACATGAAACTTACGTCAATATACCAAGGTTCAGAAGAAATAAAACACTAAACTCTTCACCAATTTCCACTACGAACATACATCAATTTTCACACACATGTATCAACACACACATGGAAACCTGTTTAAGCATTCTCTTATATATGCATCAATAATAATCAGTCTGTATATATATAAAAAAATGTCATAATCATAGCACTATAACGGTCACTAAACTAGCATGCTTATATAGAGCAAACGTACAACATTCAATAGCTAACACGTAGCTTGCCACATCAGCACCCAGTACAAAATTTTATTGCAGGAATACACATATATATAAATAAGCACATAGTCTGCTGTACAAGTGACCAGGCACATTCCCAACCTTACAGATATCTAGGCTCATAGCCTATCTTACTGACAACAAGCATATAGTTTACTGTTTAATCTCATTCGTTACACTGTATAAAGGCAAGCATTGAATCCTAGATCATCAATAACCGAGTATACTCCACATTGTATAATTTCACAACTAAGGTAACAAGCACTCCTCTAATCATGTAATCCAAACCAACCCAATTCAAATTAAAGTCTAACCCCTCCCAATTCACAATAAAGTCGATCTTAAAAGGATCTATAGACATCCCTTGGAATAAAGAAAACATCTCCCTCAGGAGTACACACGGTCTCTCTTCCCCCGTAGTAGCCTATACTTGTCTAAAGTGTAAATAACCGATCTATCTCCAACATAATACCAATACTAGACGCATCAAATAAGATGAAGAATCCAAATAAGGTATGCAGTCAACTACATTTATTGAGTAATCTCTACAGATTCTTGTCAGCATCACTTTACCCCTAACGTCATGGCACATGGTGAATACGAATGAATGAGATGCACTATGGTCTGTCAATATGCTAGTCCATAAACTAAACATAAAAAAAATGTACCTCACGACTCTGAAGGTCCAAAAAAAATTAGGTGACTCTAGGCTGGCTACTGCATAACGCCACTCTGAGTGGTCTAGGTCCTGCCTATCACCCCCTTGACTGAGAGTCCTGACACTCAATGCTGCAGGTGCATGCTGAAAATACGGTGCCGGAGGTCCCTGACCCAATAGTGGCTGTGGCAGAGGCACTTGGGTATACTGATAGTAATGTGGCTCCTCTAAGTCCTAGGAAATCGGCCTCTGAGGACAATTGGCCCTGACATGGCCAGCCTGGTGGCATACAAAACAAAGTCGTGGAGTCCCCCGTCCTTGACTCTGTACTGGTGATGGGAATGACTCCTAACTAGACTCGATCCTCTGTCTCAAGCTGGGGTCCCTCAAAGGACAAGTGACCATCTTGTGGCCAGGCTGTCCACAAATAAAACAAATAATGGTCCCTTGGGATGTGTATGTGAATGTGGAAGAAGCACTAGTCCGGAACCTCTTCAATAGCCTCCTACCGGTGTGAGTATGGGCAGGTATAGATATCCGTGCAGCAGCAGCACGAGCTCGAGACCTCTTCGATGGCCTCTTACCAGTGTATATCGGGATAGACCTAGGGATCTGTGCTAGAGTCGCCTCGCTCTGGGTCTGGGGCTCTCTGACTCCTCTAAGCTCAGCCAACTCTCTCTCAGCCCTGACCGCTCTCGTCACTACCTCCTGTATAGTGTGAAGGCATTCCCGCATAATGGTCGCTATGTCCCCTAGAACCACTAGTCTGCCCCACCTCCACTGGAGCAGGTGTAAAAGTGACGACCTCCTCAACTGCAATATCTACCGAAGCAGCAGCTTGGGGCCAACTATGCCACGGTGGTGTAGTGATCCTAGGCTCATCGTGTCTAGGTGGTATAAGTCTGGGAGTAGCTTGTCTCGGTGGCATGTCTACAAGTCCAAAGAGAAGAAAAATTAATACCCCATTAGACACAGGTATTAAAAGAACATTAAGTAAGCACTTGTCAACGCTTCACAATTTCGAAGTAACAACCACAATATATCACGACACACTTGCCTAATCAATACCTACATAACTAATGTCGACCATCCCTACCCGTTTGTTACACTAAACAATTTATACCGAGTTCTGACATAGCCCTCTACTAAGAAGGATTTTATCTAAACAATGTAATATGCGCATACTTAAACATTTGAACACCAGCAAGGTTTAACTCCCAGTAAATACTATTCAAAACAATACATCTCTCAACAACCAGGGTTTAACACAAGAACAGCTTTAAAAATCTAAAGATAAACACTCTAAGCATCCATCTATACACACAAGCTCCATAGTCCAAATCCTTATTCTAGCATTTTGAGATTTGATGTGTCTTTTATTATCTCTTACTCTTATAGCTAGGTGATAACCCTTCATGGATCACAGCTCCTTTCATTACTGGCTGATGGGGTACCATCCACCAACTGTAACTCAAGACCTGAGGCCAATCCAGTCTGTATAAATATCATAGTCATAGTACTATAATCCCTGAAAATTGGTTACTAACCTAGCACACTCATACAGAATCCACAAACAACGGTCAACCAGGTAAACAACTAGGTTTACAACTTGTCCCCTAAGTAACTAGGCACAATGTCTACCGTGTAGATAACTAAGGGTACAACCTACACCTCAAATAACTAGGCACACCGTCTATCCCATAAAGTATACGGTCTATTACATAGACACGAATTTCTAATCTTAATCAACCACTACCACAAAATAAAATTTTGTCTGCTCCCTATCTACCTGGGAAGTCAAGTATAGTGCATACTCGTGCACCCCAATGCAACATGTGTATATAAAATATTTGAGCTAAAAGCTCAATCATGTTCTTATCAGCGACTAGGGAGTATGTATAGCATGCTGTAATGTACACTTAACAAATTCTCACACATTATACATGTCATGCATCTCACTACATTAAATCACATAATCATGCATCATAACATATCATCAATCAATACGTAATCACAACAAGTCATGCATCAGGACATATAAAATCACATAGCACACAAGATCCTATCACATGCTGCTAAAGGTTCACACTAAGTCTCATTCCTTTCTCTAGGGTCTCATGGTGTTAAACAACAACCCACAGTCTCTAGGTATTCGAACCTAAGCTTTGATACCACGTTGTCACGCCCCAAATTCCAGCGAACCCGAGGCGTGAGTAATGAGACAAAAAGAAATAAAATAATAAAGGAATAAAAGATAATTAAGGATGATCTCATACATTCTACATGCTATTTTGATACATACATAAGGTCTGGTCCATTTGTTCACAACATACAAAATAAAATACAGTCTCGGGCTTATGCCCTTACACAATATCAAAAGCGCCCCTTGGGCCCAACATAATCCCCAATCAGACCGTCTCTATGTCTCGTACAGCTGGGACATCATCTGAAATGTTTGCCCCACTAAAGGGGTCAGCTCAACATGCTGGTACAATATAATGCTAATGCAAGAAACAAAACTAAGGTCGTGGCATGTGCAAGTGTACAGTTATTTCTATATGGCATTCGATATCATGATGGCAGTATATAAACAGTATACAGTATATGAGTAGTATGCGTGACACACCCATGCCACTTTATGCCACCCGTGTCTCATGATACGGTCATTCTCCGCTGGCATGAGTACCGCCACTTATGTCTCGCTTCACGGTCCGGAATCCGTCAGGCTTGCAAGCACCTAATGGCCGATTTTGGGTTTTTCACCACAGGATCTGCACCCTCATAATGCAAAGCACCAAGTGCTTACCCACGTCATGTCCAAGGAATCACACTATGCCAATATGCTCTGATCTCATCATGTCATAATGCAATCTCAATGATGCATCTCATTCATACATAAGACATGCTTTCAATTACATATTTCATAATGTCAATAGTTCTCCAAGCATGTGATTCACACACTACACTAACACATTCAATATACACATAATCATCTTTCACATCATCACCCAACATCAGCAAGATAGGATGGAACACATAAGCATGTAAACATTCAAGCAACAAGTGAACAATCAAGGCAGTAGATCAAGTATTCCTAATCTCAATTCTATTTCTTACTTAGCACAATATATCATACCTGGTAATCGATCTCAAACCGGAAAAGTATACTCGTAGTAAAGTGAAACCATCGTAAGAATACCGAAGGTCAGGTCACCTTCTCTTTGCCTTTCCGTGTCCCTAAAATTCATAACATGAAACTCAGTTTAATTGTCACTTGAATTATGCTATTCATCAAATTTTATGTCTTTAATTCATGAGTTTCTATTTTGCTAAATCAAACTCTACCATTGAGTCCGGAACGTCGAAGAAAATAAGTTTAGGCTTTTGTAGAATTCAATTCGGACACCTGGGTTCAAAAGGGCAAAACAGTCATTTTGCATCTTACATGGGTCCCTACATTTCGTGACCTCTTTTTACAAATCGGACTCCACTGTTGAATCCGGAATGCTCGAGATAATAAAGTTTCACTATTCGTTTACTAAATTTGGAGTCCGTTTGATAGTGTTTCAACCTAGGGGCATTTTGATAATTTTAAAGGTTATTACGGGTCTTTTATTTTTTGGGACCCCGTCTCGTAAAACGAACCTCACCATTGGCCTTGGAATGGTCGAGATAGTCAAATTACACTAATGACTTGTCCCATTTGGACTTCGGATTATTTTAGAATATTTAAATAATTAAATTAATATTTTATTAATATTTTAATTCAGGTGGGTCAAAGTGTAATTACTCAAAAGTTTAGGGTTAAAAGGTAATTTTCGAAAGTTCAGGGTCAGTTTTCAATTATCAAAAAGTTCAAGGGCAAAACTGTAAATTCAAATTCTCCTATTCCTAATTCGGACAACCAAACAAGGATCAACCTAAAACAGGGATAAGATATCCCTGTTCTTATTTATTTCAGATTTTCAATTTCTTAAATCCATAACCAAACACCCCCTTCAACATTTTAATTTAAAACACATGGTGACACGTGGTAGGGGCGGTCCACACCCGCCCGAACCGGACCCGAACCGACCCGACCCGGACCCGGAACAGTCCCCCTTCTTCCCTCATTTTTTCGGCGAACCTCCGGTCGCCTTCTCCGGCGACGATCGCCGGAAACTGCAAAATTTGATTTTCTTGGTCTTTTTAGGGTGGTTTTTGATCCTAAATGGACCTAAGGTAATTTCAGAACACTCCAACATTGTTTTGGACCTTCCAAACCGAAGGAATGGTCCCATTATTTCTTGTTACCAGTTTTCCGGCCAACTGGTAAACACTCATGTTTGTGACTTTTAGTCGCTGCCCTTGCCCTATTTCGACTCCAAACATTTCCTGTATCTATGAGAGTTAGATCTAGGCCATTAGATTAAGTTTTGAGGCAAGAAAAACGCACCAACCCGATTATCCTGCCCGACCTGCAACCCCCTTTTCCTCTCTCATTTCTCAACCATTTTGGTTGATTCTTGTCCCTAAATTCTCCATATTTCATACTCTTTCTAACCCTATACGCAAAATAAATTAATCATGCTAAAAAGAATTCAGAACAGAAGGTGGCTCACCTTGGTTTTGGTTTCTCTCTCTAGCCGACCTCCCTTTCTCTCTCCCACTTCACCTCTGGTTCAAGCTCCTTGTTCCTCTTCTGTCTCTCACTCTCTCATTCTTTTCTTCCTCTCTTTACTCTCATTTTCCACTCAGCCGTGCACACAAATGAATATATTACACACACATCCTCTCTCTCTCTCTCTTCTCTCTCTCTCTCTCTCTAAGGCCAGACCTAACCCCACTGTTCTGGCCTGCACCTGCCACCCCATACCCTGAATCCCACTCACACACACAATCACAAGCCTCACCCCTTTGAGTGTGCAACACTCAATACACACTCACACACACAGTGCACACATGCACTGATTTACATATATATATATATATATATATATATACTCACATATAATTATACACACATACATGTATCACACATATGTATAATACTCACACATCTTACCCATATATATATATATACACATAATTATGCACACATTATATTCTTTAATAATAATAATAATAAAATAAATAACCACGAAAATTTATATATTTAAAATTTTTTTTTTTTTTTTTTGGGTTATTACAGGTACTCATAATCTGGCAGCATGTTTTGTTTCTTTTGTTTGGCTTTAATCCTCTTGACATATGATTGTTGCTTCTTTTCCTCTTCTTTTTCCTTTTTTTCTTTTTCCTTCTGAATGTGTTATTGGGTAAATTGATGCATTGTGACTTCATCAATTTGATCGAGAAGAAATTTTTTCTCATGCCTCAAACTTTGCACAATTGTTTTTAGAGCTTGTATTGTTGAATCATTCTTAGCCATTTTAATGTCAAATTCTTGAGATTGTTTTGTAAGAAGGTGTCTGAGTTTAACAATTTTTTTTAAAGTCCAAAATCTCTTTGTTTTGTTCTTCATTACCTCTCAAGTGTTGTGTAATTCTATGAACCACCATCTCCTCTAATTTTTCTTCTAATTCCTTCACCTGGTCATATTTCTAGTTGTAATCTTTAGTTAGTTCAGAGTTTTCCTGATTGAGTTGTTGGTAATCTCTCTCAGTTTCCTCCAACTAATGCTTCAATTCTTCATTTTCTTGAACAACTTCAATAACTTGTTGATGGACTTTCTTGTTTTCTTTAATCAAAATTTTGATTTGATCCCAGAGATGTTGTTGAATTCTCAAGAAATCAAGTTGTGTTTTGTTTTCCTCTTCTTCTTCTTGCTGTCTTGTTATGTCTTTATACAACATTATATCCATGTTTTGTTTTTCCTCAATTTCTAGATTTTTTGTTTGTGTGTTGTACTCCTCGATTAATGCATCACAAAATGAACTTATTTTTTCCTGAAACAAAAGAAATCTGGCTGTCATCAAGTTTTTCTTCAAATTTCTCAGTTTGTAAGGGTGTTTGGATTGGAACTTCATATGGTTTTCTTTCTTCCTCTATCAGAAACAGCAAGCCTGCATGTATTGTCTTTGTTTATATTGGAGTGTAATCATCACTTTCATCAGATATCTCAGTTTTTTCATCTTTATCAGATTCTAGATTTTTAGACTCTGACTTTGTTCTCTTCAACTCTCTACCGATCACCTGTGAAAATAATTTAGGTTTTAGCAAATGATGTTTTTTGTTTTATGAGCTAAACTATAAAATTCCACACTTAGGAAAATAGTAAATTTACTGAGGGTGGAAAATAGTAAAATTTCACAGTTGGGGAGTGTTAAAGTTTCAATTTGGAGAGTAGTAAAATTTTACAGTTAGGATTAAACTATTAAAGTAACGCTAAAACATATTTGTATGATTACAAATTGGACTTTAGGACTTGAAGGATAATGTTGTTAGTTGATTGAACTGAGTCTCAGAGAAATTTAATTCAGATAAGACCTTTTGTAAAGATTGGAGGTTCCACTTTAATTAAAAGCCTTGGAATTGCTCTTCTTGGTGATGGTTGCAATATTGTTGTCTGTTCACAAAACCAGTACTGTATCAAAATATTAATATTGAATTGTTAGTAATTTGAATATGTTCATAATGAAAATACAAGTAATATTTGTAGTGTCACTTACCAACAACATAACAACACAGTCAGTGACCTTCTGTGGAGTTTGGTAGTATCTTTCAATAGATGAAATTAGTTGATTCTTTATTGCTGTAGCCCAATTATAGTCCTTCATTGCATTAAGTTTAGAGTGAGTGCAGTTGTTGAGAAAAATAATATTAAGCATATATAGAGGGAAGAAAACTAGCTACATCTTCCTTGTTTTTCTTCTTTTTCCCTTTCTCCAAGATATATTCCTTTGTATCTTTAGCCATGAGTCTGTTTAATTTTGCAAATCTTTTCTTCACAAATGGGGTTTCGGGCTTATTGCCATATGAAGGAGTCATTAGTTTTTTGCCACATTCAATTCCAAAAATGAGTTTTATGTCTATGTCTGTGAGTTGTACATGTTATGTTGAAAGGTTGAATGATTTCGTGAAAGGATTGTATTGTTTGATAATTTGAGTGACGAGTTCTTTTGATTTCTTTATTTTTGTCAAGCTAATATTACTTAAATTAAGATTTTTAAAGAATCTCCAAAAAGGAGTTTTCTTTAAATTCTGAATTTGTTGTTTGTTAAAGTTAATTTGTTTAAGCAACTTAACAATAGATGTTAGGTTGGATCTAAAGTGTTGATTGTTGCTTGGTTCACCCATAGTTTTCCTGCATGTACATGAGTTTGAAGTATTAAGTTAAATAATCTAAGGAATAGTAAATTTTACAGTCACCTAAAAAAGATTTTCAAGTTTTCAAAAGTAAATTTTACAGTTAGATACAAAATACAACCAGAGAATAATGTGAATAATACTTCTCATTTTTATAATGTAAAATAACCGACAACGAACTATAATAAGCAACAAGCAACGAAAATCTAACATTCTTATACAATAAATATTTCTCATTTTAGTCTTATATTCGTGTTTGTGTAGTTGATAATGTGATTCACTATTTCATTACAGTATATAGAGAACATAATGAGTATGAAAAGTATGACTACTTACTATTGGCTTACAGAGTATATGATCGGTTGAGAAACAAAGATTTTTACTATTGGCAAGTTGAGAGACAATCGTTGTTAGTTAATGATCTGAGAGAAGTATGTAGAGTTTTGATCAATTGAAATCCTAGATTGTTGCAGTGATGTGAATCACCAGAAACCCTAAACGACTTTTCAATTCTCAATGCAAGAACTGATGCGACGATTTGGTTCACTTCGATGGAATTTATTTGTCCGTGGGAGTTATTTGATCATGCAAACGTGCTCGGTTTGCTACCTATTATGAAGGACATTTTTGTCTCATAAAATGTGATGGACTTGGTGGGTTATTAAGTTTGGGCCTGAATTGCATAATATTTTTGTTGCTTTTAGTGGACTGATGGCTGAACGACCCTTTTAAATATAACATTTGGTATCAGACCAATTTGAATCCTACATCATCTTACTTAATATGCACGTTTGGAAGGTAGAGTCACAGCTAGGGAGTTTGTTTAACAATCACGTGCCCAAAATTCATCATTTTGAAAAGAAAAAAAAAAAAAAAAACTTATAAACACTATACCAAACAGTCTTTTATAACTTATAATCACTTTTTCTATAATCGCTTAACGGAACCTTAAGACTAAAGTATACCACATCAAACAAAGTTTCCCATTCTAAGTATCAAAGTATATGTCTTGTCGTCTTAATTTTAATTTCTCAACAATGCAATCGCATAGGTCCTCATGTCGGAGAATTGAATTCCATCGTTTGACCAAGGAATAAATATGCTCTTAGCTAGATTTCGTTGGAGATATGAAACAACCAATGTGATTTTCTTAGAATTATCACATGAAACAATATTAACACCCTGAAATATATATATATATATATACATATATATAATAAATTGGACCAATGACACTCATATATATATATAAAAAAAATTGGACCAATGACACTCATGACTTTTTCTAAGGGAAAGGATTTGGACAAGGACGGAATCAGGAAAAAAATTAGAGGGAGTTAGAAAATGTTTTCTAGTCAGAAATTTTCGGTAGGGCGAAATTCTGGGTTGAAAAATGAGACAGATGATGTGTAAAGATTGGATTGATCCAAGATTTTTAAGGATGGACAAAATTTTGGATGAGAGAAATAAGGGATAAAGATCGGACTAGCCAAAATTTTATCAAAATTTTACTATGTGTAAATTTTTTTCCCTAAAGTTTGATGGGCTGCAGGCCCTTAGTACTCATACTTTGGTTCTGGGTACTCTCACTCCTTCCACTATGAAAACTATAATTTGTTTCTTTCTCTTATTTTTAAATTGGACTTTATCTCTATAATAATTGAATTCTTAAATTTTTTAAGGATCTAGAATTTAAGTTATGTGAATAGTATATATTGTTAGTTCCATTGCCGAATAAAAAGACATGTATGACAACGTTTTATAGCATGTGTAAGACAAATCATTCTTGGAATTATTGTCAAAAATGATAAGCAATTGTTCTCCCTAGTACTAGAGTATTGGGGATACGAAACAACCAATGTGATTTTTTTAGAATTATCACATAAAAAAAAATAACACATATTGACATGCAGAAATATATATAATAAATTGGACCAGTGACGTATATGACAAAGTTGTATAGCATATGTTAGACAAATCATTCTTGGAATTATTGTCAAAAATGTTAAGCAGCTGTTCTCTCTAATACATAGGACTGATCTTTCTAGCTATTAATAAAACCTTGATAAAAAATGTTGTTCCAATGTTAGTTAATAAAAGATACATAGATAAAATGGAAATGCTGTATTAGAAAGCTCTAGAGATCTTCACTTGGAAACATGGAACCTATTTTTTCAAAGAAAAAAGTATGGAAATTTATTATACAGGCTTAGTAGCTGGCTCTTCTAATCTTATGATAGATTGGAATTAATTGTACTTATTTTTTTGTTTTTGTTAGTGTTGATGGTCAAATACCATTTTGCCACGTGGCATGAAGAACACAATGACCCAAGAGATTAAGCCGAGCCCGTGTGGCCTGATCTGAAGTAGTCGGTTTATGACTTTCGTGGGTAGGGTGATAAATGTGAAAAGTTATTCATCGTTGCTCTTGATACAGTACATTTGAGATCAATATATAATAACTTAATAAATATGTCTAACAATGTAATGTGGAATGATTGGACAATTAAAGCTGGAGATTAGGATGATAGTCCGGAAGAAAATTCATGAAATGACACTACAATGCACAAAAAAATTATGAGATATTTTTTATAGGTCAAGTATATCACGTAGCAATGTATTCTTCTAATTACACTCTGTTATATATAATATGTTATATTAAAAAACATAGACCATATCACATATAATAGAATATTATTAAAATAATACATTGCCATGTCACCGGACCTAATCAAAAATTCTTTTAAAAGTTATTGCATGAGTCTGTGCTGATTTGAAATTATTGAGGCCGTCACTCTCCAAAGCACTATTCCTACCTAAGACCACAAAATAAGAGTTTTGAGGGACCGAAAAACCTGGTTCGTGATAATTGATGATAGCTACCATCAGGGATAAGAGATTGCTGGAGGCCGTTTGATTTGAAGGCTAAAGCGGGCACAAGTTCAGACGATCCTCTTTCAGTGGGATTAGAGCTTTAAGAACATGCCTTGAGCTAATCCCGGGTGATGGAGAGAATCATGTCATTAGGTAGGAATGGGCTGGGTTGGCTATAGCTCACCTCAATATATGAGAGAAAAAAAAAAATATATATATATATATATATATATATATACACACGTAAAATTTTAACTTCAAATTAGCATATTTCAATATTTTGGCTCTGTCGAATCTTTATCATCATTTCTATTATTTCTTAAACCAAAATTTTCATCTTAGTTCTATCATTTTTCTTATTTAGCATCCCAAGATTTTGGCCAAATTCTTTAATTATCTTAATTCTTAAAGTTTAATCATTTATTTGACAGATTTTGATTTTTTAAAACTAAAATAGTTTCCTTTAAACTTTGTTTAGTTGTTATGAAAACTTATATTGTCATTTATTTAATAGATTTTCATATTTTCTCACCAAATTTTTCTCATTTAAGCTTTATTTAGTAGCTAATAAAATTTAAGAATAAGAAAAGAAAATACAAACTGGAACCCTCATGTGATCTATCAATCGCTTTATTCCCTTCTACTTTGGGTTGTCCCCTTCTCGTTCGAATCCCATATCTTCTTTGATCCCATTTCCAACTAAAATACCTCCTCCTTCAAATAGTGATCGACTGTTTGTGAAAGAGAATTTTCATTGCCTCCACCTAGAGTTTTTATATATATATATATATATATATATATATATATATATATATATATATATATTGGTTTGAAGATAATTACATGCACTCAAAATTATTTCGATTTTGTTGATGAGTAGTAAATTCTCAAATTCCTACAAATCTTTCAAAACAAAATTTACGTTAACTTTTATTTTCTTATTTTCTAACTCTCTCTCTCTCACACTCACATACACCAATGCCGGTGCACGCACGGAGGCACGACCTATAATACTGGGAAAGTTGCTCTTGGCAACTATTGAATGAAAACCATGTCAGTCCCTTTGGACTAGCTAGCCATGAAAGCCACATTATAAATGCAACCACATAGCACCGTAAAGAAGAAGACTTCGAGATTAGTCGGGGTGCACGTAAGTTGATCCAAATATCTAATAATCAAAAAAAAAAAAAGATAACCCTTCATACAATAATACATAATTATATATGTATAAATTCCTTCGACTTATAGTGAGATGTAAATTACGAAGTGGAAAATCAGACATTAATATGTTGATTTGTTTTGACGTCCACATCTTGAATGCCAAACACCTACTTTAAATGCTTATCATTGTTCTGTATGAATTTGTAAATGTAATAATGTTAAGGAAATAATATTCCCGCGGTCAGATTGTTTGCAGTCATGGCCAAAGAAACCTATGGATGAAACAAAGTTCCCCAAAGGCTGAAAACATGACACTCATGATCACAAATCATGGTATCCATCTAATACTATCATGTCATATATGTTATGACTCATATTTTTTTAATGAACCATAAACTTTATACATAATAAAACATACTACAAACCCACTAAAAGAATACCTAGAGACTACGTACAGGAGATTTAGATTTCCACTATTTGGTCATTGGATATGTTTTGGGCTCAATTGCCCAAAAGTTAAGGGTTGACTCAATAAAACCTTTCTGCATGTTGGGCAACCCACCCATATCGTATTGGAGTTATCTTCCAATGAAAGAAAATCCTAAATAGGATGTGACATCTAAGTCATCTACTACTTCTTTATTGCAAACAGTGGCGGATTTACATTTCAAATTTAAAAAAATAAAAATATATAATTTAAAATTTAAGAGAGTTTTTTTTTAAAAAAAAATTTGAAATATTCTGGGGGAAAGTTTTCTAAATTTTAATTTCTTTTACAGAAAATATAGAAAAAAAAAATCAAAATTTTAAAACTTTGAGAGAGGGACAATGGAAGAAAAAAATCCCATGGTAAGGACGTATGAATTTTTTTATGGTCATACAAATTAATTTTTAACACGTGACTATTCATTTAAATTAAAAAATTAATGTAACATTATTTATATCACATATCACAAATTGATTTGTATGATCATGAAAAAATTTCATACATCTTTATTATTCGACTTTTTTCCGACAATGGCCCTCCTAGTCCCCGCCGGGCCCGGACCACCTCTTATTGCAAAATCAAATTTCATAGAGGACTGATGTACCTAAACTTTTTTCTGTTTATGAAAACAACATTTAGCTATAAGGTGAGAATATAACTGTATATTGATTAATTATAAGAACTATTGTGTCGGTAGCCTACAGCTAAACTATGATGAAGGAATAGGCCCCATTGTACATAACGAGGAATGTCAAATGTTATTTCTCCTGTTGCACAAACAAGGTTCAGTGTATGGAATTGAGTGATGACTTTTCAGTAGTTTATTCGAATCAATGTATAGCTTTTAGCCATTATTCCCCCTCACAAAAGTTGAGAAAAATGGTTGGATATTACCATATGGCAAATCCATCATCATATATAGCAGAAGTTGTGTTTGGATGCAGGCATTTGGTGGTCAACTTATACACATTCAACTTGAATGGGATAGCTTTCTTCGTAAAGAGAAATTGTCCATACATGTAATGACGTGAAGTGATGGTACATTGACAAAAACAAATAACTAATGAGGTGCTTAAAGAGAATTCTAAATAATGTACATTAGTTGATTTAAAAAAAAAGAGAGAGAGAGCATTTTTTTTCATGGTCACACACACACAGAGACATATATATATATATATATATATATATTTTAGAACAAAAATTATTGAGGGTGCCAAACGAAATCAATTCCTTTCAAGAATTCCAAAATTCGGGTGGACTGTTTTTATTAATTTCTATGCTTAAGTAGTGACAATGACATTGAAAACTCAGTGTATGGTATTAAACTGTTGGAAATGGAGAATTTTTGCCATACCTAGCTGGACCACTGTTTGCTTGTTCATCTAGGAAAACTGAGTCAATGGCTTGTTCATCTAGTAGATAGATAGATATATATATATATATATATATACATTTTTTCAAATCAAATCAAGTAATGATTTCACACGCTTTTGCAAAAACAAATATTCGGATTTGGATACGTTTCAATTTCGATTTGACAGTTACATTAATTAGATTGATAGTTACATTTCTTTGGGTGTTAAATTTCTTATAATTGTTTCATTATACCTATTAAGTGAAAGTTTCATACATTGCTGGCTGGGGAAACTTTTGATTATATATGAGAATGACCTTCCACAAAAACAAGTGTAAATTGTGCATTCTTCTCAAGCCTCTCTCTCTCTCTCTCTCTCTCTCTCTCTCTATGTATATATATATATATATCTATATAGAGAGAGAGAGAAAGAGAGAGAAAGAGAGAAGTGTAACTTGTGCATCCTTTTCTGGCATCTTGTCTCTCTCAAAAATATTCTAAATGATTCATCTTTGAAAGGAACACGGTTCATAATAGATGCTTGGTTATCTATCTATATATCCCAAATTTAACAGGTGATTCTGGGTTCGGTCCGTTCTGACACAACATTGCGGATTGAAACACTCACGCTCACGTTCAATTTGAAAAGATGTGTGTGCCAAGTAAAAATTTGCTGCTCTGCGGTGAGATAGGCCTTTTTTTTTATTTATCAAATACCATCATTTAAACTCAAGGTGGCAAATTTACCATACATTTTAAGTAAATTTAGTTTTGTGTAAGTTTAGTTAAAAAAAAATTAAAAGAGGATTCAATAACAGGTTCTATAAAGTGTTTAATTAGCCTTAAGTCCCACTAAAATATTTTAACGCCAAAAATCTCTAGTTATTTTTTTGACAAAAATATCCTTTCTATGAAAACATGAAAGAAATAGTTAAAGTTCTTATTCCTGTGCTCATTCACTACCACATCATCACTTTTTGGTTTTTAAATCTTCAAAATTAAATAACTTGTAATATATAAATATGTTTCTCATAAAAATTATATATTTTGACTCTAAAGATTCAGAATTATCAAACAAGATTTATATTACATATGAAATTATGTAAAAAAAAACTCATGTTTTTTTAACAGAGAAATTTCGTTCTTTACATCACTTTTTTAAATTCTCTCTCTATAAATTCTCTATCCAAAAATTCTCTGTCTAAAATTTCTCTATCCAAATGTGAACGATCTTTTTTGTATTGTTGATGTTTGTCAAAGCTGAATTCGTGAGGACCCCTACCATTGATTATTCTAGAACTACATGGGTGTACTAGTATAGTTCATCATGAGTCGCAGTTAATTGTGTTGAGATTATATATATAATTGGTCCATCATTCGGATATATAATAATGAGATACCTATAGATGCTCTCTATCTCTCAAACTTAGCATTGCAAGGGAAGGGCGTTTTAGAAATTGGGTACATTTGAGCTTGAACTATCATAGAGAAGATGATTAAAAAAGTTGTCCTAATGATGAATTGGAAAAGAAAAGCACTGAAGAACTCACAAATTACAAATATGAGAGCACTACTAGGCCAATGATGATTAAAAATAAGAAGAAAAGAAAGAAGATCAAGTTGAGGGATTTGGAATCGGTATAAGATGGCAATCTAGTTGATCATCAAATTCAAAAACCTGTTGGATACATGCAAATGCAGCACTTGTAACAAGTGTCTCCTAACTTATTAAGCATTAGGTGGCCATAGGTCTACCAATAACAAAGTTAGGAAGTTCCAAAATACCATTGATGAATCTTCGTATGCAGTTTTTGGGGATGAACACCATGCCTATCCTATCACGCAAGTAGATGAAACAAATGAGAGTATTGAGGAAGCAGCAAACCTAGTTACAACATAACAAAATTAAACAAATAATTTTATAGCTTTCATATTTTACATTGTCAAGGACCTTCAGAACTTTAACATTTTACAAATAGAGAATTTTGCCTCATTCACCAACCCGACGCTTATCTCCACTGCCACCTCTCTCCTTGCTACCATGTAATACTACCACCACTGTTTCGACGGGTGGCGACAAAATATCAGTGCAAGAATTAGAATTGGTTTGCATAGAAACCAAAATAAGAATGTGAGGCCGTCGATGGCATGAGAGAGGGAAAAAATAGAGACATTCGTGAAGTGAAGTGATATATGCCCACCAAATGCTATGATAAATTCGTCCTCATCTCCAGAGTCACAGACGAGGTCCTAGACTGGTTCAATCCAGAGTCACAATAAAGGGAAATTAGTTCAATTTATCACTGGTACCCAAAGAAACCCCACCAGATTCAAGGCAAGATTTCAAGAACTAACCTTCTCCAGATATAATCACACGCAGCTATAACTCAATCACAACCAAATCACAATCCACTCTATTGGTGCAAAATCCTCCCCTATTGAAATATGAATAACGATGCCACTAATGATGCAAGTTTAACGAGACCATCGTTCTCTATTTGGATCAATTGTGAATTCACGTTAAGTGAGAAGTTAACGATTGAAACCATTGAAACTTCGTGCAAATGAATCAGAGACGGTATTCAAAGAGAGAGAAGATTGTCAAATTTGGGTTAGGGTTTTGGAGTAGAATATTCTGGGAAGGAGGATGGGGAGGAGGCATCGTCTTCCTTACAGCCTCAGTGGACAGGATTAGTATTATTTGCCAGACAGCGGAGCTCGATGACTCAGGTAGCCTTCGTGACACTTTCGGTTGCATTTGTCGAACCCTAGTTCGGTTGTGATTGTGATATGCTTGAGAAAAAAATGAAATAAAAAAACTCATGATGGAAGACGTGAGATAGGATGGGTTTATGGAGAGAAATTAGATTGCGTGGGAAATTTTGTCATTAAATAAAATATCACATTGCCACGTCATAACTTTTAGATTTGGATTCAATCAATTTAAAAATTCAATAACTTTTATATTATGCTTTGATAAATAATGGAAAGAGAAGAGATGAGAGTATAATATTAGTCATAAGAAACAGGAGAAGGGAAGAGAGAAAAGTGTGATCCTTCTTTCATGTCTGAATAATAAATTAATAAATGAAGGAAAAAAGAATGTAATACTTCTCATCTTACTTGAGAATAACAGAAAAAAAAATAAAAAAAATGAAAGGACTATATACTTTTTTACTATTATGCCTTGAGATAGAAGTGTTTTTTTTTTTTCTCCCTTTAAAATTTTAAGGTTTGAATTAGTATTATAAAAAAATTTATCAAAGGCTTTCTCATTTTCTTCAATCACCGTCCTACTCTTGGGATGAAAGCAAATTGAATAAAATAAAGTGTTAATAGACCTCTTCCTCTCCATCCATTTCCCTTCATTTCCTTCCTTAATTTTAAACCAAGTACAACATAATCACTCAATCCAAACAGAGTGTTAAGGTTATAATATTTTTGCTTGGATCTTAACTTGCATACGCTTATTTTGAGAAACATCCACTAATTAACTAAATCTCAATTTGAGTTCTTTTTATGTTTTTATATTATTTGTGTTTTGGGTAAAACTCAATTTTCCTAGCTTCTGATAATTTTGTGTTTTATTATGAATATAATTGCAAGCCTTACGACAATTAGATTTTTTTAATCAATAATTATACATGGGTAGATGAATTAGCCAAAAGATGCCAAAACTATTACTGGATTGGATTAAGTCATGGTTTCAACTCTCCCAAAATGAAATATCTTCTTAATTGTTAATTTTCTAGTCGTGAATTGGATTTAGTTATTGTGATAATTGAAAAAAAAAAAAGCCAAAAAGATGACTTGAAAATCAAACATTTTTGGTTCACCTTTTTTGTTAAAAAAGAAAAAGAAAGGAAAAAATTATTTTCTCTATATTGTTATACTTTTATATGCTAGCTATTAGAAATGAAGAGTCTTTGGAGAGTTAACTCTATATAATTTGAGGTTTAAAGTGATAAAGTGATAATTCTAAATGAGATATTTTTTAATATTAATATTAATTTTTTTATTTAATATTAATATTTTAAGTTCTATTAAATATATTAAACATATATAAATGTGTTTAATACTTTATTTCTTATATACATTATATCTATTTTTGTAATATAAAAATATAATAGTTTTTCTATAAGAGAAAAGTATATATTGAATAAAATTCTAATAATAGAGTTCTTATATAAATTTTTTTATTTAAATAGATAGCAATAAAATATTAGAACAATACATAAAACTCTATTAATAGAATTAAGACTATGTTTGGTACGTTAGAATGGAATAACAAAGGACTGACTTGAGTCTAGAATGGAATGAGAATGGTTATTCCTTGTTCCATTCCATTCTTTTATTTGGTAACAATTAACAATTTTACTTAATTAACAATATTAAATACAAATATGTATGTATATGTATATATATAGATGCACATGCATATTTATCATAATTATATGTATACATAAATTTAAATATCTTATGTATGTATTTATATACTTACATTATATTTTTGTTTATATTTTTTTATATACTTAGTTATATATTTATATATATATATATATATTTAAGTATGTAATACATATGTATATATAAATAAATCAACATATAAATATACAATTATTTTTATATATATGTAATTATTTATATATGTGTATTTAAGTGCATATATATATATATTTTAAAGTATGTAATACATATGTATATATAAATAAATCAACATTTAAATATCCAATTATTTTTATATATATGTAATATTTATATTTATAATTATTTGTATATGTATATTTAAGTGTGTATATATATATATATATGTACATAGGTATACACTTACATATATTTATATTTATATTTATGTATATATGTATCTCTATATATCTATATATATATCTATTTATTTATATATATATATATTTATATAAATATACGTATATTAATGTGTGTGTGTATATATATATATATATTAATTTTTGTATATATTTATATATTAGTTTATTTATCTATATATACATATATATATATTATATGTATGTTGGTATATACATACGTATATTTAAATTATATTTATTAATTTATTTATATATACAATTATTTATGTATAACATATATTATGTGTGTATTTTTATTTATTTTAGTTCCATTTTATTGGAATGAATCTCATTCCTTAAGTTATGTTAAAGAATGATATTTCTATTTCTTATGAGAATAGTCATTTATTTGGAATGATCATTCCTGCTACTATTAATTATACTAAATATAGGAATTGAATGAATTTAGGGAAGACCATTTCATTCATGAGTCCATTTCAGCCTATCAAAATACCGTAAGTTTTTTTTTTTATGAAGAGAGTCGATTTTAGGAACTTTTAAATTAATTATATTATAAATACATAAAATTTAGAATATTATCTTTAAATAAGGTATAAAAGGATTGTTTTGTAGATTTTTATAATAAAAGCAGGGACTGGCTCAAATGTTTTTGAAATGCACTCAAGTAAACTTGGAATTCATTAAAGTTGGCAAAAGTCTTGCGAGTGCTGAACAGCATTGCCTAGTTAGCAAAAGGCTTGTAAGTGCTGAGCATTGCCTATTAGTAATAACTAATACGAGGTCATGTGATTAAAATTTACAAGGAGTGGTGCCCAAATCACAAGGTTCCACTTTTGTTGAACATTCTGGAGTAGTAAGTCAAAAACAGGGTGCATTCAGATAATCAACTGCAGTTGGATGGTCAATACAAACTCTTTATGCGTGTGATCGTCTCTAAATAGTGACCTTTCCCAATGTATTTAGAATCTTCTTAGACTTGTTATTCTCAACATTTGAGACACTATTCAGAGACCATGATATGGAATCATGGATGTCCTTTTCTCTTAGATTTCTTTCTTTGAACAGAAATTTTAAAATAAAAATTAGTGAGACAGTGGCTGTCATTTAAAGAATGACAGGCAAATCACCTGCCTACATTTTAGTCAGAGGCACTTTTAACTTGGACCCACAAAAAAAAAGGGAAGGTTAACCATTGCTTCAAATTTTCAAGATAAATGTTATCCATATATATGTGCTTGCTTTATACATCCAATTTTTAATTTAGTGTATCTTTTGATGGAGTTGACAGCAAATAGAATATCTCTAATATTAATAGACGATCATTTTCCATAATGGCAACTATCACTTTGAAGTGGACATAGGACTTATAAGGTAATGCATGCTTACCGACACTTGTGAGTAGTGCCAATACGAGTAATGTGTGTGTGTATCATCAGATTATTTTCCCAAATCCTAAGAAGAGTACGTGGGGGTGGGTGGAAAATTGGGTAGTTTCCAACCTTTGGGTTGGACTTGGCAGTCCCGGAGGAGAGTCTCTCCCAAATCTCAAGAAGAGTATGTTATTTTTAAATACGTAGCACTTGTCTGCATGATTTGTACATATTAATCAAGTTGTAAAAGTTTTTACATTCGTGATTAACGGTAGCGAATGCTCGATGTTGAAACTGTCAACGAAATGACTTCTTTCTAAGGTTTGAAGATTTATACATTAATGCTGCATTCATACTTGTCTACGTTTCAAGGTGAACTGCAAAAAGCTATAGACAAAACAGAGTAATTGTCGTTCACAATGAAGTCCCAATTTAGTACTTATCCACATTTTAGGGGTTTTTTTTTTTTGGAAGAAATTTCGCATGGCTTTTGAACAGAGTATACATGATGACATGATGAGGATAAAACTGCATTTAATGGTAGAGGGAAGTGGTTACAATTAAAACACAAAAAAAGAAAAAAAGTGGGTGAGAAATAAAGATAATAATAAAAAAAAACCTATTCTTTTCCATCTATGGCAAGTTGAGTCAGCCTTTTTCAAAGCTATTTTGAGATTTAACAAAACTCTAAATTTTTCCCTAAACGGGGACTTTGACTAGATCTCATCAATGGCCAGAAGTTTTTTCAAAGAGTCCCAACCTATTATCTCCCAGTCTTGACTTGTAAGCAGAGCTCTTGTATTCACGCCATGTGAATTCCTTGTACAAACTTTCTTCTCCTTCTTCCATTAGTGAGGATAAAGGTCCTATCTTTTCACTCAAAGGTGACCCCCCAAAGTAGATCATCGACACTCTTGATTTCAAACTGTCAGCCAAAACTCTATGCCTTACACTTCTAAACCTCCCATTAGTCATTACCTGCAACAAATTCACACTCAAATCGATAAAGTTAATTTGTCAAGAAAAAAGTAAATTCCAAAAAAAAAAAAAAAAGTTGACCAACAAGTGATTACATAGAGAGAGAAAAAAACAGAGCATAGCCCATTACAGATGAGAAATTTGGAGTAGAAACTTTTTTTTAAGAAAATCAACAAAATATAAACTAAAATTATCAAAAAGAAAAGATTAAATCTCATTTTCACTAACCAACTCAGTTATATATATATATATATATGTGTGTGTGTGTGTGTGTGTGTGTGAGGGAGGTGTATGATACCTGCAAGGAATCACCAACATTGATGAAAAAGGAGTACTGATCAGGTGGGACAGAAACCCATGTCCCATCTCTCAGAGAGATTTGCAGCCCTGATGTGTTGTTAGATCTTGCAGCAGATATAATTTGTGGGTCTGTGTGCTCTCCAAATCCAATCAAATTTCGACCATTCAATGCTTGAAGCTCTGGGCAGGGTGGATAGTGGTTTAGCCTGAAACAAGAGTCGCTTCTTTCATCCCTCAAAAGCCTACTCAACACATTCCTTGGCCCTATCTTCAACCCATCAGCTATCAATTCCAAGACTTCACAAACCATATTCTTCACTGCTGCTACATAATTATTCACAGCCGACCTTCACCATAAACAGAAAATGTCATCACATTATTTTATTTAAAAACACACACACACACACACATATATATATATATATATAACAGAGAGAGAGAACTTTGTAGGTAATTCTTACCAGAAAATTTCTGGGTTTTCCCGGAAAATGGAGAGAGATTTATGGGAATTGTTCACTTCAGGGTTGGTGATGAACAAGAGGTATTCAATCCAACCTACATCACCGTTTGGACCAATTTTCTTGTTTCCATAGCCAAAAGGGTTAGGAGGACCGGCTTTGTCTTTCTCTGATTGTGGCAAGTTGAAGAACTTGACAGCTTCAGCTTCTAATCTGGTCATGAACTCCATTGGGACACCATGGTTGACCACCTTGAAGAAACCGAACTCCTGACAGGCCCCAACCATAAGGGTCTTGGCCTCAGGTCTTGAGAGGTCTATTACTGGAATTCCGGTGAAAAAGCTTGAAGTGGGTTTGCATGTTTTGATGAGAGAGAAATTGTCTACCACTGGCTGAGATAAAACCCCCATGGTTGTTGCACAGAGAGAGAAGAGAGAGAGAGAGAGAGAGAGAGAGAGAGAGAGAGAGAGAGAGATTGGGGTGATTGTTTGGTGTTGATTGAGTTTAAATGGGGAAATGCTAATGCATGAGAGGGGAGAGGTCACAGGCGTTACGAACTATAAAGAGGGGCCATCTGGCTTTGTGTGTCTGCTTGGCAATTTATGCTGTCGAGGGAGAATTGCTTTGATTTTTGCAAATTAAAGAAAAAAAAAAAACAAATGGGACAGGACTTGTGATTATGTTGACATGCCAAGTCAATGTTCAAATCACAAAGAAAGAAGATTTCATTCGCATTTGATTTAATTATATTCCAAATATTCCTTCTCTCTATAAAAAGAAAATTATACAAAAAAAAAAAAAGTTATATATCAAATGCAGCAAAAGTAAGCAAGAAGATTTCATTCGCATTTGATTTAATTATATTCCAAATATTCCTTCTCTCTATAAAAAGAAAATTATACAAAAAAAAAAGTTATATATCAAATGCAGCAAAAGTAAACAAGAAGATTTCATTCGCATTTGATTTAATTATATTCCAAATATTCCTTCTCTCTATAAAAAGAAAATTATACAAAAAAAGGGTTATATATCAAATGCAGCAAAAGTAAGCTTGATTAGATTTTTTATGATTCAATAATTATGTTACTAATTGCATATCTCAATTGCCTGATTGATTATAAATTTGAACATACATGTATCATTTAAATTTAGATGTGATGACCTCAAGAAATGTTGTTATTTTTGTAGAATATTGAACTTATGACTGAGTGTCTTATAAGACTACCACTTAATTACCTTTGATTGAATTAGTGTAAATGATCAATCATTTTCAAAATAGCTCCTTAAAGTTTGCACCAACTAAGCCAATTTGGTAATAATTAATGTTCAAAATTATTATTTCATCGTATTAAGTTAATCTTGTTCATTTATTTTATTAAATAGGGAGTTCTTTTGCCTTTATTTCTACTCCCATTCCTCTCATCACATAAATAAAATATCACTTATGTTTTAAAGTTAATTACGCACACATCCGTAATTATATATTTTTTCTATTTTATTTTGGCAAGTACAAATCAAATTGCTACAAATCAAGCTTTCTCAAAACTAATAAATATATGATTATTTCATTAAATGAAATAAAAAATTTCCAAAAAACCAATTTACTTTCTCAAGAACTACATAGAGAAATCTATTAAGTTATGTTGCCGATATGAAAAAGAAAAGAAAAACAGCGAAGTGTAGAACATTTATTTGGCTGTGTAGAGTGTAACGTAAAGAAAGGAAGTGGACAACATTTATTTGGCTGTGCAGAGTGTAGTGTAGAGAAAGGAAAAAATTTGATGGTGTCTTTGTGTGTGTGTGTGTGTGTTTTGGAGGGGGGGGGGGGGGGGGGGGGAGAGAGAGAGAGAGAGAGAGAGAGAGAGAGAGAGAGAGGGGTAGGGGTTATCTAAAAACATGTAGTTGGTATCAGGTATGTCTCGGTTCTGAGATTGATAAAAAAGAATGTAGGGTTGCAGCATTCATATGTTGAGCGTTGAGTTTAGATAAGAATATGAATCTAATCTTGATAAGTAGTAAATTGAGTTTAGTATTCAATCACTAGTATCATATATCCCAACATGTGTGTAATTATAGGATAGTGGTGAAAAAATGAATCACTATAAAAGATATCCGTAAACTCTCCGACTCTCTACTATTCTTTTTGAAACTCCCTCTAGGTTAACTATCGTCTGATCCTTAGATTTGAATTGTGAAAACTGCATAAGCGACTTTAGTAGTCGTGCTATATACGGAGAAGATCCATCTGCAATGTTTGTGACCACGAAACTCATAACACAAGTTGCAAGTTCCTTTTATTTTTGAGAATTTGGACCGCACGAGATAACCCAAATTCATGCCCGATTATTTTATTATTTTTCCATAATTATTATTAGAGCCATCATGTTTGATTATATGATGTCTCGATGCATATTTAAATTCATGAATATTTATAACATATAATTTATGGTTGAAACTTGCACAATTGTTTTTCAAATTAGTCTTTTTCAAATAAAAAAGGTTTTGAAAATTTCTTGAACGTTCCATTATGGTACACGTATTCCTATTAGTTTGCCCTTAGAGTTTCATGATGATCCGTGCTTAGATGTGTGAGAAATCTTAACCCCAATTTTTGGTTTTTTTAAAAAATTGAAAACTTTAGGCTTAAAAATGATCCACAAAACTTCATTTTTTGTACAAGAAATTATATGGTTGTCTTCCTCATCATGTGAACTTTCCAACGATATATGATAGGTTTTTTTTTGTTTGACGAAAAATGAGTGAGAAATATGGTGCCGAATTTCTAGTCCCGACCATGGAGAAATTTGGTTTCATGAAGAAGTTGAGTTGGGGACAAACACAAGGCCCAGTCGCACCATCGACTCGTGATTGTGTGTGGAACAATTGTCTGGAAAGTTGAAACCATGGTTGGACTCCTCTCGACCAAATGATTGCAACGGAGTTGGCCCCACTGTCAGAAAATGGCCACAAGTGGCGCATGGCAAGCACGATCTGTCACAGGCGCGTGAGGGGCTATTCCAAAATTTCTAAAAAATAGTTTTGTTGTTCTGGCCACCTCCATACGTGCAGAGGTGCATGGGACCGCATGGGGGGCCTTTTGGACATAATTCTTGACACCTATAGAGAGTGTGTCATTCTCATTATTTTTAGGGTCCACTAGTATTTTTTCTTTCTAGTTTTTTAGCATTTGGAAATTTTGGACATTTGTTTTCTTTTTTCATGTAAAAAGTGTTTAAATAATTTTTAAAAAATTCCAAAAGGTTTTGTTATTGATTAAAATTACAAATAAGTGTTAAGTTATATTAGGGCCCAAGTTAATTTTGGGTGAATTTTTTCACCTATTTTAAATATTGTTTGGGCTTTAAAAAGTAATTTTTGAATTCAAAAATTGATAAAACAACATTAGAAAAATTATTTTTAATGTGAAAAACTCGTAGAAAAGCTCTAGACTTGAGGAATTAGTGATGTATGTGTAGATTGTAATTTTGGGTTGTATGAATCATTCTTTTTATTATCACGTGGATAGTTGTTGCATAATTGTTGCTTTTTTTTTTTTTTTTATCTCCATTACTTGTGAGAGCTAGTATCGATTCCCATTGTGGTGAGTTGCGATAAAATCATTCATCTAAGACCTATTATATTGCAATAAATGTATGTATGTATGTTGTGAATGGATGTGCTTATTAAATTTGATGTTGTAGTACATGTGGTGTGATGTATTTTATTCCATGGACTATTTTAAGATATATGAGACAATGGCACGATATTTTCATTTATTTTATTACCTTTAGTAAATTGATATAATAGTTTCATTCTGTGATTTAATAAATTCTTTGAAAGTGATGTATTTATTTATAAAGTCTTGCAAGGGAATGTGTATAATAACTTATTTTTTTTGTAATATTAAATAAATATTAAATGAAAAAAATAATGTATTCTAATTAATTATAGTTAACTTATAATGTATAATAACAAGTTGGAGATTTTTTTAAAGCATTCCGAGTTCATTAGACACATAAAATATTAAAAATGGCAAAATCATTATTTTGCAGTAATACCTAGACTACGTGAGTATGGTAGTCGAAAAGCATTGTATTGGGACTTAAATGGACTTAGAAATAATACATTAGCTTTGGGATACTTTTTATATGCAGGAGAAGACTAAAAAGGACAAAGCGATAAAGAAAGAAAAAGAGTAAAGGGAGGGGCAATTCGGTATGTCCCCACAAAATCAAAATTTTGGCTTTTAAAGACTAACATACTCATGCCCCTCTCTCATTTTTCTCTGTGTTTTGGCAACCTTTGGAGAGACATAAGATTTCTCTCCATTTTCTCTCTTCTCTATACAATTTCTTGAATTTTCTCTGGGCTTGAGAGGAAATCAAATGCATTTAATGCAATATCTTCCATCTAGGAAGTATTTGTAATACCCCGACTCAAATAAATCAGACTAATTCTAAAATTATCCAAAAAGAGTCAATAATAATACTGAGGGAGACCGAGCCAATTCATGTAATACCAAAATAAACCTAAGCTGTTAGGGTTCTATGTTATGATATCAAATAAAATGAACAGTCTTAAAAATACAAACGATGCCCGGGCAAAACCCGAGCAAGCCATGAGTGAGCATCGAAATACGGGTACATATATATATATATACATATATAGGTATGTATATATATATATATTCTAAATTAATATATATAGCCATATATATAAAAATGAATATATATATATATATATTCTAAATTAATATATATAGCCATTTATATAAAAATGAATATGAGATGTATATATATATATATATATATATAACCGTATGTATATAAATATATGTGTGTGCAGATAAGTGAGGTATATACATATATATATATATGTATACATATATACATACCACATGGGCAATATATATACATATTTATTGTTATATATATATATATATATATATATCATGTGCACTAATTAAGTGTGAAGAAAAAATGAATATGAGGTATATATATATATATATATATATATATAACTGTATGTATATAAATATATGTGTGTGTAAATATGTGAGGTATATACATGCATATTTATACATATATACATACCACATGGGCAGTATATATACATATTTATTGTGATATATATATATATATATATATATATATCATGTGCACTAATTAAGTGTGAGGGAGTGTGTGTGTGTGTGTGTGTGTTATATATAATATACATATATAACTTACAAAATTAAAGCAAAACATAATGAGGGGAGGGGGTTACAAATTTAGAAATTGAACAGAAAATGAAAGGTCAAAGAAAGAGGAAAGGAAAAAAAAAAAAAAAGGGAAGGAAGAGAGAAGAGGAGAGAGAGAGAGAGAGGGGGGCGGCTCCATAGGCCATGTATATGTATACACTTTTTGTGCATTTGGAAAGAAGAGAAAAGGAGATATAGAGGAACTGAAAGGTCTTTTGGAGATTCAGAAAGGAGCAACAGAAGAGGAAGGAGGAGAAATGACAAAGAAAATGTTAGAAACAAATTCACTGTAATTTCAAGTTTTGATTTTTGAGTTTTATTTAAAGTTGCATGAAGCTTGTTTTTAGATGTATAATCTTGATCTAGAAAGAAAAAGAGGAATTTAGGAAGAAACCACAAAAGAATTGGTGAAGAAATGAGGGAGAAAATGGGTGTTATCAGAAAAATGGGTTTTGAAATTTGGGGCTGTTTTGTGTAGTTTTAAAGGCCTAAAATTATGTTAAGATGTTTTAAAAATAGTTTAGAACAATTTAGAATCGAAGAGAGTTCAAAAAACTACAAGAAAAATGAAAAACAAAATATACAGTGCAGTCCGGTCACCAACGCTGAAGATGGTGACTGGAGCTGCAACTGTGGCTACCGAAAAAACGAAGGGGGAAGCAGGGATAGGAATTGGGTCGCAAGCTGGGTCGGGCCTCGGGTTGGGTCAAGATCCACCCGATCGCACCTCTAGTGGATCCCAACGGCACCGTTTTGAATTGCTACTGTTTTAAGTGAAACAATTTATTTTGGAAAAAAAGGGGAGGGGGGGAAGTGCCGCGGCCGAGACTCGAACCAAGGACCCCATGGCGTGTGGGCACTTATCCCCACATGCCACCACCATGCCACAAGGGCACGTGTGGTTAATATATGGAAATAATATATATATATATATATATTGTAATTTAGTTATTAATTAAATTAGTTTCCGATGTTCCATTGAGTCAAGTAAATAGTATAAATCTACTATTTTGGACCTTCTGAATTCAATGGTGGAGTCTGTTTCATGAGACGGAGTCCCAAAAAATAAAATACTCGTAAAAGTGTCAAATGACCAAAATGTCCCTAAGTTAAGTATGAGTCACACGGACTCCGATTAAAATGAATGAATAGTAAATCTTTATTATTTCACACATTTCAAACTTAAAGGTGAAGTCCGATTTGTGAAAAGAGGCCCCAAGGAATTAAGACACGTAAAAGTGTAAAATAACCATTTTGCTATTTTTAGTATAAAAGTCCAAATTGGAAAATGTGAAAGCCTAAACAGACTTTCTTTGACCTTCCGGACTCAATAGTAGAGTTTAAATTAGTAAAAGAGATATTTATAGTAACGAAGTATAAAATTGATAAATAACGTTAGAACTGAGACATGTTTACTAAATTATAGGGAACTCGAAGGGAAAAGGAAAGTCACGGAATACTAGGACGCACTGATAGGTAAGTAAACCCCTATCTCTTATATGTGGTCTTCCAAGCCACATTCATTCTATGACTGCCAATTTTGTACTCTTGTACGTACCAAATATTTATTGTTTCCACAATGTGATATTGTCCTATCTTGTGGATGTTTATTGACTGCTACATCATTGATCATTATATTATACTTATTGTACTATGCCTTGAAAGGTCTACTGTTATGTGTTTACTAAATGATATTCCATTTTTACACACTTCTTATGGAATCACGAATAATCATGATTTATTATAAATGTTGGATTTCTGCTCAGTCACAATATCCATCTGATGTTTTCTGAGTCGACAAGACCTACGGGTCGATTGATAGGACCTACGGGTCGAGTCCGTGAACGGACATATGGAAATAATGACATTTTTACGCATTAAGTTATTATGACATTTTATATGCACTTATTGAGGGGGGTATGCCGGGCCCCAAAAGA
This sequence comes from Nyssa sinensis, assembly GCA_008638375.1. NCBI lineage: Eukaryota > Viridiplantae > Streptophyta > Magnoliopsida > Cornales > Nyssaceae > Nyssa > Nyssa sinensis. Next base: position 25,421,308 of record CM018049.1, read on the forward strand.
CCGAGGGTCTGCTAAGCCTTAAATAGAGTAAATACATCACTTATATTTGATTGACATGTGTACGTTTATTAGATTCATAAGATGTTGTCATTCCCTATGAATAATCTTATGTTGAGAGTTCACTCACTGATTGTTACCGATTTATTGTGGTAGTACCTTTATGTTGACTAATTTCTATTAAGCTTTTTCATGTTCATGTTACGTTCATTACTTAGGATCGTTTATTGTGACTTACTATTCATTGGCCATTGTGGCATTTTATCCTTATTAGCTATGACCGCATTGTATCCCATGATTGGCTATCATGTTCATATTTATGAATTCATGTTCCTTCTATGTTAACCTTAATCTGTGTCAGAAATGGGAATTTACTACTGAGCTTTGTTTAGCTCAGATTTACTATTTTTCTAGTTAGGGACACTACAGGACCACAATAGGAGTCCAAGGGCATAGAAGGACAGTTTGAGGAATATATTAGAAGTGATGTAGTTCTCCTATATATTCACTACCTAAGGGTGATGTTATGTTATGGTTCTGTTTGGACATTAGTTTCTATTTTGAGATTGGCAAACCATATTATGTATTTAAGACTTCCGCTGATTTACTGTTTAAGTTTTATACTATACACTGTTGTCATTGATACAAAGAAAGAAAAAGTATGGACGGCCACAAGGTCGGCCTCGCGATACGAGATCCGCATAGGGTGGGTTTCAGGTCGTGACAGCTTGGTATCAAAGCTGAGCCTTTGGTTCTAATGAGTCTAGAGTACTAGAACTGTTAAAGTCTAAGAGTCAGTCGATAGATAACACTGACATTACTAAGTTAGACCTTTATGTGAACACTAATTGTTATTTTACGTATATGTAGGCTGATTATCTTTTACAGAAAAGGTTAACACCAGGAGTACGCCAATAGCCAAGAAATCATCTGACTAAGATGGATTGGATAGATCAATTGAATAGAATAGAACACCTTATGAAAAGAGTCATCAAAGCTCTATCCAGAATCAGGCCCCAGCGGTTGACCACTTACAATGAAGTAGTAGTACCAGTAAGGACCATAAAACAGGGTGGGAAGGAATTTACCAAAAAGGATCAATTATGACGATAGATGTAGAGACATGAAAAATTGAAGATAAATTTTTCGTTTTTCTAATAGGGCTGTAATAACCCGACTTGAGTTAGACTGTAACCGACCCGGGTAGGGCGAGGCCATGACTTGTAACTTTGAATCAAACACTAATTTATTATTTAAATAAAGTTTGATCTCCAATTTAATAATAGACAATTTCGAGTATCCGAGGCTTGTCGTATTGAAAGCCGAGAATTATGAGACACGTGCGTGTGAATGATTATATTATAAAAAATAAATAAATAAATAAATGATAAAAGAAATAAAATTTTAAAATAATGTGACAATAAATAAAATGAAGTGAAATAATTAAATAAAATAAAATGAGATATATATTATAATATAATATATATGATATCTCAAAAGATAATTGGGGACATTAGTATCTAAATATAATGGAAGCTTCGAGGAAGCTGCTGGAAAAAAAAAAAAAACCAGAAGAAATGAAAAAAGGAAATAAATCAGTGGGGCGGTGGAGTAGAGAAATGGAGAGAAAGAAAAATAAGGAGAAAGAGCAACAAAAGGAAGCCTGAAGCTTCTAGATAACCGTAGAAAAATATAGAGAGATAGAGAAAGGGCGCTGAAGGGCAGTGGTCACGACTGAGAGAGGGAGCAGCCGAGAGATAGGAAGCGTTTTGGGGATCCTAGCGTGTCACCATGAAGATCGGAGACTCAGGCACCTCCGGCAGCATCTCCAGCATCTTCAGTCGTCCCTACGATTGTGGGAGCATACAAGGTGTTCAATATCCTTTCTAGGGAGATGATCGAACCATGTTCTGCGACTGCCGACCCAACCATCAACCCCGAAAGTACAGCAGCGTGTTGGTATAGAAAAATCTGATTCAACCGAACCAGTAGCAAAACGGTGCAGATTGTTAGGGTCTCTTGATTCAGGTAGGGGATTCTGATACATCTTGTAGCAAATGATGGCAGCATGTTAGTGTTGGGTTGTTCCAATTAAGTAGCGATGCAGAGATATGTAAATAAATATATTTGTTGTGTTGTGTAGCGGTGCGATGGTGTTTTGGTGGGTTTGTAATGTTGGGGCGTGATTTGGAGTTGTTGATGTTGCGATTTTGTGGAGATGGAGGAGAGACGGAAGCACAGTGGTTGATTGATTTGAATGGGTTGGTTACTGCAGATTTTTAGGGGGATGTATGTAGATATATGTGTGTATTGGCGTAGCGGTGTGACAGGAAAAGGGAGCTGCAACAGGTAATATATATATATATATATACATGAGTGTTGGTGTTGGTTGTGGATTGGGTTTTGAATTTGCTTGCCGTAAGTAGAGCTGCTAATTTGGGATTTGGTATAGGGAAATGAAATGTTGCAATTTGTGGGGCCTCGAAATTGTGTGTGGGTGTTACGGCTTTGTGGGGAAATTTGGAATTGAGTGGAGCATTGCAGGGAAGAAGTAGCAGCGTGTTGGTGGGCGTATATGGATAGCGTGCAACAAGTATATATGTGTGTATGCGTGTAATGTGCAGTAAGTATATGTGTGTGTTTGTGTGGTTGTGTTGCGATTTCGTGGGAGCTCAGAATTGTGTGCGTTTGTGTAAAAGGTGGGAGTGTAAAAGAATGAGAGACGACACTTGCGGCAAAGGCTGCTGTACTACAAACCTGATTAGGTGATTTGAGAGTAGCAAAAAAATGATTCTGCTGATAATCCAAGTATAAAGGAGCTGATGGTTCACTCCTGAGCAACAAATGGAAATTCAGAAGTGGGACGAAAATGCAGAGGAGTAGCAGTCCAATGAGAAAGGGTCCAAGTCCCTAACCCAAGTTAAGGATGAATTCTGGAAACTTGACGGCACTAGTCAATGTTCTGTGCTGGAGTCCATGGCAGAACCAATGTGCATTCTGATGCAAACCCGAAGTAGCTCGATTTGGAGATGAGATTGTGTAGTGGATGAAATGTTGCGGTAATTAGTAGGTTGCTGTCTATTTTGTTAGTGAGGAAACATGGGATAAATTGAGAGTTTTGACGTGGGGTTTTCATAGGAGTCACTTGCGGTTTCTAAGTGACTTGCAGCTTGAAGGGCCCTATTGACTGAGGGAAGTAATGCAATATTATTTGTAGCTTCAACCTTATAGTGGTGAAATTGTTGGGGGCTATAGGTCTTAACCTTGCTTGTAGAAATTGAAGCAACTGATTGGGAAGACTCTGCACAGAAATCTGATGAGAGGAAGGGAAAGTTCTTCAATATCTGATGGATGGGATTTGTTTGGTTTGAGTTCTATTGAGGGGCCACTGCAATAGAGAGAATCAAAGAGGTTGATTCAACAAAAACTTGGGGACATCTTTGTTGACTTGACTGCATAGTGGACACAGCATCCTAGGGTTGAGACACGCCCTAGTCAGGTATGGTACTTTGCTAAGTAAGGAATAGGATTAAATTAGGATTGATGTGCATATTGCTTGAATGATTTTTATGCTTATCTGATGATAGAAGATCACATAGGGGTTATTGCTTTGAGAAACTTTGAGTTGATTGTTTGTGTGCTTCCATGTTCCCTATGATTATTTGAGAATTGTGACTTACTTCTTGAGTTGTCATCATATGTGATTTCTATTCTAGAAGGATTGTTGATGTTGTGACATGTGGATTGCTTAAGTGTTGAGATTGATTGAGCATGACACGAAAGCATTATTTAAAGCATGTTGAGTTGTCATCAAATGAAGTCTAGTGATTTGATCTTAATTGTGATGCATTATTTAAAGCATGTTGCATATGCTTATGAAAGTGATGTTTCATTTGAACTGTACTATTGCATGATGAAATCATGGCATATTGGCATAGGGTGATTTCTTGAAAGCATAGTGTGGGTCAGCACGAGGTGCTGTGCATTATGAGGGTGCAGATCCTGTGGTGAAAAACCCAAAATTGGCCATTGCATTGGTACTTCGATGCCATCGGGGAGTACCCGTAAATGAGACATGGGTGTGACATTGAGATGCATGGGTGTGTCATGCATATTGCCTGTGCATTGTGTTGATGAATTTGTGAACGTGATATAGGGTTTTCTTCAGATGTGGTTGTACATTGCCATTATACTATATGCATGATTAGGGAGGCATGTAGATATACATGTACACTTGCACATGCCACGTCTTAATTTTGTTCCTTGCATTAGTATTGTACCATACCAGCATGTTGGCGCTGACCCATTCATAGGGAACCATATTTCAGATGACATTCCCAACACCTGAGGCTTGAGGAAGTCTAGCCGAGTAGAGGAGACTTGATTGTAGATGGATATTTGGCCCGAGAGGCATGTTTTGTGATGTACGGGCTTAAGCCCAATGACATATATGTTGTATCATGGTTGTATATTTTTGGTTGTATAAGTAGGCGATGTATATTTAACTTTGATAAAGTTGTGGCCATCGAGTGAGGATGGATTGTGATGTGTTTGTATATATATAATGTATTGTGATTATCAGGGGGAAAAAGGCTCGAAAAACAGAGGAGGTTCTGCCGAAATTTTTTTAAAACGGGAATGTATGTAGGCTTGTATCTGTATTAGTTAAATTGTAAATTGTTGTTTATTTATTTATTCGTTTATTTATTTACTTACTTTATTCCTTTTTTTTTTCTTCTTTTGTTTCGTTCAGTCGCGTCCCCGGGTTCGGTCGAGAATTCGGGGCGTGACAATAGAGGCATAATTAAATGCCCCAACTGCCTATAAGTCCACCAAGGATAATGACTCAAAAACACCACCAAGAGATGATCGGGCTACTGCACTAGTAGTCGCGGGTATTTTCTAGTTGTTTACAATCTGCCCACATATTGTTGAATATTGGCTCTACGTATTGATTTATAGTTCTCGCATTTACTACTAAGTTGAACTTAAAAACAGAACCCTTAGGTTACATGCTAACTGTTTCAATACCATCGAGAGATTTATTATTGATGAATACTATATATCGAGGGAAAAGACTATATGGTATGATGAAAATCGGTGATTCTTGAACAATTGAGATGATTAAGTAAATAGTGACCTGGGAATAGTAGCATGTTTAACGATAAACGATGAGGATTCTCGAGGAATGACACTTTGATAAATGTTATAGATAAATAAATGAGGCTTGAATGAGAGATAGTCTAAAGGAAACTTAACGGATAATTACAAGAGGAGTTGATACTCTAAATAAATTCATGATGTACCAAAAATATAGAAATTCTTAAGTAAGTCATAAGTAGACCTTGATAGAATAAAGATGAATAGAGCCTTGAAGACAATTACTAAATGAGTGAGAGTGTCAGAATTGACCTTATGAAATGTGATGATTTTGAAAAGAGGCTGACACATGATGAATAAATATTAGGAAGAAATTCAATGAAGGTGGTGATCTAAGATGATGTGTGATCCGATTTTAGTAAATATACTATCAAGTTAGATGAAGGTAAATGATAAATGATTCTGAATAACTGTTAGAGATCAATATGATCTAAATGATCGTAAAGACTGAACTGGTAGTAAATCATTTAGAGAAACCATGAGATTGAGATGATATATGATTTTTGAGGTATTACAAGGAAACCATTATTCATGAATGATATACATAGAGCATATGAGGTACATATCATAACTACACGGTTATTAACCGATTAGACACCTTTGAAGAAACTAAGAATCTGATGATTTAAATAGTTGAATGATCGGTGACTTTGGAGGACGATAGCTTGTGTAAATACTAAGGTTAATAGTCTTTGGGAAAGATTATGTTATGACTGACTTTGATGTTTCTTAGACGATTGAGATGATCAAATGAATGGTGACTGTTGGGAGAAAGTGATATGTTAAGGGCAAAGGTTAAGAATTCTTAGAAAGAATCGTACCAGTGTTGAGGTGGATGACTCTTAAGGCATTAAACTATGAATTGATTAATGAATTGGGAGAAACTATCACTTGAACAAGGCCAACGGTTAATGCTCTTTTGGAAGATATAAGGTAACATAGAATTGAGATTGTGAAATCTTGGAAAGTCGGTGGATTTAACAACAAATATATATGAGAGATGGTTTGAGAAAGACTTAATAAATAGTAACGTGAGGAGTTTGAGACTCCAGATGGATTGATGATATATCAGAAATATGAGGATTCTTGCGTGAGTCATATAGGGTAAAGACAAATGGATCATTGGGAGGCAAATACTGATTGAACAAGACTATTAAGTGAACATTATGAAATGTGATGGTTCTAAAAGGAGATTGACACGTGATGAATGATCATTGGAGAAAAATTAAATGGATCTTGTTGATCTAGGTGACAATATGACCCAATTGTGTGTGGTACTTTATTGAATTAGTTGAATCTATTTCAAAAGATAAATGATTGATGACTCCGAATGACTTTTGAGGATTAATGTAATTTGACAATTAAAGAGACGAAAATTGTGGCAGAATGTCTAGAAAAACTGGTAAGGACAATGACTGTGCTGAAGTGATACATAATTCTTTGAGATATTACAAGAACAATTAAGATTGAGGTAAAAAGTAAGAATGATTAAATCTGTGGAACTAAGGAAGTAGAGAATTTTCATGGTGGGAAAAACTTGACATAATCTTGATAAACTTTGAATGTTAAATGTAACGATAAAATGATGGGATGACTAATTGATGTGAACAATCCTGAAATATGATATGAAGTCACAAAATGTACAAGGAACTCCCTATACGGTTAAATAAGTTTTTGAAAGAACAAATTTCTAAAAGCTGAATAACGACTAGGGAGAAAAATGTAACATATGATGAAAAATCGAATGTGATGAGAGTATAAGAAATGAAGACATTTGAACATCCTTTCTAAGTAAAGGTTAGTGAAACCAAAATAATGGTTATAAATTAAAAAGTCATAAGACTTTGAGATTTGAATTGATTAAATGATGTGGAAGGTTCAAGGTACCCCAAATATGATAACACGGTTAAGAACACCTTTGAAGTAGACTGTCATATGAAGAATCAGTGACTTGGGGTAAAAGATTACCCTAAAAAAAAAATTAATAAATCTATCAAGACTTAAAGAAGAAACTAAACTAAGTAGATGTACTAAACTTTGGTCCATGAAGGAATGAGGAAGTTGTGAAAAGCTCGATTGTAAAAGGCCTTCGTACTAGTTTATAATTTGAAAGAAAAAAAAAAAAGAACTGATTTCCTCAACATGCATATGAAAACAAGGGCAGGTATACCAATGAGTAGTACAAAAAGAATGAAGATTTCGAATAAATTTGAGATTACCCATGCATGGGAAAAATATTGCAGTGCAAAGAGAATACGAGTAAACTGTCTTGATATGAACCAAAAGATGTTCATGAAAACAAAAGGGAATATGACGCTAAAAATGCTAAAGGAAAATACGATAATGGTCGTAATCAAAGAAAGTTCAATACACAAAAAGAAACTTAAATGGGTGACGTTGCAAATCTCGTAACCTGAATGCATGTAGTAAATCCTGAGGTGGAACTTGTGACAAAAAAAAATGGGAGGAGAAATTTGAAAGACAATTGTGTATAAGCTTCGGACAGATGAAATCCAAACCTTTCCTTCCAGATTATTATCCTAAGCCTTTATATGAATTCAAGTGGAATAATGTGAATCCATCAAGAACTCTGTCCTTAGTAAAACTTTAAATGCTTGAATGAGAAGCCCAAAACACTCTAAACAATGGAAGTGGTGTGGTTTAGTTACACCATTGAATTCTTATGACCACTACCAAAGAAACGGATAGAAAAAAAAGGATCAAGGCATTAGATACCTTTACTTGGCACATGATGCTCCATACGACGCCAACGGAAGTTGGGAAACCATGAATAGTAAGGTAATCATGACCTAGTACCAAATGAGATGAATATAAAGTCTAGACATGAAACTAGTCAAGATATTGGTAACAAAGGAAAATAGTCAAGTAACTGAAAAAATAACTCAGGGTGAGTAATGAAAGTAATAGACCCATAGCCATAGATCTAAGAACTAAAGAAATACGCATAGGAATGTTAACACTAAAATTTGGAGACAATGGGTTTAAAGTCAAAGAAGTTAAAAAGTCAAACCCTTGACTTTTAAAATTCACTATTGAATTAAAACAAAGAGGAATACAAAAGAACTGTGAACCTTGTATAAAGAAATCTTCTTGCTTGAGAATATAGTATTTGAATGCTAGAGATAATTCCAAGAGACAAATTAAAAAGGAGAACTACAATGATGAAATTGGCAGAAGGAGATAATAGAGTTTCTTAGATTATGAACATTTGAGCTTTGAGGACAAAACTCATTTTAAGGGGGGTAGAATGTAACACCCTGACCTAAATAAATCGGACTAATTCCAAAATTGCCCAAAAAGAGTCAAATAATAATACTGAGGGAGACCAAACCAATGTATGTAATACCAAAATAAACCCGAGCCGTTAGGGCTCTATATTATGATATCGAATGAAATGAATGGTTTTAAAAATACAGACGATGCCCGGTGAAACTCAAGCAAGCCATGAGTGAGCATCGAAATACGGGTACATATATATATATATATATATACATATATGGGTTTGTATATATATATATATATATATTCTCTAAATTAATATATATATATATATAGCCATATATATATAAATGAATATGAGGTATGTATATATATATATATACCGTATGTATATAAATATATGTGTGTGTAGATATGTGACGTATATACATGTATATCTATACATATATATATATATATATATACCACATGGGCAGTATATAGACATATTTATTGTTATATAAATATATCATGTGCACTAATTAAGTGTGAGGGAGTGTGTGTGTGTTATATATATAATATACATATATAACTTACAAAATTAAAACAAAACATAATGAGGGGAGAGGCTTACAAATTCAGAAATTGAACAGAAAATGGAAGGTCAAAGAAAGAGGAAAGGAAAAAAAGAAAAAGGAAGGAAGAGAGAAGAGGAGAGAGAGGGGGCGGCTACTTGAGGCCATGTATATGTATACAATTTATGTGCATTTGGAAAGAAGAGAAAAAGAGAAATAGAGAAACTTGAAAGGTCTTTTGGAGATTCAGAAAAGATAAATAGAAGAGGAAGGAGGAGAAATGACAAAGAAAATGTTAGAAAAAAATTCATTGTAATTAAAATTTTTGATTTCTGGGTTTTATTTAAAGTTGCATGAAGCTTGTTTTTAGATGTATAATCTTGATCTAGAAATAAAAAGAGGAATTTGGGAAGAAATCGCAAAATAATTGGTGAAGAAATGAGGGAGAAAAAGAGTGTTATCGGAAAAATGGGTTTTGAAATTTGGGGCTATTTTGTGTAGTTTTAAGGCCTAAAATTATGTTAAGATGTTTTAAAAATAGTTTAGAACAATTAAGAATCAAAGAGAGTTCAAAAAACTGCAAGAAAAATGAAAAAACAAAAAATATACAGTGTAGTCTAGTCACCTGTGCCGGAGATAGTGGCCGGAGCTGCAACTGTGGCTGCCAGAAAAACGAAGAGGGAAGAATGGAAGGAAATTGGGTCGCAGGCCAGGTCGGGTCAGGATCCTCCTGACCGCACCTCCAGTGAATCCTAACGGCACCGTTTTGAAGTACTATTGTTTTAAGTGAAACAGTTTATTTTGGAAAATTAGGGGGGGGGGGGAAGTGCCGTAACCGAGACTCGAACCAGGGACCCCATGGCATGTGGGGACTTATCCCCCACATGCTACTATCGTGCCACAAAAGCACGTGTGGTTAAATATGGAAATAATATATATATATATATATATATTATTTAATTATTTAATTTAGTTATTAATTAAATTAGTTCCCGACGTCCAATTGAGTCAAGTAAATAGTGTAAATCTACTATTTTGGACCTTCTAGATTCAATGGTGGAGTCCGTTTCACAAGCCAAAGTCTCAAAAAATTAAAATATCCGTAAAAGTGTTAAATGACCAAAATGCCCCTAAGTCAAGTATGAGTCAAGTGGACTCTGATTAAAATGAATGAATAGTGAATCTTTATTATTTCACATATTCTAGACTTAAAGGTGAAGTTTGATTTGTGAAAAGAGGCCCCGAGGAATAAAGAACGTAAAAGTGTAAAATGACCATTTTGCCCTTTTTAGTATAGAAGTCCAAATTGAAAACTGTGAAAGCCTAAATCGACTTTCTTCGACCTTACAGAATCAATAGTATAGTAAAAGAGATATTTATAGTAACGAAGTATAAAATTGATAAATAACGTTAGAATTGAGACATGTTTACTGAATTATAAGGAACTCGAAGGGAAAAAGAAAAGTCACGGAATACTAGGACGCACTGATAAGGTAAGTAAACCCCTATCTCTTACACGTGGTCTTCCAAGCTATGTTCATTCTATGATTGCCACTTTTGTACTCTTGTACGTACCAAATATTTATTGTTTCCACAATGTGATATTGTCCTATCTTGTGGATGTTTATTGACTGCTACATCATTGATCATTGTATTATACTTATTGTATTATGCCTTGAAAGGTCTACTGTTATGTGTTTACTAAATGATATTCCATTTTTATACACTTCTTATGGAATCACGAATAATCATGATTTATTATGAATGCCGGATTTGTGCTTAGTCACAATATCCATCCAATGCTTTTTGAGTTGACAGGACCTACGGGTCGATTGATAGGACCTATGGGTCGAGTCCGTGAACAGACATATGGAAATAATGGTATTTTTACACATTAAGTTATTGTGGCATTCTATATGCACTTATTGAGGGGGTATGCCAGGCCCTAAAAGACCGAGGATTTGCTAAGCTCCGAATAGAGTAAATGCATCACTTATATTTGATTGACATGTTTACATTTATTGGATTCATAGGATGTTGTCATTCCCTATGAATAATGTTATGTTGAGAGTTCACTCACTAATTGTAATTGATTGTTACCAATTTATTGTGGCAGTACCTTTATGTTGACTGATTTCTATTGAGCTTTTCCATGTTCATGTTACGTCCATTACTTATGATCGTTTATTGTGACCCCACTATTCATTGACCATTGTGGCATTTTATCCTTATTGGTTATGACCGCATTGTATCCCATGATTGGATATCATGTTTATATTTATGAATTCATATTCCTTCTATGTTAACCCTAACCTGTGTCGGAGATGGGAATTTACTTAATGAGCTTCATTTAGCTCACTCCAATTTACTATTTTTCCAGGTAAGGACGTTGCAGGACCATAGTAAGAGTCCAAGAGAATAGGAGGACTATTTGAGGAATATATTAGAAGTGATGTAGTTCTCTCATGTATTCACCACCTAAGGGTGATGTTATGTTATGGTTCTATTTGTACATTAGTTTCTATTTTGACATTATCGAACCATATTATGTATTTAAGACTTCCACTGATTTACTATTTAAGTTTATGTTATACACTGTTGTCATTGATAAAAAGAAAGAAAAAGTATGGATGGCCATAAGGTCGACCCCACGATACGAGATCCACATAGGGTGGGTTTTGGGTCGTAAAAGCATTCTTCACCATTTTAAAGCTAGGACTTGGAAGGAACCTCATCAAAACATTAAGAACAAAGAGGAAAACTACAAATCTTTAACCTAGCTTGAAGATTAAGTGTTCTTAGGGATTTTTCATACATTTCGTTTCATTTTTCTGTATTATCATACATGTACCATGTATATTTCATGTCTTGGAGATATGTAATATACTTATGTGTTTCTTGCCATATTCATGATCACCATGTAGAAATGTGTGTTCGATGCTAACCATGGCTCTACATTCATGTTATTATGAGTATAACATCCATGTATTGTCATTATGCTTATGGAAATCCATGTATGCACACAAAGTATTTGTTAAAATGTTTGAATGACTAAAATACTACCATCTTGAGAATTTTATTGAATATCGCGTTGCTATCATGTTGGTGTATGATGAAAATGTTATTTTCTCTTTATTTTCTCATGGTTTGAAAGGATTTTAGTATGTGGTTTTCACTTGGAATTAGTTGGGTAAAGAAGGGTTATGAACTTGGTAAGGTTGTTGATGTTACATTGGAAATTAAATGAGAAGGTCTGATTAATGAGGTAGAGAATTGTGATTTAAGGATTACCTGGGATTTGTTTGTGATAGGGATGATGTTTTCCTTTGATTTTGAATCGTAAACCCGTGCGCTGGTTATATATTTCTATCAGGTTAGCAGCCTATAAAGCACTTAGGCTTTCGGGGCCATTAATTGATACACTGAGTGTTAAGTTTAGATTTTGAGTGGAGGGATGGGAATTAGAGTTTTTATGAATGGCTTGGTTGTGGCTTATAATTCATTAATTTCTCTTATATTCATATCTGTTTGATGTTGTTATAGTGGTATGATGATATCTTGCTTTTCATTAATTGTATAACATATGTGGACACGTGTTTGATAATACAGATGGCACACGTCTACGCTTGCTAGCACTTAAGCTTTCCTTTGGTTAGATGCTCTACTGGAGTTGTTGTTTTGACCCCCTACCAGATTATAGGGAATGGTAAAGAGCCGAATTCTTGTTTGACATTTTTATGAAGATATTCTTTTATGAAAATCCACCATTTCACTCATCATTTTGGCCATTCAACATGAAGAAAGTAAATGGGCTCATTGTATTTATAAAGCCCCTAATACCTTTTTTTAGATTTCATGAGTATTGTATTTGATGTAACAACACACCTATGTGACATATGAATCTTGAACTTGTTGGAGATGCCTATGTGTTATTTGAATACCTTGTTATCTATTGGAACTATGATACTTGTTTGGATAGAGACACAAAAGATTAAATGTTCAGAGTTATTCTTTTAAAAATATATAATTTTAGATGTAGGAAATGTTGAAGCCATTAGGATGTGAAACAAAAGAACTAGAATTGTAGAATATGATTGAATTGGAAACCTGGGAGGACTGGATGCCCACTTCTATGATCGGTCCCAAGTTTGGTAATGCATTGTTATTGGAATTACAAGAAACTGAAAACTAGAATCAAAAGCGACGACCGCTTGGCAACTAGCAGACCACTGCTTGGTAGTCTGAACGACTGCTTGACAGTCACTAGATGATTGGTGGTCCTCTATTCCTTTTTGAATATTTTTCTCTCTTTTAAAATAGATTAAGACCAATTTCTTCACATTAATTAACAAGCATTGGGAAATTCTAAAATAATATGTAACACGATGGGTCATTTAATCTAATGACCGCGTCATATCTGGGTTCTAGAATCTAGGGCGTGACAGAATGATATTAGAGCCATATGTTTAAAATAACTAGAGACGATGGGATAGGGCAACATAGTCAGATTTGTCTTTGTAAGTTTTGATGTAATTTTTATGTTGTCCAAATGTATGATGATAGTATACATGACTTGTGTGATTATATGTGATTACATATGAACTTATTATCTTGAATTATGATGAGCATGTCTTATATGATCATATTCAATTATTTTGTAAGATTATTGCCTTGACACACATTAGATTATTCCTTTTTTGGTAAGTTGTCTATCGCATTCCTTTATCAACATATTAGAATGAAGTTCCCTTTTGAGTTAGTTGTTTGAGAACGCATTCTATCAACCTATTAGGATGAAGTTCTTTTTTAAGTAAGTGGTCTAAGGACGTATTCTTATCAACCTATCAAGATGGAATTCCCTTTTAGGTAAGTCGTTTGAGGACGCATTCTGTTAACCTATTAGGATGTAGTTCCCTTTTAGGTAAGTCATCTCAGGACGAAAATTCACTATCATGTTAGGATAACATTCCTTTTAGGTAAGTCGTTTATCACATTCTCATTAACCTACTAGGATCGAATTTTCTTTTAGGTAGTATGTCTGAGGACGTAAGGCCATCTTATGAGAACAGAACCTCATGAAAGACTTGTCAAGATCGCATTTCCTACCAAGTAGGTTTTGAGGAGTCATTTTTCGAAGGTGTAACCTCACGACAATGCTATCGAGATGAGCCTCTTTAAGGAAATCTGGTAAGGACAACATTCCTTTTTGTTGCCACAAACTATGAACGGTTTGATTCACCCGAGGGTGATATGTAGGAATGCTATCGAGATAAGCCTCTTTAAGGAAATCTGGTAAGGACAACATTCCTTTTTGCTAGCCACAAACTACGAACGGTCTGATTCACCAGAGGGTGATATGTAGGAATCTCATTTCTAAATAAGTCCGACCATATTTACGTCAGAAAATTATAATCAATGTCAAAATGTTTCTTACGTTAACGTTCACTTGCTTGCAAGTTTCATCAACAAGGGGCTCTTTATAGACACCTAATTTTGTGACCCTTAATTGTGCAAGAGTAATTCAGTAGTTATGCTAAGAAACCTACTAAGACTCTTCCCGACATAGTCCTATTTCCATTAGGACTTTCCTATCAGAGTCTCAGTCCAAGTATGACTTTTCTCGACATAGTCATATTCGCATTAGGACTTTCCTATCAGAGTCCCAGTCTAAGTAAGACTCTTCTGACAGAGTCCTATTCCCATTATGACTCTTCTATTAGAGTCCCAACCCAAATAGGACTCTTTCCGATAGAGTCCTGTTCCCATTAGGACTCTTCTATCTGAGTCCTAGTCTTGTTAGGACTCTTCCTGACAGAGTTTATTCCCATTAGGACTCTCTTATCAAAGTCTCAATTCAAATATGACTCTTCCCAACAGAGTCCTATTCCTATTAGGACTCTCGTGTCAGAGTCCCAGTCCTGTTAGGACTCTTCTTGACAAAGTCCTATTCTCATCAGGACTCTTCTATCAGAGTCCTAGTCCAAGTAGGACTTTTTCTAATAGAGTCCTAGTAGGACTTTTTCTAATAGAGTCCTATTCCTATTAGAACTCTCCTATCAAAGTCCAAGTCCAAGTAGGAATCTTTTCGACATAGTTCCACTTTTAGTAGGACTCTATTGACAATGTCTCATTCCAGTTAGAACTCTTCCTATTAGAGTCTCACACCTAGTAAGAATTTTCCTATTAGAGTCTCATACCTAGTAGGGCTCTTCTTGTTAGAGTCCTACATTTGTTAGGACTTTTCTGCCCATGGGAAGGCGTTTCAGCAAATTCGGCACCATTTTTCCCAATTAGCGCATTTTTGTAATTTTGTTGCAATCCTACCCTTAGTGGTATTCTTGGGTCATTTGAGGGGTATTTTTGTAATTTTGCATGTCATTTTACCCATCTGAGGGTAATTTGGTAATTTAAGCCATTTGGTTGATAAATTAAGCACATTTTTATGCCTTGAATGGCAATTTGGTCATTTCACATCTTGTGGTAATCTAGAGATTCTCCACCAAATTGGGGGCAATTTCGTAATCTTGAGTGATAGTGGTTTATTTAGATAGAATTAGGATTTTTCATCTCTAGAGTTTCCATAAATTTAGTTGCTAGATATTTCCTTAAAAGGAGATACATTAAACCTAGACATTTGCATTTTAGAGTTTATTTCCAAATAAATTTTATTTTTTCTTATTCTCATTGGGTCTTGCATATAGACATCAATTTAATTGGTTCTTGCATTATCATGATTAATTATTAATTCATTTATTTAGGATAATCACCCTTTAGGATAATTATTTGATTTTTTATTTATTTAATAATGTAATTATCACTCAAGACGTGATCCTAACCTTCCGTTTTAGGGTTTCATTTTAGGTCATTGAATCGAATATCCATATTTTACCTATAAATAGAGCCCTCTGGCCATCACCTTTTATAAACACAATTCCATAGTTTTATGTTGTTATTATAGTTCTAGAGTTTTCTCTCTAAGAACTCTCCATTTTCTAAGATTGAAGCTCTGTCAAAGCGATGGTCTCTTTTCAAGAATAAAGCCAAAGCTCTACCAAAGTGACTGTTTTTGAATCGAAGAAGCAAGCCAGAGATTTATTCGATTAAAGACTCCGAATTAGACTTCCTAAGTTGAAACACTACTCGACTACCATGACTAAATAAGGTACGCATCTCAAACCCTTAATAGTTTTCTTTAATCTGGTTGATCTCGCCTATTTTATCACTCTTGATAAAAGAGGGAAAACCAGAGAACTATGTGACTTTGATTTTATTTTCTAAATGGATACGTAAGAGGTCTTCGAGCCGAAGTCGAATCTCCTTTCTATTTTTTGTTTATTTTACTCTTTTATGCAAGATCGTTCGTTCTTTATCATTTTTTGTCTTATATCTTCTTTTTCTCTTTTACATAATGAAACAACCTTGTATTTAAGTATTTGAGGCTGATCCATTCGGATTGGACGGGGTGGGTGCCTAACACCTTCTCACTCTGTATCTTAACCACTAGATCTATATCGTCGATTTTGTATTGATCGATGCTTTAATTTCTTTTGATCCACGTCAAGGGGTCTTTTAGAATGTAACTAGGAAACAAAGCGATGTAATTTCATTTATTTCATTTCTTTTCAGTTTTCTTTTGTTTACATTCCATTGTAATGGGTTTGCTTGTTCCTTACCCAAAACTAAGCTAGCGACTCTTCAGTTTCTTTGTTTCCCATAAGAGGCGCTCTTTCCCACCTTTAGGGAAAGAAGTAGTTGGGATCCTTCTAAATCCACACAAAGAGGATTTTTTTCCCTTGGTGGTGCTCATAGTGCCACCAACAAAAAGTGTTATGGCATCGACATGCTTTTGATAGCCTTAGACGGAGCATACACACCTTTGGCCATGAAACTGTAATACCCTTCCACAAATAACACCATAGATTACGAAGCCTGTATAGTCGGCATGCAAGTCACACTATAATTAAAAGCCAAATTTCTTGATGTGACAAGGACTCAGCCCTTATCATTGGCCAAATTCAAGGAAAATGGAAAATCAAAAAGGAGAAACTCATGCCCCTGGAAACAGTAATGACCAGTTTTGATGATGTCCAATTCCACTACGTACCTCGGGCCAAGAATAGCTTTGTGGATGCCTTGGCCACTTTGGCTTCCATGATAGGTATACCCAAAGAAACCACTATCAAGCCTTTTTTGGTTCAGGTTAGAGAAATCTCAGTGTACTGTTACAACATCAGAGAAATCACAAGCAGGCCAAAACCTCTACTTGGTACATCGATGTTTGCTCATTCATCAAACATTCACAATACCCTAAAGGATAAAGCTGCCTTAAGACGTTGGGCCACCTAATTCATCATATGTGGAGAATGCTTATACAAATGTTCATTCAATGGGATTCATCTCTTATGTTTAAACAAGCAAGAAGCCGAACATGTCATGATAGAAGTCCACGAAGGTGTTTGTATGAATAGACAGATGTTGGCTAAGAAAATAATCTGCCTAGGAAACTACTGGAATACCATGATCAAATTGGGACATAGTGATGGTCCCATATGAATCTATAAAATTATGATAGACATTATTAAAGTATCGATAAAATTACTATAATGCCCTGAGCATAGAACATGTATCTAAAGGAAAAATAAAACACGAGGAGACCTATTGTAGAGTTTTGGACCTTCTGAATCCATTTTCAAGGTCCGTTTGGCGAGATAGTGTTTTGATAGACGTGATTATGGTGTAATAGATAGACATAACTGTATCTAGAGTACTCATTAGTGAAGTGATAAAATACTCATATCCTCCTCTAACCCTAAAATTCAGGGGTCCACATACACCTGCATGCATGAATAAACTTTAATAATTCTTTTAACTCTCTTCCTTTTTGTTAAAAAGGGTCTCATAGTCAATTTTCCTTCCAAATAGGATACACAAATTAGCAATGGTTAAATAACCAAGGAAGATAAGATACCCTATCTTACCAGTCTATTAATCTTATCTAGATTAATATGAACTAGCCTCAAATGCCAAAGATAAGTTAAATTAGTAGAAGAAACTTTTCTTTTAAGTGGCAAGCTCTTTGAAGAATCATTCTTTTTGGTGTCATATATCTCATACACTTTAGGAGTAATCCAATAAAGACCATAAACTAATGTACCAGAACATATAAAAGAACCATTACATTTAATAACAACATTTGAATTAAAATAAATCAAATAATCTTGTTTTATTAAATTCGAAACTGATAACAAATTCCTTCTACTGTTAGGCACATATAAACAATTAATGTTTTATTTAGAGAAAAACATAAAGTAATTACTCTTATTGACATCGCAACAACTCTTACTTCCATTCCCAATTGCAAGATAATCTCTCCATCATATAGCCGTCTAGCTCTTTAAATCGCTGTAACGAATATGAAGTACCCTACAAATGTGATTAGCTACACTAGACTCAATACACCAAGAATCTGAAGTACCCAGTATATAACTTACTTTAATGACTAGTGATTCAATTATACCTCAGTTCTTCTTATTGGCTAGATAATATGGACAATTCATCTTCCAGTGCCCTATGACACCCCTAAATGGAAATATTTTCCTTTGGGTTTTGAATTTGCCCCTTTCTTCCCTTTTCTTATACCTCCTTTAGGATCTATATTTCCTTTGGGGAGTTTTTAGAGTTCTTTTCCTTTTTCTCCTTTCCCTTTCCCTTAGGATTAGGCTTGAAAGAAGAACTCTCAGCCTCATGAACACTAGGATGGCTTTGGATAATACCCTCTGCTGCCTATAAAGAGCTAAAAATCTCAGCTAAACTCAACTTCATTTTATTCATATTATAATTAAGTTTAAACTGATTAAAAGAGTTAAACAACCACTCAAGTATAATATCAACTTGGGACTCAACATCAATCTCAGCCCTTAGAATATTAAGTACATTAAAAAATAGAACATTTTTAAAACATGTTTTTTTACTGGAGTTCCCTCTACCATCTTAGTGTTCATGAGAGCCTTTATAGGGATATGCCTGGTAGGACACTCCTGATCCACAAACATCTCCTTGAAGTTAAGGATCATTTTCTTATTACTCAGGAAATATTGATCCTGATGTTGTAACACACTTGACATCAAAGCCAAAATATAGTATCTTCCATCTCATCAGCCTTGACCTGCTTATCATAGCGGTCAATGTCCTTCTAAGATGTATTAGCAGCTGGAAGGTCTAGGAAATTTTAATGAGCACACACCTGTATCCCTTAACAATCAGTAGAATTTCCAAGCTCCATTTCCAATCCATATAATTAGACCTAATCAACTTGTTTTCTTTTATGATAATAGCAAGTGGATTAAATGAATACATATGAGAATCAAATATAAGCATACATTTACATAAATGTAAAACAATAAATAACTTTTACTTTTATAATTATATAGCGATATCGTCAGGCCACTATCAATAAATGTATTAGAACCTAACCTTATAAATAACATGCTCTGTAGGAATGACAATACAATTCATATAATTAGGAGATGATCTTATTATTTAAACATATCAAATAAAAGCATAACTTCCAATATTCTTTAGTCTTTAAAAGAAAATAATAAACTCCATGGGGAGAATACTATTTCCTCTCGATCAAATGTATACCATCATCTCAAATTAAAAGATAATCGTTTTGAGTTGTGTCTCTGTATGGATATCACCTGCACAACGTCTCTCCCAATTCTATCTTAAGAGGTCCATACTTGTAGCCAACAAAAATTAGTACCCTCCGTATGGAGACCACTCAAGATAACACAAAGTGCCTACTTTTGTCTTACTATGTATCGATGATGGAAGAATATGGGACCTTTCATAAACGATCCTTCTCCCACTTAATTTTGTAAATCGAGGATCCTATTACATCTCATGTATAATTAAATATTTCATTATTAATAATAATAATATTGCAGATCTCATGTTTAACTAATAATCTCATTACGCATCCCATGCATAAATAAATATTTCATGTATTAATAACAATCTAAATATGCTTCAATTTAACTAAAAATAAAATGAATATTATTAATAGATGAGACCTATCTATTTATGGATCACAAATGATATTTATTCACAAAAATAAAATATCATGCATTATTATTTCAAGCATAAAGAGAATACATATGCATCTAAAAATAATATAAAAAAATACAATCTCATATCTTTTGTGGCCAAACCTACAAGGTAACTAAAAATGGTAACAAACTTGAGTCTATCTTGATCTTTTTGATGTCATCCACTTTGTAGTACATTTTTTATTCTTGAAGCAAAAGAAAAATTTGTTTACATGAAGAATATATACCCATATAAGAGAGTTTACATCAAATTTAGAAGAAAATAAAAGTAAATAGGTTAAGAAAACCAATGGAACTTGCCTTTTCACTAAAAAAATTTCAAATCTATTACCCTTTACAATTGCCTCAAATCCTAATTTATTACATAATTCCTAATGCCTAATATATGATACATCCATTCATATAAATGAACCATTCATATATGAGAAATAAAATATTAAAGTACATGCATCATCCATATATATCCTAGGATATACTAAATTTAATCATTGTATCCAAGAATCCCTATAAATCAAGTCTCACTTAACCTATAATTTGTTTACATTTTTTATTCTTGAAGCAAAAGAAAATTTTGTTTACATGAAGATCCTATACCCACATAAGCGAGTTTACATCAAATCTAGAAGAAAATAAAAATAAATAGGTTAGGAAAACTAATAGAACTTGCCTTTTCGCGAAAAAAACTTTCAAGTCCATTGTCCTTTACAATTAATTGACTCAAATTCTAATTTATTACATAATTCCTAATGCCCAATCATGAGAGATATGATAGATTCATTCACATAAATAAACCATTCATATATGGAAAATAAAATATTAAAGTATATGCATCATTCATATATATCCTAGGTTATACTAAATTTAATCCTTGTATCCAAGAATCTCTATAGGTCAAGTTTCACTTAACTTATAATTTGTATAATTTGTATAATTTTAAATCCAATATATTTGGTATCATATACTCATAATATAAAAGGATAAATAAAAAATATGAGCCATTAAAACACTTGGGTATATGATACCCATTGTGACTGCTAATCAGTCTTTATTAAAAAGAAATTGTTGAATATTCATGAATATCTAATATCCAAAAAAATATTGATCAATTTAAAATAAAATAAAATAAATCTAATTATCTATTTATTTATTTTATTAGGATAAATTACACTGATCTTCCCTGAGTTTTTGACAATTATACCGATTTCTCTTAAAATTTCTGAAATTAAACTAACATTCTCTACTTTATCTAACAATTTACAAATATCCCCTTCCAGTCAAATCTTTTAATCAAAATGACAAAATTGCCCCTCTTATTTTATTTTATTTTTTCAATTTGACCAATTTTTTATAACTTTTTTTTTACAGATTTTTTTTATTTTATATCAAAATAAATTTAAGGTTTTAATTAATATTTATTTAAAAAATGAAAAAAAAAATTGGTCACAATTAAAAAATTGAAAAAAAAAAAACATAAATGAGATAATTTTGTTCTTTTGCAGAAAAATAATTAATTGAAGTGAGTATTTGTATATTGTCAAGTAAAGTATGAGAGTTCAGTGTAAATTAAGAAATCAAAGTAGAAGTTAATGTAATTATTAAAAATATTATGAGAAATCAGTATAATTTACTTTTTTATTAAATAAGTGACTCATCTTTATAAGTTCTTGGACGAAAAACAGAAAAACAGCCCAAGAATTTCATATTTTAGTAAACAAATATAACTAATCTTAGATTATAAGAACACGTGTTGTAATAATCAAGGTGATGCGTTGCCAACCATCTCGGGTATTGAATAGAATCTAATCTTGAAACAACATGGAGTAGCAATTACGTCTTGAAGAAACAGCCGAATATTATACCGGGACAATAAAAAAAAAGCTTGTTTTTTTTATAATAAAAAATCAAAACATATTTTTAACCGGCATCTCATCTCAGGTCGCCATTGACGGCTATCTCATACCCTTGTGAGACTTTTTTTCAGAAGCTTGGTTTCGTGAGCGGCGAAAAAAAGGTGATTTTTATTATTTCATTACGGATATCTTATACTCATGCGTATACAAAGTTTAAAAATTACATTCAATTACTTAAGGTCTTAAATAAGAATTAAATCTTTTATTAATAAATCCTATAAAAAAATCACGTGCTAATCTATACAAAACAATCTTTTGTTTTATTTAGAATTCATTTATATGTTTTAAAAAAAATAAATATAACATTAAAAAATGATGGATTCATGTAAAGTAACTCTGATAGTAATTATTGAGTTCATAATCACAAAATGATTTCAAAAATCTATCTGTATCTTTTTATTTATATGAATTATACAATCTTGAAAAGATGAGTTAAAATTATCATATTTTTGATAATCTTGATGGATAAAGAAACATTCTTGAAGATATTGATGTAATCTCTGTCTATGCAAGCTGTACACGAAAGAGGAGAGTGGGCTCCCATTTTTTTCTCTCACGTAGAAAAGTAAAAAATAACTTGTGTGCAGCTATTCCCCTTCAAAATTCACGAAAGAGGAGAGTGGGCTCCCATTTTTTTCTCTCACGTAGAAAAGTAAAAAATAACTTGTGTGCAACTATTCCCCTTCAAAATTAAGGCAAAAGGAGGGATCTATGATTGTACCAAATTTGCTCCAATTCGTCATTATTTTTCAATTAACTCTTAATTAATTAATGAACTAATTAATTAATTCTATTAAATAATTAAAATTATACTCTAATTTCATGAAATAGAGATTAATCCAAATTCATTGAATATATGTAGTAGGCCCTTGTACTTGGATATATGTAGTAGGCCCTTGTACTTGGATATTAATAATTGAGGTTTGGGCTTATAAACAGTCAAATCAATTCTTAATTATTTTTAGAACTTAATTCATCAATTATTAATCACTATTAATTGGTTAACATCTTCATAAATAATTTATTGAAAAGACGGGATCCAGATTTCAGTGACTAATTAATTAAATTAATACACAGGCAATATCCTTCTCTCTCATTTAGATAGTGTAGATTCCATCTTGAGAATATGTGTTCGCATAGCCTAAACTGTGATTTCCCAAGATACCAAGGTATTGATATAAGAGACCTCATTCATTGGTAACTCAAAGTCACCATCATTAAGAACTTGAGTCCACTATTCTCTCAAGATTAGAAGCGTACTGCGAATAGTGAATATAAGAATCACATTCATGATGACAACTTCATATGACGTGTTTGTTGTAGTGATCCAATTTAGTGTATTTTAAATATACTAATACAATAACCCAGAGTTCACTATTCTAGTAGTTGAGATAAACCACCCTATTAAATAGATGTCAAGTTTATTACAGTCTTACAGACAAGATGCCTAGACTCACCAATGACTGCGAACAATTCTAGAACTGCTTAATTACAAGTTCATATCTCTTATACATAAATATCATTTATATACATAAATTATTTCCAATAAAAATTTAAGGACTAACCATCTCATGGTATAAAATAACAACATTCACATGTATGATAATATGAAACTCAATAATAAGAAATCAAATTTATTAAATAATAACTAAATATCTAGAATGTGAGAACATATATCCTAACACTACATTCGAACGATGTCTCTACTTTATCCAAATAGAGTGTTGCATTCGAACAGAGAAGGCTTGATCGTCTAAAAGGATATTCTTTTTTAGTAAATTTAAGAAATATCCTATTTTGAACTTGAGTAGTCTATATAAACCCTCATGTGAGAATGTTTCAATAGAGGAAAAAATAGATAACACAGAGAGAGCTTTATTTTATTTTTGGGTGGTGCCATTATCAAGCCTTATTTGGTATTTGATTACTATTTTGCATCCTTTAGCCTAAATTTATATTTAGATTAGGATTTCATATATTTTTTGTGTCATAGAGGTAATTATGGTGCATTTTTTATACTATGATTGAGTCTTGATTCACTTATTACCACGATATAGTTATTCCCCATGAAGATTTTCCGTATAAAACTCTGTGTTATGATCGTACTCTCTTTATTGTGCTTGATATTTTGCAAAATGAATATCTATTATATAGTACTTCACCATATTATGACTGGACTCCGATATTAAATTATATCTATAGAACAACTGGTTTACCATTTAGTCAATAATTCCTATCTAATTAAACTATTTAATTACAAAAATTAATTTGGGGTTATTTATGGGACAATTTGTTAATTAAAAATTAATTTAGTTAATTAATTCAGACTGAGAACTGCCTCAATTGGAATCAAAGTAAAGTTTAATTATATATTAAATTCGGTCACAAAAAGGCATATTGTCCTTTAGAAAGGAAAAATTTGAAGGAGAAACCAATAAATTAATGTGACTTGGTCAAATGATTCTGAGAGTGAATAGTCTAAATATGAGTTTAATAATGACTCTGAACCTAAGGAAGTTACAAATTTTGTAGCCATTACATCATTTTTGGACAAGCAATCTTCGTCAAACTCCAGCTCAAATGTTAGGAGGAGTAAAAGTCTTAGATGACGAAGAACTTCATGATATGTAGAAGAAACTTTTACATAAGTGCATGGTTTCCCAGTCATTGAACAAGAAACTAAAGCGAAAACAAAAGAAAATTTTGAGCAAATTGAAAGTTAATTACAAGAGTGCACTTTAAAGTTAGAAACTCTCAATTCTAAAAATTTATCTTTTCTCAATAATGTAAATTTTTTTTAAGTTGAATGTCATAATGTTCTTGAGAAAAGCAAGCCCTTGAAATTAAAAATCTCGAATTAGGAAAATAAATTATCCTCTAAAAGTGTTGCTCTCGAAAGAGAATTGAAATTAAGAGTGAGCATAATGTACCTGAAAAACATGCTTTTGATAGGGAAACCTATAGGCCACAAAACCGGTTTAAGATATTAAGAAAAAAAAGTACAAATTCCACAAATCCTAGATCTAACGGTAGTCGAAAGAAGAATACAATTCTAAAAGCAAACATAGGACAACCTTGGGTAGCTCAAGGGTAACACCTTTATAGAAAACTATTTATTCCTACTTGTTACTGGTGTGGTAAAATAGGACATGTGGTGCAAGAGTTCTTGAAACCAAGGAAGCCAAAACACTCTAGATGTGGAATTGAAGAATTCTTTAAATAGTTAAATGCATACTCACAGTTTCAAAACTTGGTGAAGTTACTTGGTGAGAACCCCTCATATTCTAATGTTAGGAAAGTAAATTCTCCTAAGAAAAATAAAAATACTAGTAGAACCCCATATGTTCCATCACAGACACATGATCCAACAGGATTGTTATAAATTAGGAAATGTGGTGTTAGGAAAGATGTCCTTGGTAACTCCACTCAATATGCTTTTCCTTTTGGAAAAGTATATTCATTTCCTTTTTAATGGGATTAAGAATCTAGTAGTTTGGGAATATCGTTGGCCTTTATTCGGAATTAGATTAACCATGGTTTATTAAATTGGGAATAGGGATTTTAATTCAATCCCAATTCTGATTTACTATTATTGTTTCCAAACGCCCCCAATTGGTTTTTATAATATTTCAAAACGTATCAGAATGGTTGCATTTTGACTAACACGACTTGCGCCTGTGTCATGTCCCGAATTTCCACAAACCCGAGGAGTGAGTGAAATGAAATAAGAAAAATAAATGAAGGCCATTAAGATGGATTTAATTGATTCCATGTTCATTTCCCCATATTTTCTCAAAATTAGAAATGAAAACTTGCTATTAGACTTAACCAAAATGGTTTTCTAATGCCAATTAAATATCTCATCTAATCACTATTCAAAATAGGTCTAAGTCATGCTAAAAAATGGCCCCCAAAATAGCCCTAAATATCTCTAAAATATAGGCCAATAATAGGTCAAAAATTCCACCTAAGGTAGTATAAGGAAGTGGCCAAACATGGCCCATGAGAGTGGCCAAACATGGCCCAATAGGGTGGCCTAAACATGGCCCAAAAAGGTGGCCAAACATGACCCAACAGTTGGTGTCAAGAAAGTGTCAGGCTAACACGCATGGGCTGGCAGCAGGACGTGCGCGCGCAGGCGGGGCACGCGACAGGGGCTGGGCGTGGCCTGGACTGTTTTGCTGCAGAATCACTGTAGCAACAGTGTATTTACTACAGCTAAATTTCTCTATTTTCAGCATTGATTTTCTCTATTTTTAGATTTTTTTTCTAAGTTTTGCAAGCTACTTTTTTTCATTTCTTAGCCTATTTTCTCAAGGTTTTTAAGCCTCACTTTTTGGCACTTTCCCTACCTATTTATAGGGTGTTTTACACACCTAAAAAATCTTTTAATTTCACAAAATTTCAACATAGTCCCCTTTGTTTTCCAAGTTTTTTTTTCACCTAATATTCATAATACTTCATATAAATAAGGATTTATACATTCCATCCTCACTCGATGGCCACAATTTCATAGAAATTAAACATACATTATTTAAATATACAATCCACCATATGTACTCATATACTTGAAATTTAAATGTTACAAACTTCATGTTCATTACAAATATAAGGCCCGACCCATTGTTTTCATAATATACAAAATTTTTACAAGTTTATTTCATATAGGTTATGGCTTATGCTGTTATACAACTCAAAATATCCCCCAAGGGCCATATATCCTTTGTGGTCCATTTCTCATCCACTCTTCAAGACTTCATCAAGTCTCAAGTACCGGGAGCCTCATTTGTAATATGATATCCCACGAAGGGTCAGCTCAACTGCTGGTATGACATAGTGCTAATTCAAGGAATAAAGTTAAGGCGTGGCATGTGCAAGTGTACATTTATAAACTACAACCCCCCAATCCCTCAATGCTATGCAATGTCAATATGCACGACACACACATGCAACTCGATGCCACACCCATGTCTCGCTTCACGGCCCTTCCCCATTGGAACGCGAGTACCAATCGTATGTCTTGCTTCACGGTTCGTCCCCGTTGGATTGCGAGTACCAATGGCCAATTTTGGGTTTTTCACCACAGGATCTAGACCCTCATAATACATAGCACCAATGTGCTCAACCCACATTATGTTTCCAAAGGTTCACACCATGCCAATATGCCTTGATTTTTTCATGGAATCACAATCAGGTATTTTATCATTACTTGGTATACATCTTAAATCCATCATTCATGATGTAAACTATAACTTTCAAATTTCAAGACTTCTCCCACATGAGCACATGCTATATACAATCAATTTAAACTCATACTCAAGTCACATGTTCACTATCTTAACAATTCTCAAAGAACACATAATTTCACAAAGTATCAATGAATTAAACAACCATATCTTCCAAAACACAAAGTCTATCTACATGAATATAAGCCACCATGTAATAATTTAAACATACATTCAAATTACATCTTCATCATTCTAACAAATTCGCAAAGAACTCAAAGAACACAGAAATACACAAACAACCAACTCTAAGTTTTTCAAAGCATCTTCATCCTAAGTGACTTTCTAATAGAAAATAAACATATAAATCATTCAGCCAACTTATAAAAAGGGCAAGGAAACTTAAATCTATTCCTAACTTAGCAAGATATCATACTTAAATCTATTCCTGTGCAGCCGAATCAATCAGTGAGAATGTAGTCCTTGATGTGGGGAACAATTTCCTAGAAGGAAGTCTTATGAGAATCCTAGCCTAGAGATGAGTTTTGGTGTCTTGAAACTTGGAAATCCCTAGGTTTCTTTCACTTTTCTCTCCATGCACGACTTCTTCTTCTTCTTAGACCAAATTCTGGGATTTTTATCTTTAAGGGGTTGTATTTATACTAAAGGGGAAAATGGGCAAAAAGAATATTTTGCCCTTAATGAGTCCGGGACCCCGTTACACTACAACCCGTCCCGAAACGCCTCAATTCGACATTTTGCTTTAGCCAAAGTTCTTAAAATTATTTTAAATGAAAATTTTTCAAAAAAAGTATTTTTGATTAGGCTCAAATTCATACAGGAGGTGTATTTTAACATTATAAACATGTTTCTCTTCTATGACATACTCAAATTATGCTCCTAAACATGACTTATGCCTAAATGATGCATGTATAGCGCCCTACCAGCAAATAGTGCATGAATAGTACCCTACCGGCAAAAACAAAATATTTTTCCTGATTTTTTAGATCTTTACAGCTTGGGTCAGGTTTAACTCAAACCCGGATCCAACTTGACTCGCACAGTGTCATCGTCCCCAACTCAATGACTTATGTGCAGAAAGCCTTATATTTTTTAGGGTCAATTTCTCACTCATTTATGGATGAAGTTTTATTCTAAATGTTGACACCTCATTTTGAGACCTTTGATTGTATAGAGTTAGTTTTGGCATTTTTGGAAAGTTACTACAATATGTCCAATCTAGAGGTATTTTAATAATTTCACATTTTCGGTTATAAAGGGCATTTTGGTCATTCCACCCACCAAAGGCATTTTGGTCATTACACCCATAGAGGGCATTTTGGTCATTATGCCCACCAAGGGCATTTTGGTCATTTTACCGATAGAGGGCATTTTGGTCATTTATATATTAGGACCCTTAAGGGTATTTTGGTCATAATGCCCACTAAGGGAATTATGTTAATTTTTAGTGTTTCCGTACTCTTTAGGAGTAGTTTGGTAAATAATAGAAGTTTCTCACCTTCTAAAGGTATTTCTACAATATTTGTGTCATTTCTTCTTTTGGAGGACACTTTTGGTAATTTTAGCATAATCCTATTCCATATAAGTTATTTTGGCCATTTATGGGCTTACATGTAATTTCTATTTCATTTTACTCATATATGATTAATTTGGTAATTTTAGCCCATAGGGACAATTTAGATTTTTTATGCCTTAGTGGCGTTTTGTAATTTCCATGTCCCTAAATTCTTCACCGAATCAGGGGTGATATAGTAAATATAGGTGTGCACCAAAAACTTTCCAATTTTCCTCCCTTCCTTATTCCAAGAAATTTTCCTAGATTTTTTCACCAAATACTTGCCTATTTCCATTCCCTTCCTTGTCCCAAGTAATTTCCAAAGCAAGCTCCTTATTTTAAGGGATTTGTTTTTACTTATGCACTAAATAACTTCCTTATTTAATTTTCTTGCTCATTAAGCATTAATATTGGCCATCCATCAATAAGATTCATTGTGAGCCCTTGGATCAAACATTCTTACTTTTTTCCTATAAATAAGACCTCCTGGCCACCATAATCAAATATAGAAAAATTAGTAGCCAGTTGCTACTATAATAATTCTCTTTCTATATTTCTTCTTCCATATTTTTGAAGCTTCACAAGTCAAGGTTCTACACAAGATTGTTCTATATAAGCCATAGTTATACTCCATTTAAGATGAAGTACTACACAATTCATGGTTCAATATCACAGAGTTCAAGTATAAGCCATATCTGATTCAACACAAATAATCGGGTACACTCTCTAAAACCTTACTTTTTCTCTTTTTCCCTAATTCAACTCATCATACCCCTATTAATAGAATAAATTGAATTAGAGAACTAAGTTGGCTCTAATTTTGTTATTTGAACGAATATGAAGAATGCCTCATGGGCCCGAGTCTACTCTTTCCCTTAAACTTATTTACTTTATGTCTTTTTTCTTATTTTATTCTTGTTATCATAATCTATCTCTCTACTCTTCTTTTTTTTTATTTGTTTACTTCATGTATTTTGTTTATTTTATTTTTTCATGGAATTATTATCATTGTCCCTTTCTACCCTCTCTCATTTATTTATATAATGGAATATTATGCCCTGTGGATGAACGGTTGAGACCAGTCCATTCAGACTGGGCAAGATGGGTGCCTAACCCCTTCCCATCTCATACCTTAGCTCCCGGATTCAAAATTCTCTTGTTTATTGTAGACTAGTTTGTTTTACTTTATTTTGACCCATGTCAAGGGGTTTAGAATGTAAATAGGATCAAAACATTGTAATTTCAGTTTTCTAGGTTAATTTCTTTATATATATATATATATATATATATTCTCTATGGATTGTGACAGGTTTTCTTGTTATTTAGCCTAAAACAAGTTGGCTACTCCTTTGTGTGTTTATGTACACCCCAATCTAAAAAAAAGACATTCCTCTCCCACCTCGAGGGAGTGAACTTAAAAAATTTGGGGTTGTTTGTCTTCTTTCCGGCACCTACACTAACACTAAGAAATTACGTATAAAAAAATAATTTTTTTGGTTTGATGGATCAAAAACTACTCAAACTTATAGTTCGAGCATCCATATTCAAGACATACAACTACCCCTAAAATGGCCATTTCTGAACCAAATTAATCGGCATTTGTTCTCTTCTTCCTCATATCTCATATTCTATTATCCTTTGATCCAAAAATTGAGCTTGATGCTCGTTTGAACAAAATCTATTTTTCAACCATCACTTGTACTTCGCTATTACACGTTCATATGTGACCCATTGGGCCTGATTTTTCTTACATTGGGTTTCTTATGGTGTTTAGTTTAAGGTTTAACACTTCGAATTTCTTTTGGTTCGAGTAATTTTCTTGGCTCGAGCCATGGTAAGTCAGTCATTTTCTTGGCTCCAGCCATGGCGAGATTCAAACAACTTTTGGAAGATACTTTTGGCTTGATCCTTAGTGTATTGTGTGTATACAACTACATGCCCACACCAATGTGTTCTCTTTCTTTCTTTCTACTCATGGTTGGGTGGAAATAAGAATGTGCAACATTGCCTTGCTGCAATAGGGCTTATATATATGTGTTGAGAGATAAGACAAATCCTTGTTGTGCCAAATGAAACTTGTAATCCCCCTAGGCCTCTCAATGTGAGACACCTCAAGATTTTACCCTCTTATCACCTTATTATCCTTTAAAAATTAGATTCTACAGTGGATCATGTTGGGCTTTTATATGTATTTTATACATATTTCATGTATATAAATCATATATACACCCTGTGATATACATATTAGTCATTTGTTGTATTGACCATTTTTACTGTATGTATATTATTTCATGCCATGTGCCACATCTTGTTATCATATATCATCATAACTTGTACCACTATGATAAAATTTTGTCATTATCCATACATGAATTAGGGACCTTAATATCCAATTAAGTTCACTTGTGTACCAATTCACCCAAAATTACTTATATATTAATCAATAATTAACATTAATTAAGGTTTTCCATCAAATAATAGTCTTTGTCATTTAATGAAATTTTTACGAATGACCATCATCAATTTAATGGTTATTTAAACATACATGTTCCATTGTCTCCAATTTCATAGACTAATAATTGCCTCAAGAAAAATTCTCACAATCATTTGGCAAAATCTCATTAATTAATCATCCTTATGAATAATTTCCAAATTTAATTAGGTTGGGGTATTATATTGTCCCCTCCTTAAAAATAGTTTTGTCCTCAAAACTCATCTCATGGGGTAAGGCGTTTGCATTCACCATCTTCACATAGTGCTTACCACTGAATCACTTCTTTGCTTTCCCTATCCGCACCTTGTTCGATGTTTTAAAAAGTATGGTGTGTCCTTTAAAGGGGTATCTAGCATTTCCATCTTTCTTTCTAGCAATTGCTTTAGTAAGAATTTAAGAGTTAAGGACTTGATAAGACTACATTATCTCTATTATTTAGAGAGTAGAACATATTTTTATTCAAGTAGTTTTGGTCTTATTGAGGACTGAGTCTTTGCTCAGCTCACTCAGGTCTACACTCTCATCATATTATTTCTGGTTGTAAATCCTTTTTTGGATTCAATTTATGAGTCCGATTGCTTGATTTGCAATGTCATCACTTAGGCTTTTTTGTCTGTTTGACTCTATTTGAGAGTTGTAGACATTTGATCTTACTTGTCATGAGTACCCATTTGGTTCCAAAGGATGTTTTACTCATGTGTCTTCTACATCAAAACTTTCTTTAACGCTTTTTATATGACACTACTATGGCAAAGAGTGAAAACAACTTTTGGTCTCATTCTTTGGACTTATAGGGTAAGACGTTTGCATTCACCCTCTTCATATAGTGCTTAACCACTGAATCACTTCTTTGCTTTCCCTATCCGCACCTTGTTCGATCCTTTAAAAATTATGGTGTGTCCTTTATAGGGGTATCTAGCATTTCCATCTTTCTTTTTAGCAATTGCTTTAGTAAGAATTTGAAAGTTAAAGGACTTGACAATACTACATTATCTCTATTATTTAGAGAGTAGGAAACATTTTTATTCAAGTACTTTTGGTCTTATTGAGGACTGAGTCTTTGCTCAGCTCACACAGGTCTACACTTTCATTATATTATTTCTGGCTGTAAATCCTTTTTTGGATTCAATTTATGAGTCCGACTGCCTGATTTGCAACGTCATCACTTCGGCTTTTTTGTCTGTTTGACTCTATTTGAGAGTTATAGACATTTGATCTTACTTTCGTGTCATGAGTACCCATTTGGTTCTAAAGGATGTTTTACTCATGTGTCTCCTACATCAAAACTTTCTTTAATGCTTTTTATATGACACTACTATGGCAAAGAGTGAAAACAACTTTTGGTCTCACTCTTTCGACTTATATGAGATTCTTATGCATGTGCCCATTTTTATGAGTCACTTATACTGAGAGTAAGTCAATCCTTTTTATCTCATTTCTAGACTGACTTATTAGCAAGGAATTCCCTAATTTCATTACTATGCTTTAATTTGGATTCAT
This sequence comes from Nyssa sinensis, assembly GCA_008638375.1. Classification (NCBI taxonomy): domain Eukaryota; kingdom Viridiplantae; phylum Streptophyta; class Magnoliopsida; order Cornales; family Nyssaceae; genus Nyssa; species Nyssa sinensis. The sequence goes on from CM018049.1 coordinate 25,454,075, forward strand.
ATATACCCAATCTCTTTGGTTGGAAATGTTGAAGAAATTAGTTCTTCTATTTCTTCCTAATAATTTTGTTTGCAAGGATACCCTTCTTAATTCTTGTTCATAGCTAAACTTTTTCATTGATTCTTATTTTCCCATTTCTTTATAGGTTGGAGCTTAGTAGGTTTAGTTTCTCCTTACTTCTTAAGTGTTGTCAAACTTATTGGAGGGTTCTTAGGATAGTCTTTTACCCAATATCTTACTGAACATTCATATACTATTTTTTGCTTCTTTAAGAACATTTTAATTGAGGCTTTATGGTTGGTTCACTTTTGAATCTTGCAAATCATTTCAAGGTTCTTATCATTAATCAACTCCAACTTAGAGTCCTATGACTTCCTCTATCGATAGTCATTTATCTCAATCATTATGTTCATAACAATCCTCAAAGGTCTTCGAATTTATCAATCTTTTACTTGTTGTCATATACATAACTAGCTCATTAAAGTATTGCCCACAACTGGGTCTTACTTTCACCTTGATCAATAGAACTTTTTATTTATTCTAAAGTAATCAATCATATATTAGTCTTTCTTACGTTCCTTTAGGATCATGATCTTTCTTAATACTGTGTCTGATGGTGTGTCCTTTAACAATGATTGCCTCTTATAGGCTCTATTCATCTTACCCTAACAAGGTTTGACTATGAATCAATTAAGAATCCTTACATATTTACTCCAATGTTCACCTCAATAGGAGCTCTTAATCCTCAATCATATGCATCTAATACTCCTGATTCCTAAGGACTCACTCATCTTGGAGTTCTAATATTGTCTATGGGCGCCAACGCCAGAATAACTTTCATTTTTATGGAGATGAAAGGGATCCTGACTGCCTCCTTCTCTAAAGGTGGGAAGGAACACCTTTTATGAGAGATAGAGAAAGTGAGGAGTTGCCAGCTTGTTTTAGGAAATTAAATAAGCAAACCCGTTACAATAAAATGTAAATAAATGGAAACTGAAATGAAATGAAATAATTGAAATTACATCACTTTGTCTCCTAGTTACATTCTAAAGATCCCTTGACATGGATAAAAGAAATAAAATCATTGATCAATACAAAACTAAAGATTATAGATCCGGGAGGCAAGGTACGGAGTAAGAAGGTGTTAGGCATCCACCCCACCCGATCCAAATAGGTCGGCCTCAAATACTCACTTGTAAGGCTATTTTTTCATGAAAAAGAGAAAAGAGAGATGTAAGTCTAGAAAAGATAGATAACAAAGAATCTTACATAAAGAAATAAAATGAACGAAAATGATAGAAAGAAGATCTGAATCGAGCGTGAAGGCTTCCTATGTATCCATTTAGAAAATCAGAGTCACGTAGTTCTCCGGTTTACCCTCTTTTATCAAGAGTGATAAAATATGCAAGATCAACCAGATCTGAAGAGAGGTTGTCCAGGGTTTGAGACGTGTACCTTATTCAGTAATAGTAGTCCGGTAACACTTCAACTAGGAAAGTCTGATTCGAAGGCTTCAATTAGGCAGATCTCCAGATTGTTCTTCGGTCTGGAAAGCATCGTTTTGGCTTGCTTCTTGTAGAGAGGTCGCTAATTCGGCAAGGCTTCGGCCTTGAGAGAATGAGAGTTCTTGTAGAGATAACTCTGGACCTAAACTAACAGCATAAAGCTATGAAAATCATATCTAAAAATTGATGGCTAAGGGGTTTTATGTATAAGAAAAATATGGTATGAGCACCAGTACCGAAAAAAAGGAAAGTATGTCATCCTTTTCTTGGATTTAGAGAGATCTAGGCTATCTCCTTTCCTGAAGGTGGGAAGGAACGCCTCTTATAGGAGATAGAGAAATAGAGGAGTCGCAAGCTTATTTTTAAGCAAGAAACAAGCAAACCCGTTACATCTTGAATGAGACATATAAAGGAAAGGCCAAAGAAATAAAAGGAAATAAACATTGCTTGTTTTCCTAAATATTTACTAAAACACCCCTTGACATGGATCAAATATAGATAAATCATTGAAATAAAGTGAAAACTAAAGAAATAGGCTTAGGGGCTAAGGTACAGAGTGGAAAGGTGTTAGGCAGCCACCCATCCCGCCCGATCCGAATGAATCGGCCTCGAATATTCACTTGCAAGGCTAATTTGTCATAAGAAAATAGAAAAGAGAGATGTGAGTCTAGAAGAGATAATTAATAAATAATCTTGCATGAAAAAAAATAAACAAAAAAGAAAAAAGAAGATCTAACTTGGGCTCGAAGGCTTCTTACGTATCCGTTTAAAAAATAGAATCAAAGTTATGTAGTTTTCCGGTTTACCCTCTTTTATCAAGAGTGGTAAAAGAAATGAGATCAACCAGCTCTAATAAATTTATTAAGGGTTTGAGAGCGTACCTTATTCAATCATTGGAGTCAGGAATATCTTTGGCTAGGAAAATCTAGATTGGTGGCTTCAATCGGGTAGATTTTCGGCTTGTTCTTCGGTTTAGAAAACATTACTTTGGCTTGCTTCGTGAAGGGAGGTTGACACTTCGACATGCCTTCGGCCTCGAAAGAGGGAAAGTTCTTGTAGAGAGAACTCTAGAATTAAACTAATAGTATGAAGCTATGGAAATTGTGTCCTCCTAAAACTGATGACTAGGGGCTCTATATATAAAAAAAAATATAGAGATTTGATCCAAGGTGTAAGATGAAACCCTAAAACGGAAGGCTAGAATCATGTCTTGACTGATAATTATCTATTTAAATATATATAAAACTAAATAATTATCCTAAGGAATGATTATCCCAGCTAAATGAATTAATAAATAATTATGACAATGAACAAACCAATGGAATTGATGTCAACATGCAAGAGCCAATAAGATAAAAAAAAAAAAATTAGAATTTAATTAAATAATAAAATCTAAAATGAAAACGTCCAGGTTTATTGTATCTCTATTTAAAGAAATATCAAACAACTAGATTTATGGAAACTCTAAAAGTAAAAAGTCCTAATTAAGCCTAAATAGACTACTAGCACTCAAGATTACCAAATTTTTTCCAATTTGGTGGAGAATCTCTAGCTTTCCACAAAACATGTGAAATGACCAAATCATCCCTGATTTGTCACCAAAAGGTTAAAATTACCAAAATAGCCCCATGTGGGTAAAATGATATGAAAATCACAAAAATGCCCCTCAAGTGACTAGGAAGTCCAATTGCGGGTAAGATTGTACCAAAATACCTTTAGTGGGAAAAAAGGTGCCGAAATTATCGAAACACCCTTTGTTTAGAAAAAGAGTCCTAACCACGATGAGATTTCGATAGGAAGAGTCCTAACTAAAGTGGGATTCTGACAGAAAGAGTCTTATTAGGTGTGGGACTCTGTTGGAAAGAATCTTACTTGGATTGAGACTATAGTAGGAGGGTCCTAACAGAAGTGGGACTCTATCGAAAAAAGTCCTGCTTGGACTAGGTCTCTCTAAAGAGAGTCCTAACGGGATTGGGACTCTATTAAGAGGAGTCCAAATGGAATTAGGACTCAGGAAAGAAAGTCCTAATGGGAGTGAGACTCTATCGAAAAGAATCCTACTTGGACTAGGACTTTGTCAAGAGAGTCCTAACGGGACTAGGACTCTATCAGGAAAAGTCATCTTTGGACTGGAACTCTGATAGGAGAGTCCTAACGGGAGTGGGAATCTATCGGGAAGAGTCCTAACGGGAGTGGGAATCTATCGGGAAGAGTCCTACTTAGATTGGGACTCTGTCAGAGGGGTTTAAATAGGAGTGGGACTCTATCGGGAAGAGTCCTACTTGGACTGGGACTCTATTAAGAGGGGTCTTACTTGGACTGGAACTTTATCTGGAAAGTCATAATGGGAGTGAAACTCTATTGGGAAGAGTCTTACTTGGACTGGAACTCTAGTAGGAGAGTGCTAAAGGGAATAAGACTTTGTTAGGAGGAGTCATTATGGAACTGGGACTCTTGTAGGAGTGTCCTAGTAGGAATAGGACTCTGTCAGGAGGAGTCCTAATGTAACTAGGATTCTGGCAAGAGAGTCCTAGCAGGAATAAGACTCTGCCAAGAGCAGTGCTAATGGAACTAGGACTCTGGCATGAGAGTCTTAGCAGGAATAGGACTCTATAAGGAGGAGTCCTAATGGAAATACGACTCTATTGGAAAGAGTCTTACTTGAAATAGGTTTCTTGGCATAATTATCAAATTGCTACTATTTAATCAAGGCTTACAAAATGAGGTATCTACAGAAAGACCCTTGTTGACAGAACTTGCAAGCAAGTTCTAATGGGAGTGGGACTCTATTAAGAGGGGTCTTACTTGGACTGGAACTCTGTCTAGAAAGTCATAATGGGAGTGAAACTCTATTGGGAAGAGTCTTACTTGGACTGGAACTCTAGTAGGAGAGTGCTAAAGGGAATAAGACTTTGTTAGGAGGAGTCATTATGGAACTGGGACTCTTGTAGGAGTGTCCTAGTAGGAATAGGACTCTGTCAGGAGGAGTCCTAATGTAACTAGGATTCTGGCAAGAGAGTTCTAGCAAGAATAAGACTCTTCCAAGAGCAGTGCTAATGGAACTAGGACTCTAGTAGGAGAGTCTTAGCAGGAATAGGACTCTATAAGGAGGAGTCCTAATGGAAATAGGACTCTATTGGAAAGAGTCTTACTCGAAATAGGTTTCTTGGCATAATTATCGAATTGCTACTATTTAATCAAGGCTTACAAAATGAGGTATCTACAGAAAGCCCCTCGTTGACAGAACTTGCAAGCAAGTGAACGTCAATGCAGAGAAAAAGAGATAGCATTTTGACCTTGATTGTTAATTTTTATTTAACGTGGTCAGACTCATTCCTATATGAGATTCCTACGCATCACCCTCAAGCGAATCAAACCGTTCATAGTTCGTGACCAATAGAAAGGGGTGTTCTTACCGGATTTCTCTAAAGAGACTTGTTTCGATAGGATTATTGTGAGGTTATGCACTTGAAAATGGCTCCTCAAAGCCTTACTTGTTAAGAAATATGATCCTAACAAGTCTTTCATGAGGTTGTGTTCTTATGAGATGGTTTAAGTCCTCGGACATTTTACCTAAAAGGGAATTCCATCCTAGTAGATTGATAAGTGGGAATGCGATAGATGGCCTACATGAAAGGAACATTATCCTAACAGGATGGTAATGCGATAAACTGCTTACCCGAAAAGAATGCTATCCTAACAGGATAGTGGTGTGATAGATGACTTACCCGAAATGAATGCTATCCTAATAGGATGGTGATGCGATAGACGGCTTGCCCGAAAGGAACGCTATCTTAACAAGATGGTGAAATGTGATGTGATAGATGACTTACCTGAAAGGAATTCTATCTTAACTGGATGATAAAATTTGATACGATAGATGACTTACCTGAAAGGAATTCTATCTTAACTGGATGATAAAATTTGATACGATAGATGACTTACCGGAAAGGAACGCTATCCTAACAGAACGATAATGCGATATACGACTTACTTGAAACGAATGCCATCCTAACATGATGCTTCTAAAAGGAATGCTATCGTAATATAATTTTCATAAGATTATGTCTTTAATGAATGGATTGTCAAAATGAATTTTTTCCTCAGACGTTTCTGTTGAGATGGATTATATCCTCAGATGATTTTTTACCGAGATGGATTACGTCCTCAAATGGTTTGTCGAGATGGATTATGTCCTCAAACGATTTTTTACCTAGATGGATTATGTCCTCAGGTAATTTACCTAGATGGATTACATCATCAAATGGTTTGCCGAGATCAATTACGTCCTCAGACTGTTTGTTGAGATGGATTACATTTTCAGACGATTTGCCAAGATGAATTACATCCTCAGACGTTTTACCTATATGGGTTTTATCCTTAGATGGTTTTTTCCTAGATAGATTACCTCCTCAGATAGTTTTTTCCTAAATGGATTACGTCCTTAGACGTTTTACCTAGATAGATTACATCCTCAAACAGTTTTTTTCCTAGATGGATTACATCCTCGAAAATTTTACCTATAAGGGAATGTCATCCTAATAGGTTGATAAAATGCATCTGTAGATGACTTACTTAGAAGGGAATTTCATCCTATTAGATTGATAAAATGCATCCTCAGATGACTTACCTAAATGGGAACTCCATCCTAATAGGTTTATATTATGAATTGAGTCTCTGATGCAGAATAAAAAAACTCTAAGGGAAGAATGACTTGATCAGATTTCTGACTTATTAGGGAGATGACTTAGGTAAACTCCAATAGAATGATGGAATTCAGTTTGGCTCCATGGGGAAGGGTTTGATCGAGTTTCAGAACATAAGGCCTTGTTGGTCAACTCTTTCTTAGGATAGGAGAACAAGAAGTGTACTAAACTTTGAAAAGAGTAACACTCAAAGTGATACATTCAATTAATGATAAAAGTTAATGAAAATGCTTGCTTTAGATAAGGGAGAGACTAGATATGCAAGAAGCAACCTTAACTTAGATAGAGCAATATAGAACTCATCTAAGATAAGAGTGTAGAAATGTAACTCACTAAGATAGGTATGAAGAAATCATCTTGATGAAGAACTCACCTCAGCTAGAGAAATACGAAATTTACTCAACTTAAAAAGGACCAAGGAGAGTATACTCAACTCAGATAGGAGTAAAAAAAATGTACTTAATTTAGATAGGAGCTAGATGAATTTACTCAACTTAGATAAGAGTAAAGAAATGTTCTCATTGAATGGAAGTAACATGTTTTTCCATTTTTGAAAATGAACTTTTCACTGAGAGAAAATTCTTACTTTGGACTTAGACTCTGCTAGCCCCTAGACCACTGGTAATAAAGTTGGTTGTTTAAGCTGAAAAAACCATTGTTTGGTTTTGAGTGGTGAGGTTTCCCATTTTTTAAGATGATTTGGGAAAATCTGCTTAAGTTGTGAATTTAGGGTATGAAGGCATAGGTGACTTGACTAGCTAAAGACTTATCTTCAAGTTCATGGATAAAATCTTTTTGTCATTTCAAAAGATTGATAAAATTCCTTTGAAAATTTTAGAGTATTAGTTTTGAGCATGATTCAGTTAGATCATTTGAGAAAATGAGAATCATTGATTTTCACAAAAGATTGAGTTTTTAACTTAGCATATTGGATGAAATCATTGAATGAAAGAAATTTTGGGTGAGCCAAAGTGATGGAGACTTTACCCAAGATATGGGCAAAGTTTTCAAGGTAAGGCAAAGTTGAAATGAATCCATTTAGATGAAAAAAAAAAAGGTCCTTATATTGGAATGAAGGAGCCCCTTAATTAGGAAAAATTGTATGATTTGTAAGAGTATGAGTTACTCTTAGAATGAACAAGGTATAAGGAAGCCCCTTGTGAAGTAAGGATGAGTTACTTCAGAAAAAAATAAAGCAATTTGGTGCAAATAGGTAGGTAAGGAGTCCCTTGATGAGTTCCTTCAAAAAATAGGTGAAGAATGAAGAAGGAATGTGGTGCAAACTGATAAGGAGGAAGCCCCTTGTCTGAAATTGTTTGTTACATGGTCCATCTATTTGTAGGACCCTATGAAAGAGTTCTGAGTTGAAATGTGACAGTTTCCTTAAGCAAGCAAAACCTCAAGATGATCTTATTATTAGGGATGAAACGTAAGCTAGGGTAAGGTTTACCAAATCAAAGGTATATAAGGCCTAAAAACCCACGTTCATGGCACCAAGCCCCTTGTGCGAATCTCCTTGTGTAACTCTAAAATGAAAACGTCCAAGTTCAATGTATCTCCATTTAAAGAAATATCAAGTAACCAGATTGATGGAAACTCAAAAAGTGAAAAGTCCTAATTAAGCCTAACTAGACTATTATCACTCAAGATTACCAAATTACCCCTAATGTGGTAGAGAATATCTAGATTGCCACAAAATATATAAAATGACCAAATTACCCTCGATTTGTCACCAAATGGCTAAATTTACCAAAATACCCCAATGTGGGTAAAATGATATAAAAATTATGAAAATGCCCCTCAAGTGACTAGGAATTCTTATTGAGGGTGGGATTGTGTCAAAATTATAAAATGCCCTTAGTGGGCAAAAATGTATCAAAATTACCCAAACGCCCTCCGATGGGCAAAAGAGTCTTAACCAAGGTGGGATTCTAACAGAAAGAGTCCTAACCAAGGTAGGATTTCGACAGAAAGAGTCCTACTAGGTGTGGGACTTTGTCGGGAAGAATTCTATTTGGACTAGGACTCTAGTAAGATAGTCATAACAAAAGTACGACTCTATCGAGAAAAGTTCTACTTAGACTAAGACTCTGTCAAGAGAGTCCTAATGGGATTGAGACTCTATCAGGAGGATTCCTAATGGAACTGGGACTCTAGTAGGAAAGTCCTAACAAGAGTAGGACTCTATTGGGAAGAGTCCTACTTAGACTAGGACTCTATCAGGAAGAGTCATATTTGGACTGGGACTCTGATAAGAGAGTCCTAACGGGAGTGGGACTCTATTGGGAAGAGTCCTACTTAGACTGGGACTTTGTCAAAAGAGTCCTAATGGGAGTGATCAAGAAGAGTCCTACTTGGACTGGGACTCTGTCAAGAGAGTCCTAACGAGAATGGGACTCTATTAGGAAGAGTCCTACTTATAATGGGACTCTAGCAGAAAAGTCACAATAGGAATAGGACTCTGTTAGGAGGAGTCCTAATGGAACTGAGATTCTAGCAAGAGGGTTCTAGTAGGAATATGACTGTCTGAAGAAGTCCTAATGGAAATAGGACTCTATCGAGAAGAGTCCTACATGAAGTAAGTTTCTTGGCATAATTACTGAATTGCTACTATTTAATCAAGGTTCACAAAATGAGGTGTCTACATATGGAGATTTGATCCAATGGCCTAAGATGAAACCTTAGAATAAAGGGTTAGGATCATGTCTTGAGTGATAATCTTCTAATTAAATAAATAAAAAATTAAATAATTATCCTAATGAGTGATTATCCTAACTAAATGAATTAATAAATAATTATGACAATGCAAAAGCCACTAGAATTGATGTCTACATGCAGGAGTCAATGAGATAAAAGAGAAATAAAATTTAATTGAAAATAAAATATAAAATAAAAACAGTCTAGGTTCAATGTATTTCATTTTAAGGAAATATCAAGCAACTAGATTTATGAAAACTCTAAAAATAGAAAGTCCTAATTATGCCTAAATAAACAACTATCACTCAAGATTATGAAATTGCCCTCAATTCGGTGGTGAATCTCTAGATTGCCTCAAGGCATGTGAAATGACCAAATTATCCCTAATTTGTCACCAAAGGGCTAAAATTTTATCCCCAGATGGGTAAAATGATATGAAAATTATGAAAATACCCCTCAAGTGACTAAAGAGTCTTACTGAGGGTGTAATTGTGCCAAAATTACTAAAATTCCCTCAAAAGGCAAAATGGTACCGAAATTATCGAAATGCCCTCCGATGGGAAAAAGAGTCCTAACCAAGGTGGGATTCTAATAGGAAGAGTCTAACTAGGTGTGGGCCTCTAACGGAAGGAGTCTTACTAGGACTGGGACTTTATCGGGAAGAGTCCTATTTAGACTAGGACTTTGTTAGGAGAGTCCTAACGGGAATGAGACTCTAATATAAAGAGTTCTACTAGAACTGGGACTATGGCAAGAGAATCTTAACAGGAATGGGTATCAAAAACGATCTTACTTGGATTGGCACTCTCTCAAGAGAGTCCTAACGGGAATGAGACTATGTCAGGAAAAGTCCTATTTGGACTGGGACTCTGGTAGGAGAGTCCTAATGAGAGTGCGAATTTATTGGGAAGAGTCCTACTTGGATTGGGATTCTGGCACAAGATTCTTAACGGGAGTAAGGACTCTATCAAGAAGAGTCCTACTAGGACTGGGACTCTGTTAGAAGAGTCTTAACGGAAGTGGGACTCTATCGGAAAAGGTTCTACTTGGACAAGGACTCTAGCAAGAGAGTCCTAACGGAAGTGGGACTCTATTGGGAAGAGTCTTACTTGGACGGGGACTCTGGTAGGAGAGTCCTAACAATAATAGGACTTTTTTTGGAAGAGTCTTACTTGGACTAGGACTTTGACAAGAGAGTCCCAACAAGAATAGAACTTTGTTAGGATGAGTCCTACTGGAACTGGGATTGTGGTAGGAAAGTCCTAAAGGGAATAGGACATTATTAGGAGGAGTCTTAATGGAACTGTGATTCTGGCAAGAGAGTCCTAACAAGAATGAGACTCTGTCGGGAAGAGTTTTACTTGGATTGGGACTCTGGTAAGAGGAGTCCTAATGGGAATAAAACTCTGTAAAGAAGAGTCCTAATGAAAATGAGACTCTGTCAAGAAGTGTCCTACTGGAAGTAGGTTTCTTGGCATAATTATCAAATTGCTACTACTTAATTAAGGGTCACAAAATGAGGTATCTTCAGAAAATCCCTCGTTGATGAAACTTACAACCAAGTGAACGTTAACGTAAGAAGAAAAAGATACCCAATTTGACCTTGATTGTGATTTTTTTGTTTGATGTGGTAGAACTCTTTTTGAAATGAGATTCCTATGCATGACCCTCAGTGAATCAAACCGTTTATAGTTCGTGACTAGTGGAAATGAGTGTTGTCCTTATCGGAGTTTTCTAAAGAGACTCGTCTCAATACGACTGTAGTGAGGTTACGCCCTTGAAAATGACTCTCAAAGCCTTACTTCGTAAGAAATGCGATCCTAACAAGTCTTTCATGAGGTTGTGTTATCATAAGATTGTCTTACATCCTCGGATGTTTTATCTAAAAGGAAATTCCATCTTAGTAGGTTGATAAGAGAGAATGTGATAGATGGCTTACTTGAAAGGAATGCTATCTTAACAAGACAATGAATTTTCATCCTCTGATGACTTATCTAAAAGGGAACTTCATCCTAATAGGTTGATAAAATGCATCCTTAGACGACTTACCTAAAAGGGAACTTCGTCTTAATAGGTTGATAAAATATGATGCGATGGGCAGCTTACCCGAAAGGAATGCTATTATAATATTAGTGAGATTATGTCTTTAATGGATGGATTGCCAAGATGGATTATGTCTTCAAATAATTTTTCGAGATAGATCATGTCCTTGCTGGACGGTTTATCGAGATGGATTACGTCCACAGACGGTTTGCCAAGGTGGATTACATCCTTAGACGGTTTGCCTAGATGGATTACGTTCTTAGACGTTTTTTTTTCCTAGATAGATTACCTCCTCAGATGATTTTTTCCTAGATGGATTACATCTTCAAATAGTTTACTTAGATGGGTTATGTCCTCAGACGTTTTACCTAGAAGGGAACTTCATCCTAATAGGTTGATAAGATGTGTCCTCAGACAACTTACCTAAAAAGGAACTCTATCCTAATAGGTTGATGAAATGCGTCCTCAGACGACTTACCTAAAAAGGAACTTCATCCTAATAGGTTGATGAAATGCGTCCTCAAACAACTTATCTAAAAGGGAACTCCATCCTAACAGGTTGATAAAATGTTTTTTTAGACGACTTACTTAAAAAGAAACTTCATCGTAATAAGTTTTTATTAATTGAATCTCTAATGGAGAATAAAAAACTCCAAGGGAAGAATGACTTGATCAGAATTGTGACTTGCTGGTGAGATGACTTAGGTTAACTCCACTAGAATGATAGAATTTAGTTTGAATTCATATTTGATCGACTTTCAAACCATAAGGCCATGTTGCTCAACTCTTTCGTAGAATAGGATAACAAGAAGTGTACTCAACTTTGAAAGGAGTTATACTCAAAGCGATACACTCAACTAATGATAGGAGTTGATAAAAGTGATTACCTTAGATAGGAGAGAGACAAGATATGCAAGAAGTAGCCTTGACCTAGATAAAGGGAGGCAGAACTCAACTTGGATAGGAGTGTGTAAGGATATGAAAAAATCATCTTAATGAAGAACTCTTACCTCAATAAGAGGAATGTCAGATTTACTCAACTTAGATAGGAGTAAGGAGAATGTACTCAACTCATATAGGAGTGAAGAAATGTTCTCATTTGGATGAACGAAAATGTTTTGAAATTGGTTTTTTCCATTTTTGAAAAAGATTTTTCACTTAGAGAAAATTATGACTTTTAACTTGGACTCTGCAAGCCCCTAGATCACCGACAATCAAGTTAGTTGTTTAGGTGAGAAGAACAATTACTTGGTTTCGAGTGGTGAGATTACCCATCTTTGAAAATGATTTGGGAAAATCTACTTGAGCTGTGAATTAAGGCTACAAAGGCTTAGGAGACTTGACTAGCCAAAGACTTATCTTCAAGTTCATAGATAAAATCTTTTTTCCCTCTCAAATGATTTAGGCGTTTCCTTTGAAAACTTTAGAGTATTTGTTTTCAACATGATTTAGTTTGATTATTTGAGAAAATGAGAATCGTTGATTTTCACAAAAGATTGTGTATTTAATTGAGCATATTGGATGAAATCATTAAATGATAAAAAGTTTGGGTGAGCCAAAGTGATGGTGACATTACCCAAGATGCGAGCAAAGTTGTCAAGGCAAGGGAAAGGTGAAATGAAACCTTTTAGATGGAAGAAAAGTCCTTATATTGGCATGAAGGAGCCCCTTGAATAAGGAAAATTATATGACTTGTAAGAGTATGAGTTACACTTAGAATAAACAAAGCATAAGGGAACCCCTTATGAAGTAAGGATGAGTTACTTCAGAAAGTGAGAAAGAAATTTGGTGCAAACAGGTAGGTAAGGAGTCCTTTGATAAGTTCCTTCGAAAAATGAATAAAGAATAAAGAAGCAATGTGGTACAAACAAGTAAGAAGGAAGCCCATTGTCTGAAACTATTTATTATATGATCCATCTCTTTGTAAGACCCTTCGAAAAAGCTCTTAGTTGAAATGTGACAATTTTCTTAAGCAAGCAAAACCTCAAGGTGATTTTATTATTGGGGACGAAATGTAGGCTAGGGTAAGGTTTACCAAATGAAAGGTATATAAGGCCTAAAAACCCGTGTTCATGGTAGCAAGCCCCTTGTGTGCATTTTTTTGATGTCCATGCCCTTCATTTGTAGGACCTTGTTGTGCATGAAATTGATATGCATATCCATTCTTAGCATGACTTTCTTATACATGACTTTGATGTATATGACCGAGCAGAAAGTGACTTCTTAGGCTGCCTACGTATATATTTTTTGGAGAATCAGGTTTAACGTTGTTCGTTGCTTCCTTGAAGCTCTTTGAGCCATTCAAGGCTTGATTGACTGATTTCTTGCTTTCTTGCTTGGAAAATGCTTCTTTTGATGAGGCAAAGATTTTCTTTTCTTTGCTTTGATTTTTGACTCTTTCTTTATAGTTGTTTTGTTATTTCTTTGCTTGGAAATGTTTTCTTTCATGGGGCAAGGATATTTTTTCTCTTTGCTTTCGATTCTTCTTTGATGATTCTCACTTCCTTGCTTGGAAATGTTTTCTTTCACACTTGGAAAATATGTTTCTTCTCTTTGATTTTGATTTTTTTTTTTAATGATTCTCATTTCTTTGCTTGGAAATGTTTTCTTTCTCACAAGGAAAATATGTTTACTCTCTTTACTTTTTGATTCTTCTATGAAGACCATTGAGAGAGTGCACATATAGTAGGCTTCCCCCCTAAGGTTTGGTAAATGGGTTTAGAAAAGAAAGACTGATCAATCAGGCTCAAAGGGTTTGCAAGTGGATATCTTAATACGGGTGATATGATAGATTTGGTTTGCTAAGTGAATGCCTCCTAGCCTTGGAATTTCTTGCTTTTAGGAAATAGTCACATCATTGAGACTCACGATGTCGATGTCTGCTTAGGATCATGATCATTATCTTCTCTGGATGGTGAGTGAATTAGACAAGATTCTATTGAGATAAATGGATGAATTTGGTGAACAGGGAGAAAATCAGGATGATTGATGAAGTTCGATGATGCTTAGATTCAAAGATTCAATCTTATTGTGATTTTGATGACATTCATTTTCTTAAAGAATTAAAATCAATCACAAAAATATTTCATTGAAAGCTTCCTAAGAGAATCTTTATTGAAATATGAGGAAAGACAAATAGAAATTATCCATGAAGAAAGAATGATCTTTCGCTTAGCGAGCTTATCACTCTTGATTATGGTCTAATCTTGATTGATCCTTAAAGAGGAGGCCCAACGGCTTGCTTGTCAATCAAATCTTGGATATCATACCTCAACATGGTGCAATGATTAATGGAGTGGCCCGCACATTAATGGTAGGCACAATGCTTGTTCAAGTCATAATTCTTGGGTATTGGGTTTGGAGTGGGCAGAAAATCCAAAGGTTGGAGATGCCCTTCTTCACAAAGCTTTTGAAAAACTTCATTCAATGATGTAGGGAGTTCTAAGAATGACTTTGTTGGACACCTTCGAGATGAATTTAGCAGCAGTGAGGCAGTTGAACTAACAGACCAAGAGAAAGGTTGTTATGGAGTTAAAGCATTGACTGTAATCTCTAAGTCATTAGACTTGTTGCTTTGTATGGAATTCCTCAATGTTCCATCATTGATTGCATCCTCAATTTGGATTCCTACTCCTATAAAAGCTTTAAAAGTCTTAAAGTAGCAGACGAATAAAGGCTCACGGTAGATGAGAAGTAAGTTCTTCTTTACCATTTGCACTTGTTTAGCTTCACTTAGTCTTTTGATCATTTGGGCCATTTTGGCCTTCCATCGAGTGATGAAGGTTAAAAGAGACTCCTTAGGTTCTTACTTGGTGGTCTCAATGTCCCTAAGTGTGATATCCAACTCATTATTGCACTTGTACTGCCTGACAAAGGCATTATAAAGTTGTTCCCAATCCTTGGATATGGACTCTTCTAGGTTTAAGAGCCAATGAAGAGCTACCCTGATGTGGGTTTGGTGGAACATTTGAGCTATTATTTCAATTGTAGCCCCTAGTGGTTGCATGGCCCAAACGTAGAGCTTGAGATAAGGTATTTAGGCATGTGGTCCCATTGAATTTGTCTAAGTCTAACATTTTGAACTTGTAGGACAAATAGACCTCTGGATATAAGGAGAGTTTGTGGATATCAATCATGTCATCTCCACGGTTGGATTTGCATATTAAGGCTTTCATTTTTCAAGCCTTCTGAGAAGGGCCTCTTCATTGGTGTTGGGTTTCTCTTGAGTTTTGACTTCATTTTGGAGCCCATTTTGTTCGGCTCGATTAAACTAATAATGTGTGGCTGCATCTTAGGCTTGCTAATTCTATGCGAGATGATCTTGAGGAGGTATAGGTGGTTGGTTATTAAGAGCATTGTCAATCCCTTTTGAAAGTGGCAGAGGTAGTGGTAACCGTTGTTACAACAGTTTTTGGATTGTTTCTAGGAGAGCCTCTGTGTTTCATCCCTATAACTTGTCATGTCTTTTCTGATTTTGGCCAAAATCTAGAGTAACTGATCCTGGTCCACAGTGACAAGGTGCAGTGATTGACTTGATTTTGATACCATGGTTTTCGAGCTCAACTAAGGGAATAAGAGCTGCAATGGGGTAGAAAACCTCATTGAATTTTTTTTATCATCAAATAAGTGCAAAGGAGTTTAAATCTAAAACCAATAGTCCCAAGATTTTTTTGATTTCAAAACTTCGAGTAAGATAAGCTCCAATCTAAATGGAAAATAAGATCATTCTGTAGTAGAAAATGAAGCGTGCACTTTTTTGAGTTTTGAAGTCTGAATTTTAAACTTTTTTATTTTTTTACTTTTTGATTTTTGAAAAAAGTGTAGGGGCATAATGCCTAGGTAGCCCCTGAGTCCTAAGAGGATGGAATAGTTTTCTTGAATGAGGAAAGAATTCTTAAAGGTTGGGAAGATGCAATCCCAATGGGATTGATTAGACCCTTTCGAAGTGGTCAAGATGAACTTTGATTGATGAGATGAAAATCATAAAGAAAGGTGACTCAAGAAAAGGAATTGAAACCTACTTGAATGGTCAACATGAAATGATAGACAGATTTGAAATGTGAGCTTATAGATTCAAGCCCAACTTGATTCCTAAGATGACTATAGAATCTGAATTGTGAAATCTCGGGAGTCATACCTAACCCCTAAATTATGGTATAGTAGGAGACTTGAATGATAACATTATAACTTTTAGACTTTGAGGAAGAGATTCCCATAACACTGGGAAAATATTTTGAAATTGATCCAGACCTTTACTACGACCAAAAAAGATTAGAACCCGAGTTGATTTAGAAGGATCGTGTGATGAGAATAAACCTAAAAAAGTCTTTTTGAAAGTCATTTTGTTTGCCTTAGCTAGTTTGTTTCTAAGCTAGTTGTGGGTACTTCCTTTCGGAAAACAATTGTGTTATTAACTTGTTTGATGTCAAAAAAAGCCAAAAAGGTCTTATTTGCAATCCCATTGCCGTTTGCAAAATTGGTTTTTCAAGAAAAAATCAGAGTTTTTTAGAAAAATTCAGAAAACTAAAAACATTTCTAGAGCAGGAGGAGAGCTCTGTGTGTGCTGATCGGCATATTAAGGCTTTCAACCTCTATGTCCATCGGCCAACAAAGAGGGGTGTTTTTCTAACCTTCCAAAATTTTTCTAACTTTGCAAAATTGCAAGAAAAAGTCCAGTGTGTGTTTTACCAAAACTAGGTTAAAAGTCCTGAATCATGAATCTAGGGCAAATTATATGTATAACGCTTCGATCAGGTAAAGGTTTCAAGGCTCCCCTTCTGACAGGACGTGCCATATACCTCTCACAGTCATTAGATTGTAATGACCATTGTCAAATGGTACCGCATCGCAGTTTTGCATACCATCCCCAAGCCACTAGAATGTAGTGTCCCCGGTCAAGCGATATTTGATCAAGGAGTGAAGGGTTTTGCCGCCGACACCCATCAAGTTGAGTGAGCATACAAGGAGAAGGCTACTAACTATCCAAGCTTTAGAGGGTATGTAGTGCAAATGCAATGTATAAAGTAAAATGTTGCAAGGTATTCAGATTTTAGTCCTTTTTATTCATCTATCTATACATTCAAATATTCATACATCAATTCATCCATCATACAATGTAAAATAAACGAATGTGAAACAAGCAAACAAAATAGCCTTGAAGTGAATACTTCACCGAGTCTAGCCCATTTTACATCCCTAATGAAGTCGCCACTATGGGCGCTAACGCTGAAAAAAATTCCTTTCTGTGAGGATTTAAGGGATCTCGGATGCCTCCTTATCTAAAGGTGGTAAGGAACTCCTCTTATGGGAGATAGAGAAAGTGAGGAGTCGTCAGCTTGTTTTGGGCAATTAAACAAGCAAGCCCATTACAATAGAATATAAATAAAAGGAAACTGAAAAGACAGGAAATAATTGAAATTACATCACTTTGTCTCCTAGTTATATTCTAAAGATCCTTTGACATGGATTGAAGAAACAAAAGCATTTATCAATACAAAACCAAATATTGTAGATCCGGGGCTAAGGTACAAAGTGGGAAGGTGTTAGGCACCTACCCTACCCGATCCGAATGGATGAGCCTCAAATACTCACTTGCAATAGTCTTTTGTCATAAAAAAAAAAAAAAAAAAAGAGAGATATAAGTCTAGAAAAGATAGATAGCAAAGAGTTTTGCATAAAGAAATAAAATGAACAAAAAAGAAAGAAAGAAGATTTGACTCAGGCCCGAAGGTTTACTACATATCCATTTAGAAAATGGAATCAGAGTCACATAGGTCTTCGATTTACCCTCTTTTATTAAGAGTGATAAAAGAGACGAGATCAACTGGATCTGAGGAGAGGCTGTTAAGGGTTTAAGATGCGCACCTTATTTAGTCGTGATAGTCGGGTAGTACTTCAGCTAGGAAAGTCTGATTCGGGAGCTTCAATCGGGCGAATCTTTTACTTCTTATTCTATTTGGAAAGCATCAGTTCAACTTGCTTCTTGAAAAGAGGTCGCCACTTCGGTAGGGCTTCGCCCTTGAGAGAATGAGAGTTCATGTAGAGAGAACTATGGAGCTAAACTAATAGCGTAAAGCTATTGAAATCAGTGTCTAAAAATTGATAGCCAAGGGGTTCTATTTAGAGGCAAAATATAGAGATTCGATCCAATGACCTAAAATGAAACCCTAGAATGGAGGGTTAGGATCATGTCTTGAGAGATAATCATCTAATTAAATAAATAAAAAATTATATAATTATCCTGAGGAATGATTATCCTAACTAAATGAATTAATAAATAATTATGACAATGCAAGAGCCAATAGAATTGAACGTCTACAAGTAAGAACCAATGAGATAAAAAAGAAATAGAATTTAATTGAAAATAAACTCTAAAATAAAAACATCTAAGTTCAATGTATCTCCTTTTAAGGAAATATCAAGCAACCATATTTATGAAAAATCTAAAAATGGAAAGTACTAATTATGCCTAAGTAAACTACTATCACTCAAGATTACCAATTGTCCCTAATTTCGTGGAGAATCTCTAGATTGCCATAAGGCATGTGAAATGACCAAATAACCCCGAATTTGTCACCAAAAGACTAAAATTGCCAAATTACCCTCAGATGGGTAAAATGATATAAAAATTATGAAAATTCCCCTCAAGCGACCAAAGAGTCCTACTGAGGGTGGAATTGTGCCAAAATTACCAAAACGTCCTCAAAAGGCAAAATGGTGCCAAAATTATCGAAATGCCCTCAGATAGGCAAAAAAGTCCTAACCAATGTGGGATTCTGACAAGAAGAGTCCTATTAGGTGTGGGACTTTGACGGGATGAGTCCTACTAGGACTGGGACTCTATTAGAAAGAGTCTTATTTAGACTGGGACTCTATCAAGAGAGTCCTAATGGAAGTGAGAATCCATCAATAAGAGTGCTACTAGGACTGGGACTCTGGTAGGAGAATTCTAACGGGAGTGGGACTCTATCGAGAAGAGTCCTACTTAGACTAGGACTCTGGTCCAAAATTCCTAATAGGAGTGGGACTTTGTCGAGAAAAGTCTTACTTGGACTGGGATTCTGCCAAGAGAGTCCTAACGGAAGTGCAACTTTATTGAGAAGAGTCTTATTTAGACTAGGACTCTGGCAAGAGAGTCTAACAGGAGTGGGACTCTATCAAGAAGAGTCCTACTGGGACTGCGACTCTGTCAAGAGAGTCCTAACATGATTATGACTCTATCGAGAAGAGTCCTACTTGGACTAGGACTCTAATAGGAGAGTCCTAACGGGAGTGGTACCCTATTGGGAAGAGTCTTACTTAGATAGAGACTCTGGTAGGAGAGTCTTAACAAGAATAGGACTCTCTAAAAAAGAGTCCTACTTGGACTGGGACTCCGACAAGAAAGTTCTAACAGGAATAAGACTTTTTCAAAAGAAGTCCTATTGGAACTGGGACTCTGGCAAGAGTAGTTGTAATGGAACTGAGATTCTAGCTAGGAGAGTTCTAAAGGGAATATGACTCTATTAGGAGGAGTTGTAATGGAACTGAGACTCTAGCAAGAGAGTCCTAATTAGAATGGGACTCTGTCGAGAAGAATCTTACTTGGATTGGGACTCTGGTAGGAGGAGTCCTAATGGGAATAGGACTTTGTCAGGAAGAGTCCTAATAGAAATGCGACTCTGTTAAGAAGAATCCTACTGGAAGTAGGTTTCTTGGCATAATTACTAAATTGCTACTAGTTAATTAGGGGTCACAAAATGAGGTGTCTACATTTTCCTTGGATAATTTATCATTCTTGACCTCGATACTTATTCACCAACTTTCATAGTCCTTGACTTATGCATTCTAGGTCCAAAACCTATCACTAATTCTAATTTTTATTATTGGTCCTTATGTTTCATGGACCTAAGGTTCTAATGGTTCCTAACTTTCAATATTTTCTAGAACATACTTCTAATAGTTTCCTAGGTTATGGTGACCTAAGCTCTAAATTTTCCAACTCTGTTGGTTACTCTAGGTTTTGGAAACCCTAAGTAAGATGGTTTCCTGGGCTCAAGTAACCTTTGCTCTAATAGTTACCTAACTAAGGTAACTTATGTTGTGATACCAACTCTATTGGTATCTTTAGGCTCAACTTTTGTTTTGATAATAAAACTTTTGGTTATTTATGTCTCTAATACCAACTTTATCGGTATCTCTAGGCTCAACCTATTTCTCTAATACCAAGTCTGTCACATCCCAAACCCCACCCTATGCGGAGTGTGGAACTATGACTGGCCAGTCAATCACATCCCCGTATCTACTTTGTGCAGACTACTAGTAATTGCAACCAAACAAAGGCCATATAACTTCAATCCCAAGTAGATTACATTCTTTTAACCATTAGTTAGCAGCAGATATTCTTAGATTATTTTTTTTATTTGAATGCAACTTATACTTGGAAAAACATATCTAAATCTTTACTTATACATTATTCAAGATTGATCATAGTTGCAACCTTGTGAGCCCATTGCATAATAATGTCTAACAACTAATTATAGGCCTGCTAGCCATTCCTTACTTCTTCTTGCTCTAGGTTACCACTTAATATACCGATGCATGTCATTTGTTAAGACATTAGAACATATCTATGTTGCACCTCTTGCAGAGTCCATATTTTCCTAGAGTATGTCCATTCTTAACTTATCACAATCTAGTCCTCATATGCTTCTTGAGCATACCAAAAAAAATATGTGGGTAATTGGAGTGAGCTAACTTAAGCTCTGTGAGTAACAAAAGTACCCTATCATAGGTTTCTGCAGCCTAAACATACTTTTTCATGGATATCATTTTAAATAAATTATAAAGTTACTAGCATCTTAAAACATACTTGTAACTAAGTTATTGCAAAGATGTAAACAAATCATGTAATGGCTATGCTAGTAAGTTTTGAAAATATTAAACTGAGCTGGATAAATTAAACATGCTTATGATAATCATGTAAAATAATTTTATGCCAACTAACAAGTTGTACAAGACTTTGGTGTCTTATGGTCATACTTGGTACTGTAGAGCTCATTGCTTACATAGGCCTTCAGCTTAACCCCCCAACCGAGTGTGACTGATGTCATGTGTATAACATGTAAAACACAGTGCTTAAAAACTTGAATCATGTAAAGATTCTAAGTAGCTATACTTCTAAGTCATGTGAAACTCCTATCCTGCTGATA
The DNA here is from genome assembly GCA_008638375.1 of Nyssa sinensis. NCBI lineage: Eukaryota > Viridiplantae > Streptophyta > Magnoliopsida > Cornales > Nyssaceae > Nyssa > Nyssa sinensis. Next base: position 25,475,216 of record CM018049.1, read on the forward strand.
TAGGACATCATGGCCTTTTGCCTTCAAAAGGTTCCTCTCATCATTCTAGATGCAATGTGTTCCACCTAAACTCTTAACATAGCATAAAAACCTGCTTTGCAAAACTACTTTAGCTATCTAGGCTTATAAAAAAATTTGTGATCTAGTGTAAAAGCATGTTAATATTCAAAATTGAACTCTTAACTGAACTTGCATTTAAGTAAATAAGGTAGTTACAAAAATGCACTTTACTACAGTAGGCACCAGTTCAAGGTATGAGGTTACTCACCTATCTTCTAGAGTCCACAGTCATATCCTTACTAACTTACTTCTATACTCATATTGTCTCATTTTCCTCACTAGTGATCCAATGTCATGAATGAGAACACATTGATATTGGGTCAAAACATTTCTTAGCTTAAAACAAAACTTACTTAATACTTTTAGTCCTTTTTAAACTTAGTCTTACTGATCAGGATACCCTTAGATTCTTTATTTAGGGTTCCTGATGCTTCTTAATACATCCCATGGCTTACTTTAGTCCTTAGGAGCATTTTGGTAATTTTACTCTTCTATGTCCCATACTTTTTGGCACTTGATTTTCCTAAATAAACTCTATTTTTGTGTCTAGAGGGTCCTAAAACATTAAGGTAGGTCCCCTTTTTGTTATTTGAGTTCATCAAATTACTTAATTAATCTCTAGGGGTATAATGATAATTTTACCATTATTTTCCTATATCTTTAGGTACCCAATTTGCTTAAATAGAGTTCATTTTTGCACCTAGAGGTCCCTCAAAATATTAATATGGGTCCCTTTATATTTTGTATATTCATCGGGTAGCTTAATTAAGTTTTTAGGATATATTTGTCATTTTATCATTAATGTTTCTCATGTTTTGAAATCCAATTTACCCAAACGGGTTTTACCATTGGGTCTTGAACATCATAAAACCTTAACTTAGTCTCTTCTGGATATTAACTAGCCTTTATGTATTTAATTCATAAGGACATTTTTATAATTTTGCACATACTTGTGGAACCATCTTTGAGTTCCCAAATGCTCAATTATTGGGTCTGGAGTACCCAAAAATGTTGGATATACCCCTTCTTGTTCTTTTTGAGTCCATTTGGTAGCTTAACTATATATTTAGGAGATATTTGGAATTATTCCAATTGTTCTTTTAAATTTTTCGGGTTCTTATTTGCCAAAATAGATGTCACCATTGAGTCTAAAACGTTGAAAAATAATATAATAGTTTTTCTTGCCACTTTAAATTGATAAAAATATCAATTTATAAATATCGGCAAAAGTGGACAAAAATGTAATTTCTTCAAAATAAGTCACCATTCCATAATTATTAAAGGTCCACTAATTTTGAAATTTTTTTCAAAATTCCTACTGATTTGTAATTAAAGAGCCATTATTTTAGTCTTAGTTTAGATTCCCTACTTGAATGAAGTTCCAATTACACACTCTTTCACAATTTCATTACCAATTATAAGGGAATAGTTTAATCTAGGTTTATTAAATTGGGAATAAGGATAACCCTGTTCCCATTCAATCCCATTTATGATTTACTATTCTTGTTGCCAAATCTGCCATCTTGGGTTTTTATAATATTTCAAAACATATTAGAACGGTGGAATTTTGACTCACCTCACTTACCCCTAGGTTGGGTCTGACCCGAACCCGAATTCAACTCGCACAATGTCATCATCCCCAACTCGATGACCTCGCGCAAAAAACCCTAGATTTTTCAGGGTCAAATTCTTGATCATTTCTTGTTCCAATATGATCAAATTTGATTCTAAACAACTTCAAGGATTATAAAGAATCATTTTGAATTAGTTTGATGGATCAAAAATTACTCAAACCTCTGGTTTAAGCTTCCACATCCATGATCTACAACTGGCCCTAAAACGGCCATTTCTGAACCAAAATAATTGGGGTTTGTTCTATTTTGGCAAAATAAAAATAGTGTATCCATCAACAATCAAAAAAATAACACCAGTGCATACTAAAAGAAATAGTTGTTAAAAGATAAACATGTAGCTGATGAGTGCAAAAAGTACAAGTAAACCTCACTACATAGGTTACTCATATAAGGAAGGTATCTGGATCATTGGTCTACTCCTGGTGGTAGTGGTGGTGGTGGTGAAAAAGCACAGGACAATGCATTTGATAAGTTCTGAATGGCTCTTCGATAGAAAGCCATCTCCTCTATCATCGGTAGGAAGAAGTCAGATCCGATCTGAGTACAGTGCTGCTCCAACCTCTCATCTAGGTCAGCACTGATCCTGGCTTGATGCTCCTCTAACCTCTCATCTATGTCAACTCTAGAGATTAGTTAACCGGCTGTAAATATGGATGCTCCAACTGATTTATGAAATCTGGAACTTGGTGGAAACCAGAACTGCGGTAGAGTGTGGTCAACCAGACAATCCTCTACTTTAATATGCTTTCCCGACTACTACTATAGTGACTAAGGTGACTACTACTGTTGTGCTATTGCTAGATGTTGTTGTTGCTACAACTGCTCATCATCGTCAAACCTATTAGGAGGAGTGATAACATGTGCCCGTGACCTCAAAAGAATCTTATGAGTGAATGGACTGGAAGGGAGTACGAGAGTATCAGCAGTGAAGAACGGTACCCACTGAGCATCACATATCCTAGTGATAAGATTGTCGAAGGGTAGAGTGGATGTGGGTTGGGTACCGATGGTCGACGAATTGATAACTCTTAGAGTGTAGGATGGACCATCGATCGGTATAGTAGCACCGAAAACCTAAAGGAGTGTAGCGTGTGAGAGTGTCAGCGTGTTTGTATAGTTGACCAGGTAAAGGATGCTACACATGACGAGGTTGAGGATTTTATAACCCTCATGGAGATAACCCAACTCAAGAATGGCTGCCTTCGTATAAAAGTCAGTCGAACTGCCAGCGCGAAGGGTATAAGCAATAAGACTAGAGGAAGGGGCGATAGTATCCTTAAGGAATGGAAAACTAGGTTTCTCGACTTTGAAAATGCCAAGACTCTCAGCAATAAGGTCTGTGGTGAGTAAAAACTCGACACCGCGAACATAGACTGGGTAGGCACCCTGGTCATTATGAACACCAAGGTTTGAGTAGAATTCTTGAACCACGGTCTCGTCAGCCGGACGCGTAACAGATAAGAGGGGTAGCCATCCACGTGACTCAAACATGTTATATGCGAGAGTCTCACTTATATCATCCAATGTGGATGCCCTATCAGCAAGGACAGGACGGGACATGACTGTGCGTGCTTGTATCTTGGCAACCTGGGATGGAAAATGCTTCAAATTCCATAGTGCCCTACCATAAATAATGGGATAAGATAAATGCTCATGAGCCATGGGCACTACCTTGGATGACATGATCATGTAGTACACATATGGCAAGAAAAATATAGGATGATCTTAAAAAGGTACTACATCAAGTGTACTAATCTAGCAGTACAAACTAACCTTACAGTCTAGATGACAAATCAAATAAACGACAGGCAAGTGAAAAATAAACCCGAGGACTTAATGACACAATGAACGGTGGGAATCTAAAAATGATCAGTCAAAGTAGAGTCCTCGACACGTAGATCACACTAACCGGAACAAAAAATGCGAATGTCGAAAAACAGGATTAATATCAAGTAAGTAAATAAAGAGAAAACTAGAGAAATCCACAAGAAATTAGTACAAATAGGTGGTTACTCACGTGCCTCGTTCGAACAAGCATTTATAAGTACTCTTCTATCATAAAAACTGAGTCTCCTAGTTTGTTTAAATTCCTCTACTCGATTCAACTGGGCAAAAATAGGGAAAATTGTTTATCATAAAAACTTCGGTTTTTAGCAGGGATATTCTAAAATTAAATCAATTATCTACAAGGCTAAAAATAATCCCAATATTTTTGAGTTGAAAGAAAAATTTGAAGAACATTTTTAAGTGACATAAAGAGATTGAAAAGTGTTCTAAATTGAATCAAAACATTCAAGTAATCCTAGAACACTTAAACTCGTGCAATCAAACTCTCTACTCACTCAAACATGGTATTTAGACATATGCAACAACTTCAACCATGAAATGTTCTCATGTCAAAGTTAACTCTATGGTGTTGAATGATTTATAGTTCAATACAAGCAAACAACCACAGTCAATCAACTTAGGGAATGTTGACCATTTCCAACCAAAACTCCTCCTTAACTAAAGCTAAATTTTGCAAACTTGAATTTTCACTTTTCTCACCCTTTGCAAGGCAGCTTTCACACAGTTGAGTATGTCACTCTTTTCAAAGGATTTTTAATACTAGCAAATACATTATCTGAAAGGTAGCCCTTTCCTTCCTCTCATTTTGATTTTTCATTTTTATGTGTGTGTCATTTTCGTTTTAGGTTTTTTCTTTTAGGTCCTTTTATTTTTCCAACCTAAGTAATCTTTCTAGCCATGGACTTATTGAAACATAAAAAAAAAAAAAAAAAAAACATTAAGTCCAACCAATCTACACGGTAATCTCATGCAGGAAGTAAGAAAGACCAAAAACTATGAGATCACAAGTAGATTGAAAAATTGTATGCACCCAAATGAATAAGACTAAGTGAAGATAGTGATAAAAAGAAGTACACAAATCATAGTCTCAAGTATTCAAAATGCATCTTAATTCATTTTTCTTTTTTAAAAAAAAAGGGATCACCATTAGTAATGAAGATAAAAGAAAAAATCTTTTTAGATTTTTGGATTTACAAAGGTTTGAAATGAACCTAACTATGAATTACGGGCAAAAATCCAACAAAATAAGCCATAGATCTAGAATAGATGAATAACCTTAAGCTCACTTAGACTATGGAAAGATTACAACTTCTTCTCAAGATAAATGTTTTTCAAAACACATTGAAGCAACAAGTATCAACCTCGCAATAGGAACAATAGAGTGATCTAGGTTGAGGTTGGACTTAAGGTCTAGCTTGAGATTGTAATTGAGATTGTGGTTGAGGTTTTGTTTTCCTCTTAGGTTGAGGTGTCTCTACACCTTTTAGCTTAGGAAAAATAAATACAATTAGCTTTAAAGTAGGAGATTGGTTCTGAGTGAATGTTGAAGGCTTGTTCTTATCCGAGAATTTATCATAGCCTAATCCACTTTTATCATTCTTGATTTGGGCGGTATTAAGCATTTTTTCTAATTTGTTTGACCTATACTCAAGATTGATTTTAACTTCCCTCGCTTGTTTAAGTTCTTCATAAAGAAAATGAACTTTTGAAATCAATTCTTTATTTTCAAGAACACAGGCTTCTAGGGATGACCTAAGTTTCCCTACTTCTTCAACCACAAAATTCTTCTCTTGTTCTAAGGATTTTACATTTTCTAAAGGAGAATTTATCTTCATTGAGTTGAGTCAACAAAGATTGATCAACCACAAGCGTACATTTCTCTTTCTCACTCGTCTTGAGTTTAGTGGCTAGTTTTATATTAGACTTCTTGAGATTGATTCATTCATTAAACAATTTTTTGTAGGCAATCTCAATTTCATCTTCCACTTCATTTTCACTATCACTAGACATAAGTTTTTTTATTTTCCTCTAGTTCATCATCCTCAATGGATGAAGAGCCTTTGAGGACATTGATGATGCTTGTGAAAGCCAAAAATTGACTTTTCTCTCCTTCATCATCATCATCATCTTCCTCCTTCTCTTCTCTTCCTTACCATTGGCTAGAGTTGCCTTCATTGCCCTTCTATTATTTGAATTTTCCCTTTTTTTGTTTGGGCAATTGGAGGCTATGTGGCCAAAGTTATGCCAATCGTAGCACTCTATTAGCTTGGAAGTGTATTGAGATTAAAGTCTCCTCCTATCACCATTGGAGGCTCCTTTTTGGGCCTTGCCTCTTAAGTTATTAGAATTTTCTAAGGGTCTTCTATTGGAATTTTGGGTTCCCTTAGGATAAAATATTCTACCTTTGAGGAACTTATTGAACCTCCTAACAAACTAGGCTAGCTCATCCTCATTTCATGGACTCGGGGTCAACCTCTACATCCCCTTTATTGTTATCTTGTGTTGATTTTAAGGCAAGACTCTTGGAGTGCTATCGCAGACAACCAAAAAATTAAAACCTAAACTCCTAAAAATACATGTAGTAGTGCGAGTAAAGATCGTTCCCACGGAGAGTATCTAGCCTAATTTTATGCCATGTGAACAAGGATGGGGGGGCTTTGAGTATAACGAAAACAATTTTAAGAAAAACAACTAAGGAACAATTCAAATTAAAGTATCAAAATCAAGCAAAAGAATAAACTTTGGTCTAAGTCAACATCTACCATCAGAATTTTACAGCTGATCATCGATGCAAGTATATATCAATTCACACTTTGAATATTCACTATTGGAACTATTTTCCTATCTCTCCTTAGTCGTAGTTAATTAGAAAACAAGCGATCTAATTAACCCTAACTACTAAATAACCCAAGACAAGCACTAAAGGTTTAATCTAATAACAGCCTTAAGAATTAGAGAGATCGATGAAACTAAACAACACAAGCACAAGCGGTTGTATTTAATTTAGTCGAGCGTTCTTCCTAAGATCTAGTAATTTCTGACGCAGCAAATCATTAAATCTTAGTTGCTTAACAAATTAAAGGGATCAAACAATTACTGATTTGATATCTAACCTAGCAATAGATTGCAATGAATAATAAACTAGTAGGCCTCCTAGTAATTAAACAACATAATCATGAAAATAAGCACAGAAGAACATCTGATACTCAAAACATAAATTGAACAATAAAAACAAATGAGATCTCACAGTTTTATTGATTCCGAGGCTTTTGTTTCCTTCGACTAATTATAAAAGTTTAGCCACGCAAGGCCATGATGAAGACTCGAAGGAGAAGTTAGAGAAGAGGGGAGAGAGAGGCGTCCAAATCTGATGATCTCTCCTTTTCACTTTAAAAATCAGTCTTGGAAGCCTACTAGAACTCCTAAAGATATTTTAAATACTATCCTAAAATAAAAATATCCAAATCTAACTATAAAAAAGAAAAATATTAAAAATAAAATAAAGTCCTAATATAACTAGGAAAGTGGTGCTTTCAGCTAGAATTTTTGTGCACCAGATCTAGAAACATCCAAAAATAAATCACGTCAGAACCGTGCATTAGAATTGCAAGCTAAAAAATGCTCCAGAACATCAGCAGTGTAGGTGCAGCAAATTCAAGCCCGATTTCAACCTTGATTCCACTGGAATCTCTCAAAATGCAAAACATGAAAGTTGTCGAGCTGTTGCTTGGCATTCCATAGCATCTTGCATCATCCCAATCAGAGCTCGGATGAAAGAGTTATTCCCAGATTATGAAGAGATGTTGAAACTATCCAAAATCGCCCAATTAGCTTCGTTTTGTACTTAGTGCCTCCATTTTTTTCCTAAATCAAAATATAAGAATAATGAGTACATTTAGGCACCAAATAAGTATAAAAGACTAAACATTAAGGGAGAAAAATATGACATTTTGCATTCTCATCAACTCTTAGTCTTCTTAGCTTGCCTAAAAGTCATTTCAAAAGTTTGCAATGAACCTACTAACTCATCAACTATAGTGAGTCCACATCTTTCCTTTCCTCAATGGCAATAGTGATCGTGGGTTGGAATCTCTCAAGGAGAGATCTCAAGATCTTTCTCACTATTGTGGTCATTTCTATTTTTTCTCCTAAGTTGGAAAATGAATTCATTATGTCACTCAATTTGGCATAGACTTCGATAAATATGTTTGAATCTTCCATCCTTAGTGATTCAAACCTAGAAGTTAGAATTTGTAGCTTGGACCTCTTAACCGCCGACGTACCCTTATGGGTAGTCTCAAGGATATCCCATGCCTTTATTGAGGTCTCAGATATCTAATTTGGCGGAACTCATTCAGAGTTACCACATTGAATATTGCATTTAGACCTCTAGTGTTATAACCACTAACTCTCAATTCGAGTTCATTCCATGTGTTGGGAGGCTTAGGCATAGAGGGGACTTCCGTAGTAGTGGTTGTGACTAGTGTGGTCCAACCTTATTAGACAGTGAGCTAAACTCGCTCATCCACGGCTCTAAGAAATGCTCTCATGTGAGCCTTCTAATAAGCATAATTTGAGCCATCAAAAATGGTCAAGAAATAGATCCACCCTCTCTCATACTTTCTATTTTTCACACTACTAAGTATCCAATCTATTGTCTTAGAAAGTAGGCTCTAATACCACTTTGTTGGTTGGTCCTTTAATGTGAAAATAACCTGAAAGGGGGGGTTGAATAGGTTTGTACTAATTTTCAAAGTTTCATCCATATCACTAACTACAACAAGGATAGTACAATATATGAATCGAGATTTCAAGAAATTTACAACCAATGTGTTCAATTCAACAATAATTCCAATCCACCCAATGTAGTAGTAATATAGTGTTCAAATCACAAACCAATTCACCACAAGTTTAATTGATCAACTACTCAATTTTAATTGCCAATTTTTAATTTAAGAACAAATCTAATTAGGTGGTCAATTATCAATTCCTCAATTCAATTAACAATCCAATTACTCAATTAAGGTTCTTAGTTATTCAATTGATGTCCAATTTCAACATTCATGAAAACCTAAATCTAAATTGAGCGGAAGCATTCATGTTGAGCAATTTTGAGATTGTAAAAAATGAAGAGTAAAAGAGTTTTCCAACCAAAGTGATGATGGAGAAACCACCATGAAAAACTATCCATGGTATAAAACTCTAGAGCCAGCCAAGCTCACGGAAAAATCCACTATGTGTGATATTAATTATAACAGGATGTTGACACGGACTTAGTTCCTCAAGTTCCGTTCTACTTAATTGTCTTAAAGCTCCGTTGTAGCCATAAGTCTCCGCTATAACTGAAATCCTCATACAATCACAAGCTCCATGCGATCTCAGAATCCTCCGATTGACGCTTTATATAATTGAAAACTTCATTCAACCTTGGACTCCTCCAGTTCCTCAACAATTGAATCCACAAGGTTGAACTCCACAAACTCTTCGATTGGATGAATTGATGATTGAGGCTCTTTGATTGATTTGGATTAAGTGAGGTGATTAAATCAATGTATGATGAGATAAGAGATATAGATAAAGCCTATATATAAATGTTCTCTAATGGAAGCTCTCAAAAATTGAACTCTCTCTCTCTCTCTCTCTCTCTCTCTCTCTCTCTTCTATCTTTGTTCTCTCTAATCTCTCTATTCAGAAATAGAAGTTTTGTCAATTTATAATTTAGAGATCGAATCTCAAATAACTCTCCAAAATAGAAAAGTATTTTATTTTTGTGTAGTTTTCGCTCAAACGAAGCAATGGCTTGTTCGAACGAGAACCACTCATTCGAACGAACATCAAATGATGACCTTCTGATATTTGTTTGATCATGTATATTAAACAATGATTGAACGATTAAAAATTACCACGTCTTAGCGTTCATTCGAATGAGCCACTTAGTTAATTAGAACGTGCAATAGAGGCTTGGTCATATTCTTCTTCCATTGTGAGCTCAATTTCACTAAGTGTTTTCAAATATGCATTTTTGGGATAATTGTTTCACAACACAATTCAACTAAACGCATAATAATGATATGATGAAAACTATATGCAATGCATGCAATGTGTGACTGTGAGATCCAAATAAAAAAAAAATCTGAAATACCCAAATTATCCTTCATTAACCAAGTTGGTCAGTAGATGTGTATGGCAATGAAGCTTGGACCATCTTGGAGTAGAATGGGGCATTAAGTCCCTCTAAGTCTTGGACTAATGTAATGATTCCAATCAAAGCACATTTTGTCAAACCGAATTAGCCAATCATAATACCGAACCCCTAGTGGAATTGGCCACAACTTTTCAACCCTTAGAACCCCTTTACAAAATGGGGTAGTTGAGAGAAAAAATAGACAACTTGAAGAAATGGCAAGAACAATGATTAATGAACATAACTTACCTAAATATTTTTGGGTCGAAGCAATAAATACAACTTGTTATGTAATAAATAAGGTAAGCGTAAGTTCAAAACTTAACAAAACTCCATATGACTTATGGAATAACAAAAATCCAACCATTAGTTACTTTCATGTATTTGGTTGCAAATGTTATGTGCTAAATGACAAAGGAAACTTAGGAAAGTTTGATACTAAATCTAACAAAGTAATTTTCTTAGGATATTCTACCATAAGTAAGGAATTTTGAATCTTTAATAAATGAATTCTAACCTTAGAAGAATCCATACATATGGTATTTGATGAATCTTATCCTTACTCTTCAAAGAGAAATGAAGATGATGATGACATACATAATCACTCAAATATAAATGAATTACTTCAAAAAAACAATTAAAAAAATCACCAAAATCATGAAGAAGAAAAAGATGAAAAAGAAATAAATAAAATAGAAAATGTAGTTGTAACTCAAGATGTTGGACTAGATCCTTCCAAAGAATGGAAGTTTGTCAAAGATCACCATAAAGATCAAATCATAGGTGAACCAACTCAAAGAGTTGCTACTAGAGCATCATTAAGAAATGTATGAACCAATTCAGCATTTCTATCTCGAATTGAACCTAAAAATATTCAAGGGGCTAATAATGATGAGTCTTGGATATTAACTATGCAAGAAGAGCTAAATCAATTTGTAAGAAATGATGTATGGACTCTAGTACCTAGACCTAAAGATCAAACTGTAATAAGAACCAAATGGGTCTTTAGAAATAATAAGATGAAGAAGGAAATGTAAGTAGAAATAAGGCTAGGTTAGTAGCCCAAGGATATAACCAAGAAAAAGGCATAGACTATGAAGAAACCTTTGTTCCAATTGCTAGATTAAAAGCCATAAGGATGTTACTTGCCTTTGCATGTCATAAGAACTTTAAACTCTATCAAATGGATGTTAAAAGTGCATTTTAAAATGGATACATTTTTGAAGAGGTATATGTTGAATAACCTTTCGGATTTGAAAATCATGAAAAACCGAATCATGTATCTAACAAAAGCTTTTTATCGTTTAAAGCAAGCTCCAAGAGCTTGCTATGAGAAACTTAGTGGATTCCTCATTAAAAATGACTTTATTAGATGAAAAATATATACCACTTTGTTTATCAAAACAAAAGGGAAAGAAATGCTCATTATGCAAATATATGTTGATGAAATAATACTTGGCTCAACAAATGAAGGTATATGCAAAGACTTTGCTAAGTGTATTCAAGATGAATTTGAAATGAGCATGATGGGTGAATTAAACATTTTTTTAGGACTACAAATAAAACAAACTTAATAAGGAACATTTATAAATCAATTTGAATATGTTAAAGAAAATGATCTAGATATTAAAAAATATAGGGGAATGATTAGAAGTCTCTTATATCTCACAACTAGTAGATTGGACATTATATTCCGTGTATTCTTATGTCCAAGATTTTAATCATGTCCTAAACAATCTCACCTAAAATTGTAAAACAAATCTTTAAATACTTAATAAGAACTATAGGCTTAGGATTATTCTATCCTAAAAACACATTTTTTGACCTATTAAGCTATTCCGATGTTGATTTTGCTACTAGTGAAATCGATAGAAAAAGTACAAATGGAACTTTTCACTTTCTTAGACACTCCCTGGTGTCATGGTTTAGCAAAAAGCAAAATTCTATAACATTATCCACCGCCGACACAAAATATGTATCAACCGAAAGTTGTTATGCTCGAACTCTCTACATGAAACAACAACTACAAGATTTCAAGCTTAATTATGATCAAATTCTAATTAAGTGTGACAACACTAATGCCATAAATATAAGCAAAAATCCTATTCAACACTCTAGAACTAAACATATAGAAATTAGACATCATTTTCTTAGAGATCATATTCAAAATGGTGATGTAATGCTTGAATTCATTGATACAAATCATCAACTAGCATATATATTCATCAAACCACTTTAAGAAAAAAGAGTTTGCTTCATAATAAGAGAATTTGGAGTGGTTAATCCAAATGAATTAAGTAACTAAGACATTTAAGAGAAAATTCACCCTACTCAGTCGACTAAATTGACTATCCAGTTGACTGATCAAGCACTTCAATCGACTGAATGAGGAAAATTAACCAAACAAGTCAGAAAAATGGTCTACTAGAAGATTCAGTCAACTGAGTTGACTGAAGAAAAACATACTGGAACATTTAGTCGACTGAATATGCAATTCAGTCAACTGAACAAGAAAAAATAATGAAAAATGTTGCGTACTGGATAAGTTAGTCGACTTGACTAGATCTATAGCAACACTCAGTCGACAGAATGTTGAACTCAATTTTAGCACCAATGCTTAAGTACAAATGGATGGGTTTGATCTAATTAAAACCGTTTGGTTCATATATGAAAATTCCAACATTGAGGAACCCTACAAGCCAAAAGCCTCTAAACTCACTTTTGAGTCTCAGATTATCCACAACATCCTTCGCCAATCTAGAGGCCGAGACTATGTATCCTACATGGATATATTTCTCATGTGGTGCTTCTTCAATGGAAAAAGGTCGATCTTGCCGACATCATCATTCATCATATGAATGATTGCAAGAAACAAAAATGGTGCTTTGCCCTACAAAAAAATTCCCACCACCATTTTCAAACATTTTGATATCGACCTCTCCTCTCAAATAGAAATCCAAACCGTCACACCTAAGTACACCTACACAACCTCCAGATTTAAATTCATGGGGTATAAGTCCACACTTAATGGGTGGCATCCAAAGGAAGGCACATGACCTTCTAACCCATAGACTATCGACGAGGATGAAAATCTTGAAGAGACTTATTCTCCCTCTCACACCCAACCTACCATTCCCACTCCTATACCTCAAACAACCACACCATAAGCCACTTCCTCTAACACCAAGCAACTCATCTTTTCCACCCTCCGTAACATTGAGTCCTGCCTCACCTTTTACCTTAACACCGTGTCCAAAGAGCTCATGGACAAGCTCAAGTACATGAGAGAACAAATCAATGCCATGGTGATTGATATTCATATTTCAAGATGCATGCCAAATCATTCTATCAACATAACAAGCGAAAGCACAGAGAAATTCAAACGGACGTCCTTGAAGTCAAGATCCACTCGAGTGGATTTTAATGACTCGTTTTCATCCTCTAGATAAAACCCACTCATCCTCCACCCCAATGATTATTTTTTATGAAGATCAAAGGGGGACAAAAATGAAGACCAATAAGGAAATAAAAATGAATACACACAAACACACCTAAGAGAATCAAAATTGTCTTTTGTTTATTTGTCTATATTTTTTATAATTATTTTGTAATTGATCTTGTAAAAATCATTAATTGTATATGCTCATACATGTGATTTATATAAAATTAATTTTTAGAACATTAATGAAAATCTCTTATTTTGCAAATTGTATGTCCTCTCTCTCTATATGTGACTTCATGAATATTTGAAATGGTATATCATTCACTTTGTTAATAATTTCATAATAACAAGAGAAGATTCATACATTTGATGCCATGAAAAATGAATATATTCTATCTTGGCATATTTGTGAACCATTCAAAATAGCTCATATTGATAGAGGGAGATCTATAAAAACTGATCATAAATTCCTTATGGGCATTATTTTTCTATTTTCTTTAATGGTTTGTCATCATCAAAAAGGGGGAGATTTTTGGCCTTAAAGGTTTTCAATCAAGGACATTCTCGTAATTTTGATGATAACAAGGCATTGATAATGTGGACTAATGATTTACCATAAGTGTCAAAGCAAATAGGTCAATGAACTCAAGAGATAGTTGACCAATGCTTAACTAAAGATGAAGAGGGTCAACATCATTGAATCATGCTCACAAGATCATAGCATCAAGTCCAAGTCAAGAGAGCAATCATGCCCAAAGAAATCAAATGAATACTTTTACATTTATATTAGGTGTCTAAGTGATCTATAATTGATTGATCAAAACATAATACTTAAAGTATTTAAGTGATCAACTAAAATCAATCAAACAAATGACTTTTCAAAATCATAACAAAGATAAAAACTAAGCTTTGAAAAATCAACAGACTTGAAAAAAGGAAAACAGTCAACAAAATAGGAGTTAAAGATAAACTGTCAAAATCAGTTGACTAGGCTCCCAATTCAAACGACTGAATTGTGTTCACGAAAACATGCTTATTTTGTCTCAGAAGATTCAGGCAACTGGACCCATGACATAGTCGAATGAACAAGTATTTTGTTAATAAGGCCCCAACACACTATCAAATTCAATCTACCAAAATATATATTAGTCGACTGAATTACTTAAGCCTTTTTACTCAACATTATGATACTAGAAGATTCAGTTGACTGAACCTAAAACTCGATCGACTGAATGGGTTTTTACAACGAACAACCTCCACCCTCTAGACAATTCAGTCGAGTCCATCAATCGACTGAACCTTTGTTTTGGCTTAAGTCCTGTGTGATAGTAACCTAGAATAAGGGGTTGAGTAGGTATGTACTAATTTTTATATTTTCAAATATTAAACCACAACACTAATGATTACTCTAATTGGCTAAATATGTGAATAGTAATTCCTATTAATGTTCAACAATCCTCTACAATTCAACCAATTATCTCAATATATTCAATTAAGCTATCAAGAGTGTTTATCAACACATACCATTCAACATTGTCCAATTGATTAAGTGTTCAATTTATAATTTTCTAATATAATTCAATTTTTTTCAAATAAGGTTTTCAATTATCAATTTCATATTCAATGATCACAATCATGAAAACCTAATTATCAAGATAACAGAAGTAATTAAAATGAGAAAATTAGGAATTGTAAAGATAAAGAGAGTAAAAAGTGCAAACCAAGATGGTGACAGAGAAATCACCATGGAAAACTATCTGCAGTGGAAAACTCCAAAGTTGGCCGTGCTCAGGGAAGAATTTCAATATGATCGAGATTGAAATACACGTAAACAAGACAAAGTCTAAGTACGTCAAGCACCGTTCTACACGTTCACGCCGTCAACCTCCTTTAAATCCACAAGTTCTTCATAGAAAAAATCTTCATACAATCGATCCTTCTTTCGGTCTCGGAATCCTCTGATCAAGCCACTTAAAAATTGCGAATCCACATAATCTTAGTTTCTACCAATCGCTGAATGTCTAATCCTCAAGGTTGAACTTCTCTCACTTCAATGGTGAGAACACATGAAATTGGGGCTCTTTGACATGATTTGGATCTTATGGATTAATCAAAATCAATGTATGAATTAAGCAGAGAAATGCATGATATACAAGTTTGGTTGTTTACTCAAGGAAGCTTTAAGATCTATCATACAAATCTCTCACAAGTATGGACTCTCTCTCACTTTATTTTCTATTCATAAAACTAATTTTTTGTCAATTTATAAGAATGAGATCCGATCTCAAAAGAAGCTTAAAAACAAAAAAAAAAAAATTATTTTTTACGCAATGCTTGTTCAAACGAAGTATGCTCATTCAAACGAGTATAGAACGAACATCAAATGAGAAAAGTTTAGAGGTTGCATTCATTTGTTTGATTTAAACCTTTTGAACGAATGAGAATGAGCAAAATGATCTTCTATTGTTCGTTCCAACGAGCCACTTAGTTCGTTCGAACGAGCAACAAAAAGTTTATCATTCTCATCTTATCTTGTGAAATCAATTCCCTAAGGTTTTGAAATATGCATGTTTGGGAAATTTGTTTCACAATCACAAGATCACTAAACATATGTTCATATAAAGGATGTTATATGTTATGCATGCAATGTGTGAGTGTGTGACATCTAAATCACAACAAAACTCCAAATTACTCAATTATCCTTCAAAAACCAAGGCGGTTCGGTAAATAATCAAGGCAATGAAGCTTGAATCTTCTTGGAATAGAACGGGCATTGAGATACTCGAAGCCTAGGACTAATGCAGTGATTACATTCAAAGCACCTTTTGTCAAAAATCATATTAGCCAATTACAACAATGGACCACGTGGTCCTAACGATCTGAATGTGTCGACTTGGAGCTTTTAAATTCAAAATTTAAATAGATCTGAAGAGGGGGAATGGCTATTTTCAAATTCAAACAACTATATTCTTACAAGGCCTATAAATAGAGGCTGTTGGAAGTATTTATTACAATCTTTAACATTCACAAGCGTGCTTTCATTTTCAAATCTATCTAGTAACTTGAGATCTCATTTATTTTCAGATCTAAACCATAAAGTTCTCTTAGCCCTTAAATACTCAAGCATTTAAAGATCAATCTTTAGAGAGTGAACTTATTTGTACCATTTAGCTCTTAAGAGAGAATTATTTGGTGAAAAATCTTTGTATCATCTCATTGCAGTGAGAGTTGTAGGTAGGTGCTACCTGGTGAAGCAAAATGGTATATTTTGTTGAGAAAAAAAGTGGGGAGCTCTTGCTGTAAAGGCTTGACCTCCACCTACAAGGAAATCAAGATAGTGAAAAAACTCAAGTAACGATGCTTAAGTCGAGTATACAGGAAGTTTTTCAAACCTTGTAAATCACTGTGTTGCTCTCTCTCTCTCTCTCTCTCTCTCTCTCTCTCTCTCTCTCTCTCTCTACTCTTTACTTTGTTGTGCCTATTTAAAATTTGTATTTAAAGTTTGTAAAAGTAGCCAATATTTACAAAATACCTTCAACCCCCCTCTACGTAAATACCTAGGCAACATATAGCACATCGATCAATCAATACGATAGCACTTAGTTCAATAAACATAAGTGTTATAGAAAACACAGTTCTAAAACACGAAGTGCAAAAATCTAGACTTTAAAGTTCCAGATTACTCACCTATGGTCTTGATTCCACCATTACATCCTTACAAATTTTCTTTACCAATCAACTCATCTATATTTCCTTTTTGGTGATCTTAAGTCATGGATCAACAAACATTGATACTTCATTAGCACTCATCATGGATTAAAGTATCTTAACTTAATGCTTAGTATTACTGTTTAGGATTCCCTTAGTTTTTCTAATTAAGGTTCCTAATCCTTCTTAGTTCATCTCTTAGCTTACTTCAGCCCTAAGGGACTTGTTAGTCATTTTATAATTTGTTTTAAAGTTCCAATTTTTCCAAATGGTCATCAACATTGGATCCGAAATGCCAAAAATACTAAAATTAGCCTTTTCGAATCAAAATTAGCCTTATTGTGGCTTACTTCAGGTACGAGGGCATTTTTATAATTTTTTACTTTCACGTCGGACCATCATCAGGTTCTCGGATACTCAATTAAACCTCGCCCTTGGGTCTAGAGTGTCTAACAATATTGGCCATGTCTCTTTCTATTCTTTCTTAGTCTATCTAATAGCCTGTATATCATTAAGGGTGGTCTAGGAATTACCTATTTTTACATATCGATATTTTTGGTATCTCGTTTGATGAAATGGACTTCACTATTGAGTCCAGAATGTTGAAAAACCTTAGGGTAGATACCTTCGTGGTCATTATAGGTCATTTGATAGCTTAAATAACTCTTTAGAAAAAATTTAGAATTAGTCCAGTTTGTCTGTTCGTATATTTAGGGATTTAATTCCCCATGGTAGAGTCTTCCATTGAGTCTAAAATGCACAAAAATGTTAGAATTGTCTATTTTTTTCATTTCAATTGGCCTTTATTATAGTACTTTTGGGCCGAGGTATAAAATAGTAATTTTACCCAAGCTTTTAAGGGCATTAAAATAATTATTAATTATTTTTCTAGGGTCTAAACATAATTTCCCAAAAGATTTGGGGTCTAAATAAAAATTCACAAAGTTTGGGTTTATCAATTTGGCTCAAAACCCACTGGTTCAATGGTTTACTCAGTCAATCAACTTGTTTTTTATGAAAGTCAATGGTCTAACCGTTATTTAAGTGGACCACTACCTTATCTTTGAAAGCCTATCGATTCAGACCAGTGTTCTATGTCATCGCCCCATTACGCCAAAACGGCATCGTTCCACTAACATGTTTATAAATTGGGCCAATCTAAACCTGAAGTCCGACTTATCATGGTGCCAAAAAGACACCGTTTTGGTAAGTGCATAGTGTTGCCTTCCTCATTTTTCCGACAACACGCCGATTGCCTTCCCCATCGATTGTCGCTAGATTCTCGAAAATTGTTAGATTTCCTTCTCCACTTTTTGTAGTCTTTTTTATCAGTTTTCAATCCCACTCACTTCCAAACACCATTTAGAATCAATTAGAGTCATTTTGGTCCATTTAATTGCATTAACCGTTAGAATCCGTGTTCAAAGGGCTCCAAGCCCAATAGCTTTAAATGGAAGCTTTTCACTCATTTTAGAAGGAACCTGATTATTACCTATGACTTGTAAATCACTATATATTTCTTGTTTCTAGAACATTTGGCCTCATTTTTTTTCTATTGTGTTCTATTCCCAATGTAGATTAAGGTCCCATTGTTTTAGATTTTGTTTGATTCAAGTTCCTTTTAAGACACAATTTCGAGTCTGCATTAATGGTGACTCTACTATGATGGCTTATACAAGGCCATTTTACTATATTAAATATAGTTTTATTACACTCTATAATCATTATAAACACATATATGTGCATTATAATCACATGTATGTGCATTATAATCATAGAAACAAAGCTTCTACATTTTAGAGAGAAAACCAAAATTTGAAAGATGTGGGTTCTTACCTTTTTACTAGTTGCCCAGATGTTTTGTTTGGCTTTAATGGCTTCCACATATTCTTCCTATCAGTTGTATAGCTTTGGTTCTGAGGTGTGGTTAGACACACATGCATGCACACGGAAACCCTCTCACTTTTTCTCCATCTTCTCTCTCCCTCTCTCTTTCTTAGCATTTTAGCTATACTTGAGTAGAATAACATTACCAACAGCTTAATGTTATGTAAGACCATATATATATAGTTAAGGTTTGAGAAATAGCAAGAGTTTAACAAATGGCACTAAAATCTTCTTTTGGCCTATCACCCATGGCCAACTCAAGATTTCCTATTGTCTCCTCATTTTATTTTTCAAATTTTGATTTAGTTAGTGGGAATACATGGAGCATTCCACTCACCTATTATATATGTATATATATATATACACGTGTTTTAATATATTTATAGGTACACCATACTAGATGTATCCCTTTTTACTATACATAATGATATCTCCAACATCAATATTTCCCAACTACATACTAACACACAATTTGATTAGGGGACCATGGTCTTCTTTATGTGCACTAGTGCACCAATTTACTCAAAATCGTTTATGTGTTAATTCTTAATTAACACT
Source organism: Nyssa sinensis (assembly GCA_008638375.1). Taxonomy (NCBI): domain Eukaryota; kingdom Viridiplantae; phylum Streptophyta; class Magnoliopsida; order Cornales; family Nyssaceae; genus Nyssa; species Nyssa sinensis. Next base: position 25,494,537 of record CM018049.1, read on the forward strand.
TTTTAAGATCATCATAAAAATGCTATTGTCATCCAATTAGGACTAGTCTCTAATGATAATTGACATTAGTCATAATATCTTAATAATATTGGGTTGGGATGTCACAATTTTCATTGATCAATTTTGAGTTTATGTAATGACTCAAAATTATCAAAGGGCAATTTGGTAAATTCTCAGTATAGACTAATGTCAAATAAGTAATTTATTGAAAATGTGTCAGAAGGATTCTAAAATCAGTAGATAAGTCATCAGTAAGACACAGTGAAGCTAGACAAGAGTTTTAATGACTTATTCGAGACTGGTGTGAGCCATGAGGCTACATAGTCATATACGGGACGCAGATAATTATGCAAATTAAAATGAGGGAATTTGGAGAAGCATATGACATCTTCGGAATGAGTGCATCAAAATTACCTAGGGTGCCACTTTTGGTGCAATTTTGAGTCAGTTTATTTTTGGGTGTGTGTGTGCGCACACTTGGCCAACTGCCCACATGGTACATCAAAATATGTGTAAAACTTCCAAAGAAAGCTTAGTAGATATTTTCAATCATAGAGCACATGGCACCATTTGACTGGGCTAGAAGGGATCCTATGTAGAGATTGGCTAAAAGAGTTAATAAAATATAAAGAGAGCACCTTTAGGATTTTTGGACCTATTAGATTCAATTCCAAGGTTGATTTTATAAGACATGGACTCAGTAGATGTGAAACATGTTTGATAAAATTATGAAAATGCCCTTATGGGATTAACAGGCATTCAAATGACTTAGAAACACTACGATAGGGCCTCCTTTGGGTTTTTAAAAACATTTTGTTTTATATCCATTTGGGAAAACAGGCACTCGTTGTGACAGAGTAGTATCAAAGCTAAGGTTAATGGTCTTTGGAAAAGACCAAGGCCGAAATTGGAATTGAGGTTTCTTAAGTGACTCAGAATAGGAGACTCTAGAGATCTAGGGGACATTGAAAGATAGGGACTGTTACCTGGATTTTCGAGTTAGTATTTCCCAAAAAACAGAATTAGTGATGAGATAGAAAATCTGATGGCTTTTGATGATTGGGTGATAGAGTAATGATGGAAAGTGATTAATTGAATCACTCTTGGAGTCGATTAGATTACCTTTACTGATGACCTACGAGTGATGACATGGAACAAATGAAACTGAAAATTTTAATGAAGTATATTGTATGAATATGCAAATTTTTGATATCAGTTGCATATGAATTAATGATTGGAGTTTGTATGAATATAGGTGAAACCAAGAATGGCAGATAGGACAAATACCAATCATGGAGAAAATGCCAGAGACGATCCTGGCAGAATGGAACAAATACTGAGTGACTTAGTTCGTGAATTGAGGCAACATAATAATAGAGAGAATAGAAGGACCAATGCAAACCCGACAATTCAGGCAAGTCTGACGGAACGATTCATGAAACTTCAGCCGCCTACTTTTGCAGGAGCCCCTAAAGCGGATGAAGTTGAAACATAGATAATGGGCATGGAGGATATCTTCGAGGTAATGGAATGTCCTGAAGAGAAAAAGGTCACACTTGCTGCCTTTAGACTACAAGGAGAAGCGAAATGTTGGTGGAATTTGGTGAAAAGAAATTATGTAACTAGAGTGCCATTCTTAGCCTGGGATAGATTTAAGGAGTTGCTGTTTGAGAAGTACTTTCCAAAAACTGTCCGTGAAAGAAAGAAAGTAGAGTTCATCGAGTTGAAGCAAGGAAATATGACAGTGGCTGAATATGAAGCCAAATTCATTGAGTTAGCTCGTTTTGCCCCAGACCTGATAAAGGAAGAACCCGAAAAAGCTAGGAAATTTGAGCGGGGATTGAGAAGAAACATTCATGATCGCATATCACTGTTTCAGTCTGAATCATATTCTGAAATAGTGAACATGGCTTTAATTTCAGAAAGGAACAATGAGGAATATCTGAAGGAAGTAAGTCAGAAAAAGAGGAGTGCACCAGCTGAGAAAGTTGGAGAGACTTCAAATAAGAAACGTGAGACTCCAAAAACTCGAGGAAAAGAGCCGGAACAAGATAAGCCAGAAAAATGTCAGCGATGTGGAGGTCGCCACAACGATGACCAATGCCGATGGAATACTGGAGCTTGTTTCGGATGTGGCAAGCAAGGGCATCTGGTAAAAGATTGCCCAGAAAGAATGGGACAAGCACGAGTCTATCAGTTGATAAACAATTGCCCCGCCCCCAACAAGAAAACTTGAGGTACAGATATTATTTTGAATTTTCAATTATTAACTTAGTACGAAATTTGTATGATAACTTATTTATAGGCACCTCAAGCTAAGTCAAGTTTGGAGGACCAAACTTTTTAAGGAGGGGAGAATGTAATACCCCGACCCGAGTTAGCCGGTAACCGACCCGGTAAACCCAGGCCATGGCATATAAACCCGAACTATAATAAAATAAATTAAAAATAATAATAATAATAATAACAATAATAATAATAATAATTAAAAAATATATAAATATGTATATATATATATAGGTGAACAATGTGCAAGTGGGTGTGTGTTGGTGTGTGTAGATATATTATATATATATATATATATAAGATACAAATATCTTGTATGAATTGAATGCAAAGCTGCATTCTTAGAAGAAGAGAAAGTGAAAATTAATGGGACAGAAAGTTGAGTCAAAGAAAGGGGCTGGTAGAGAGAGAAAATAGAGAGAGATTCAAGTCGGTTGAATCTTCTCTATATATATATGTGTATGTATCCGTGAGAAAAAGGGAAAAAACAGAAGAGAAGGATTAAAAAAGGAAGAAGCAGAGGTGAACCAAGTGGAAACCGAGAGGCAGGAGGACCTGCACTAGGAGGAAAACCTGAAAAAAAAAAAAAACAAGTAAGTGGGTCATTTTGTTTTTAATTTTTAGAGCATGATTCGTAGTGTTTAAACTATAAGGCTGTGTTAAGCATGAAATAAGAAATCTAATGCAAGAAAAATCAGAAAAAATGGTTAAGAATTTAAAGAGAAAAATCAAGTTACAGGTAGGAGAGAATAATCGGACATCCAATATTTTATGCATGAAACATGGTATAAATAGTCTAGAAATTTTCCTATGAAGTGCAAAACTTAAATAGAATTAAAAAGGGGTCGAAATAGTTGAGAACCGAGCATGAAATAATGGAAAATCAGGTCACCGGAGTTACGAGTTAGCTCTATTTCGTGAAGATCTAGTACACTAAATTGAAAACCAACATTTGAAATGAAATCTACATGAAATTTAGAAGAAAATGGCATTTAAAAACTGTTGAAAACTGACCAAAATCCGGTGGCCGTCGCCAGAGAAGGCGACTGTTACCACCGGAACCCTACCGGAGAAATGGGGAAGGTGACCAGATAATCGTGGGGTATTTCGGGTTAGAAGAAAACGGATCCGGGTTGGATCTGGGTCAGGACCCAACCGAATTAGATACGGGTAAATGAAACGGCACAGTTTTGTTAAGTTAAAAGATTTTTAAAATTGAATTGGAACTATTTGGTTCCTAGTGTAAGAAATTGAAATTTAATTGATTTGGGAATAGGGATATCCTATTCCAGTTTTGAAGCCTAACCATTGTTTGGTTATCCCTATTTAGAATAGGATTTTTAAGAATTACAATTTGACCCAAAAAGTTACGAAAATTACAAACTGACCCCCCAACTGTTAATAATTGTGATTTGACCTCCAGAATAAAATATTAATATATTTAATTAATTTAAAATAATAAAAAATTACAAAAATGCCCCTAGTTCAAATATAGGTCAAACGAAGTCCAAACGATACAAACGAATAGTCAATTTTTATTATCTCGGACATTCTAAGATCAATGGTGGGGTCTATTTCACTATACAAGACCCCGAAAAATAAAATACACATAAAAGTGCAAAATGACCATTTTGCCCTTTTTGGTACAAAAGTCCAAATGGAATTCCGCGAAAGCCAAAACCGACTTTCTTCGACGTTCCGGACTCAATGATGAGGTCCATATGTTGAAATAAGGTACGAAAAAATATGACACGTAAATATGTAAGGTAATAGAATCAAAATTTGAAACTTAAAGAAGCTATCCAACAAATGTAACTAAAATAAGAGAAAGAATTAATGATAATTAAATCAGAGTAATATTATGGAATGTGACCGGATTTTGAAATGTGATTTTAGGGAACTTCAAAGGAAGGATTTTTGGAGTTAAGTCTTTGGAATTCAGGTGAGTATTTCATACCATATTGAGGTAGACATTTTCAGTATAAATATAAATATTGAACTCTTTTATGATATATCGACATATGAAATCGTTTTCCTTTATAGCATTTATTTAACAGTTATACTGCATACGTTTTGAATGATCTATTGACAACTCTATTGTCTTCTTGACTTCAGAAAATGTGTTCGAAAGATACTTAAATGTTTTACGATATTCTTACAAATGTTTGAATTGTTTGAACTAAATGTCAAATAAAGAACCTTGATTTGAAATAATTGAACTGCTATTGATGATTATTGATTTTGGATACGATTTGGATATAAATTTGATGCTTTGAATAGAACACTCTTCTATGATTGGTCACTATCGAATAGATTGTGATTTATCGAACCCTCCCACAGGGTATATTGTGGTGAGCCGGTGTTGATACGGCATATCGAACTAGCTAGCCCATCGATCTCAGTCAGTGAGGTTCTAATTTGCTGACCATAGAAGTGAAATATATCATTGAATATGAATATTGAAAATCGAACCATGAATCTGAATTATTGAACTATGAATTTGAGATATTGAACTATTATTTATTGAACTATGCATTTGGGTTATTGAACCATGAATCTGAATTATTGAACTATGAATTTGGGTTATTGAACCATGAATCTGAATTATTGAACTATGAATTTGGAATTGAACCATGATATTGAACTGTGATTTTGATTTATTAAACTATGTTATTGATTATCGATTTACGATTATCTTTGAATTGAGATATATTGGAACTGAATTTGATACCGTTATCTTGTACTATAATTAAGATAACATATGATATATGATCATCGACATTTCAGTATTGAATTACATAGTAGTTTTGAAACCCTTGGTATATTATGGAATGCTCACGAGCTGGGATACTCACGAGCTGTTGAGCTCATAGGATATTTTTATCATATTTCAGGTGATGATATCGGACAAGAAATAGCAGGTTCAGTCAAACTAGTTGGAAGCTTGTAAAGCTATGGACCCTTTTTGTAATAGGATTTTGCTAGTCATGATGTAGTTACTTTTGGAAACTTTGGACTGTATATCGAACATGACATCAGCAGGCTTTGAAAAAATTACATTATGTACTTTTGTAATTGCTATAGAATGTAGAAATAGATGACTGATGTTGACTTGTGTATTGATTAGCGCTTGTGCAATAGAAAAAGAAAATTTATTCCGCTGCATTGATTAAAAGGAAATTATGATCATTGGCAAAAAGGCCTCGGTGGCCGATCACGAACCCTCGATCCGCATGGACCGGATTTGGGGTCGTGACAGGATATATTGTTCTTATTGCTTTGAAAAGGAAATGGAGGTGCGTCGTGAAGTTTGTTATAACATGAAATTTTTTTTTTTTTTTATTTATTCTTGCAAATATTAATTATTGTCATTATTATTATTATTATTATTATTATTATTATTATGATAATGATAATGTGAGTATGTGTATATATATATGTGTATATATATATAATTTAAATTTTTGTTGTGTATATGTGTGTACATATAAGTGTGTATTTAAATGTGTATATATATATGTAGAAAAGCTGAGGTGTGTGTGTGTACCCGGTGGTGTGTGTGTGTGTGAGTTTGAGTGTAATACACTCAAACAAGCATGGGTTGGGGTGGTGTGTGTGAGTGGGATTCAGGGAGTGGGAGATGTAGATTTGGCAGAGAGTGGTTGGTCTTGGGGGAGAGAGAGAGAGAGAGATATATAGAGAGAGAGAGTGAAGAGAAATGAGGGTGTATTCTCGGGTGGAAAGAGAAGAAAAGAAAAGAAAGTGAGAGAGAGAAATAGAGTTCTGAGGAAGAGAGTGGAGGCTTGGTTGGGCTCGGAGCAAGAAGGTGGAAGAGGGCACGGCTAGAGAGAGAAACGGCCGAAAAATTGGTAAGTGGGTTGCTTCTGTTTCAATTTTTTTTTGAGCATTTCAATTGATTTACATTGTAGAACCTTGTAGAGCATAATGTAAGGATTAAAACGCAACAAAAATGATAGAAAACGGTTGAAAAATGAGGGAGAAAAGGGGATGTGCAGGTCACGGCCATGGGGGGGAAAATCTGGGTTTTTCATTGTGATTGGAAGCTTCAAAACGGTATTAAAAGGCTCCAAAAATGTTTTAGAATAATTTGGGATTGAAAGGGGCTTCGAAAACACCAAGAAAATCAAGTTTAAAAACTTGATTTTCTGAAATTCCGGTCACCGGCGCCGGAGAAGGTGACCGGAGCTCCGCCGGAAAAACGGGGGAAGAAGGGTGGTCTGTCCGGGTCGGTTCGGTTCGGTTCGGGTCGGGCGTGGACCGCCCCTGCCACGTGTCGCGTGGTTGTTTTAAATTAAAATGGAATTTAGGCCGTTTGGTTGCAAGGATAAGAAATTTAGAAATTGGAATTAAATTGAAATCGGGATATCCTATCCCTGTTCTAGGATTAGCCCCTGTTTGGTTAACCTGATTTAGAATAACAAATTAAACTAGTTTTAATTTGGACCTTTTGGAATTTGAACCTTTTGGAGTTTGAACCTTTTAGAATTTGAACCTTAACCCTGAACTTTCGGAAATTACAAATTGACCCCCCAACTGTTAGAAATTTCACTTTGACCCACCTGATTAAATCATAAATAAAATATTAATTAATTAATTAATTAATTAATTAAATATTCAAAAACATCCCAGAGTCCAAATGGGACAAGTCATTAGTGTAATTTGACTATCTCGACCATTCCGAGACCAATGGTGAGGTCCGTTTTACGAGATGGGGTCCCGAAAAATAAAAGACCCGTAGTAACCCTTAAAATTACCAAAATGCCCCTAACTTGAAACATTGTCAGACAAACTCCGAATTAGGTAAAAAAATAGTGAAATTTTATTATCTCGAACATTCCGGACTCAACCGTGGAGTCCGATTTGTGAAAAGAGGTCACAAAATGTAAGGACACGTGTAAAGTGCAAAATGACTGTTTTGCCCTTTTGAACCCCGGTGTCCGAATTGAGTTCTACGAGAACCTAGACTTATTTTCTTAAACGTTCTAGAACCAATGGTAGAGTCTAATTTAGCAGAATAGAAACATATGAATTAAAGACATAAAATTTGATGAATAGCATAAATTCAAATAACAATAGACTGAGTTGTAATTTCTACTTTTAGGGACACTGACAGGACAGGAGGGAGCGATCTGATCTTCTACATTTTCATCCGTCGGTTCAGTTACATATAGTGCACGATCTTCTAGGGTTGATACCAACCCATCAGGTATGGTGTTTTGCTAGTGTTAGAAATGAAGTTAAGTTAGGAATATTTGTGAATGACTGGAATGCTGTATGTGTTTATCTGTAATGTGTTTACCTGTTTATTTGGAATTGGTTGTTCACATGTTATGTGTTACTTGTAAGTTAATAAAGTGAAGAACATGAATCATGATGTACGAACATATGAGATATGCATGTATATGAAACTGACTAGTGATTTATTTCTTATTGTCCGAGCATGTTATATTATTGAGATTCATGTTCATTGAGATTGCATTGGCATATTGGCATATGATGAATTCCTTGAGAACATGGCGTGGGTAAGCACATGGTGCTTTGCATTATGAGGGTGTAGATCCTGTGGTGAAAAACCCAAAATTGGCCATTGCATTGGTACTTCGAGCCATCGGGGAGTACCCGTAAATGAGACATGGGTGTGGCATAGAGTTGTGCATGGGTGTGTCATGCATACCATTCATATATATATTACTGCGATGTTTGAATGTCATTTAGAAATAAATGTACACTTTGCACATGCCACGCCTTAGCTTTATTTCTGGCATTAGCATTTCATCATACCAGCAGTTGTGCTGACCCATTCGTGGGCAATATTTTCAGATGAGGATCTTCCAGCCACTAGAGACTCGGTGATGCCCTGATAGGGTGAAGCCTGTGATGTATTTGTGATTCGTGAAACTTGTATTTTGTTATGTAAGGGCTTAAGCCCGAATGACTGATGAACAATGTATTAGATGTTATTTGATGTATGGATGATGACGGACGCATGTTTAGTGAATCTAATTACTTTTGTCCTTTTATTTATTTTACTTTCTGTCTCGTCAGTCGTGCCTCGGGTTCGGTCAGAATTCGGGGCGTGACAACGTGGTATCAGAGCATAGGTTCGAATACCTAGAGACTGTGGGGTGTTGTTTAACACTATGAGACCCTAGAGAAGAAAATGAGACTTAGAGTGAACTGTTAGTAGCACGCGATAGGATTTTGTGTGTTATGTGATTATATGTGCACTTGAGGCATGATTGTTGTGATCACATGTTACTAGATACTATGTTACGACATATGATTATGTGATTTAATGCAGTGAGAAGCATGACATATATACAGTGTGAGAAAATTATTGAGTATATACATTGTGGCCTGTGACATGTATCGCCTGTTAAATGCTAGTCGTTGACAAGAACATGACTAAGGTTAGAAACTCAGGTCTATGTAGTAGGCTGTATATTTTATAGGGATAGGCCGTATGCCTAGTTAGTTGAGGTGTGGGTTGTACACTTAGTTATCTACACGGTAGACATTATGCCTAGTTACTTAGGAGATAGGTTGTGAACCGAGTTGTTTACCTGGTTAACTGTTGTTTGTGGATTTTGGATGAGTGTACTAGGTTAGTAACCAATTTTCATGGATTATAGTACTATGACTATGATATTTATACAGACTGGATTGGTCTCAGGTCTTGAGTTACGGTTGATGGATGGCGCCCCATCAGCCAGTAATGAAAGGAGCTGTGATCCATGAAGGGTTATCACCTAGCTATAAAAGTAAGAGATAATGAAAGACACATCAAACCTTAAAATGCTAGAATAAGGATTTGGACTTGTGGAGCCCTTTTGTATATAGATGGATACTTAGAGTGTTTCTCTTTAGATTTTTAAAGATGTTCTTGTGTTAAACCCCGGTGGTGGAGAGATGTATTGTTTGGATAGTATTCACTAGGAGTTAAACCTCGCTAGTGTTCAAATGTTTAAGTATGCGTGTGTTACATTGTTGAGATAAAATCCTTCTTAGTAGAGGGTTATGTTAGAACTCGGTGTGAATTGTTTGGTATAACCAACGGGTGGTGGTGATTGACATTAGTTATGTAGGTATTGATTAGGCAAGTGTGTCATGACATATTGTGATTGTTACTTCAAAATGATGAAGTGTTGACAGGTACCTACTTAATGTTCTTTTAACACAAGTGTTTGAAAATGGGGTATTAATTTTTCTTTTCTTTGAACTTGTAGACATGCCACCGAGACAAGCTACTCCCAGACCTATACCACCTGGACACGATGAGCCTAGGACCACTGCACCACCGTGGCATAGTTAGCCCCGAGCTGCTGCTTCTGCAGATGGTACAGCCGAGGAGGCCGTCACTTTTACACCTGCTCTAGTGGAGGTAGGGCAGACTAGTGGTTCTGGGGACATAGCGACCATTATGCGAGAATGCCTTCACACTATACAGGGGGTAGTGACGAGAGCGGTCAGGGCTGAGACAGAGTTGGCTGAGCTTAGAGGAGTTAGAGAGCCCCAGACCCAGAGCGGGGCGACCCCAGCACAGGTCCCTAGGTCTACCCCGATATACACTAGTAAGAGGCCATTGAAGAGGTTTCGAGCTCGTGCTTCTTCTGCACAGATATCTATACCCGCCCAGACTCGCACTGGTGGGAGACCACCGAAGAGGTTCCGGACTGGTGTTTCTTCCACATCCACTTCCACATCCCAAGGGACCATTACTTGTTTTTGTTGTAGACAGCCTGGCCACAAGATGGCCACTTGCCCTTTGAGGGATCCCAGCCTGAGACAGAGGATCGAGTCTAGTCAGGAGTCATTTCCATCACCAGCATAGGGTCAAGGACAGGGGACTCCACGACTTTGTTTTGTATGCCACCAGGCTGGCCATGTCAGGGCCAATTGCCCTCAGAGGCCGATCTCCCAGGACTTAGAGAAACCACATTTCTATCAGTATACCCAAGTTCCTCTGCCACGACCACTATTGGGTCAGGGACCTCCGGCACCGTATTTTCAGCATTGACCTACGGTATTGAGTGTCAAGACTCTCAGTAAGAGGAGTAATAGGCAGGGCCAGACCACTCAGAGTGGCGTTATGCAGTAGTCAGCCTAGAGTCACCTATCCTTTTTGGACCTTCAGAGCCTTGAGGTACATTTTTCTTTGTGTTTAGTTTATGGACTGGCATATTGATAGACCATAGTGCATCTCATACGTTCATATTTACTATGTTGCCATGACGTTAGGGGTAGAAAGATGCTGACGAGAATCTGTAGAGATTACTCGATAGAGGTAGCTGACCACATGCCTTATTTGGATTCTTCATCTTATTTGAGGCGTCTAGTATTGGTATTATGTTGGAGATAGATCGGTTCTTCACACTTAGGGCGAGTGTAGACTGCTACAGGGGAAGAGAGATAATGTGTACTCCTGAGGGAGGTACTTTCTTTGTTTCATATGGTGTCCGTAGATCCTTCTTAATTTGACTCTATTGTGGGTTAGGAGAGGTTAGACTTTAAGTTGAATTGGGATTAGTTTGGGTTACATGAGTAAATGAGTGCTTGTTACCTTAGTTTGTAGAACTGTGCAAGGTGTGGTGTGTTTGGTTATTGATGATCTGGGATTCAATGCTTGCCTTTATACAGTATAACGAATGAGGTTAAATAGTAGACTGTATGTTTGTTGTCTATGAGATAGGCTATGAGCCTGAATATCCGTAGGGATTGGGAATTTGCCTGGTTACCTGTACAACAGGTTATGTACTTATTTTATGTATATGTGTATCCCTGGAATGAAATTTTATACTGGGTGCTGAAGTAGTAAGCTACGTATTAGCTATTGAATGTTGTACTTTTACTCTATATAAGCATGCTAGTTTGGTGACCGTTATGGTGCTTTGATTATGACTTCATTTTTTTTTTATATACACAGACTGGTTGTTATAAATGCATGTATAGGAAAAAAATGCTTAAACGTGTTTGTATGTGTGCGTTGATACATGTGTGTGAAAATTGATATATGTTCGTAAGGGAAGTTGGTAGAGAGTGTCACTAATATTTTGTTCTTCTGAACCTTGGTATATTGACTTAAGTTTCATGATTAGAGTACATAAACAACACAATCTACATTTGTATACCCAAGTCGATATATGCGTACATGAAATGAATAGGCTAGTCCTTATTAGTACGTGACACTTAGTCTTGGTTATATATAGAGACTAAGGTGGGAGATGATAGCTTTACTTTTAGATTGTACTGTGGATATCTTGTGGGTAATTAGGGTACTTAGAAAATACTGGATGGTAAGATTGCATTGTGGTACGGATAATGTGTATTTATGCCATTGGGATAAATCACTAGGTGATTTTATGGATTAATGTGAGGCATATTGGATGACATAGCATGTGTGAGAGACCTTGGGGTGTCTTTGTGATTAGTGAGAAGTTCCTTTACTTTTATTGTGTTGAGTTGTTGAGATAAGTCGTAATACTTGGATGGAAATTGAGAGGGAGTGGCATTGATGGGCCAATGTGTTTTGAGGATTTCATTATGTGCTATACCATGTGGTGTGAGTCGTTACAGATGGGATTAGCACCAGACCCTAGCAGGGAGTGTGGAGATGTTTGCACACCACTGCACGCCTACCGGTGAGGCGAAGCCTACGGAGGAGATGGTGATGGGAGGAGGTAATGCATTCCACATCACCTGGCTGAGGGAGAGGTGGGTGATCCATAGGCAAGGCTGCACGTCTACATGTTACAATACATTTTGCATTGATCTTTTAATTACTATGACGAAGATAGTATGACCACATGGAATTCCCTTATCCGTTGTTTGGGATAGGGACCCACGTTTCACTGCACGGTTTTGGCAGCGCTTCTAGACAGCCTTAAGGACTCAGCTAAGTTAGTACTACCCTTCATCCTCAGACTGATGGTCAGTCAGGGCGTGTCATTCAGATCCTAGAGGACATGCTTAGAGACTGTGTTATGGACTTCAGGGGTAGCTGAGAGGATCACCTTGCTTGGGTAGAGTTTGCCTGCAACCGTAGCTAGCAGTTCACCAGTGTATTGGACAGGAGTAAAGGAGACAATTGCTTTTAGGATCTGATATTGTTCGTGAGACCACGGACAAGATACAGGTGGTCAGACAGCGGTTGTTGACAGCTTAGAGCCGCCAGAGGAGTTATGCAGATAGGAGGCGGCGACCCTTGGTATTTGAGGTGGGGGACCATGTGTTCCTCAAGGTATCTCCCAGACGAGGTTTGAGGAGATTTGGGCGCGGTGGGAAGCTATCGCCACGATTTATAGGTCCCTTTGAGATACTTGGGAGAGTTGGTGAGGTGGCTTATAAGCTAGCCTTACCACCACAGCTATCAAGGGTCCGCGACGTCTTCCATGTATCTATGCTGAGGAAGTACCATCCCGACCCCTCACATGTACTTGACTGGGTAGATCTTCAGTTAGAGGGGGACGCTTCCTATGACCAGAAACCCGTAGAGATATTGGACTCGAGGGACCAGGTTTTGCGAGGCAGGACCATCCCTTTGGTCAAGGTTCGTTGGAACTACCATGGGGTTGAGGAGGCTACTTGGGAGCGTGAGGCCGAGGTTCGAGTTAGGTACCCTGAGTTGTTCGATCAGTGATGTACTTTCTTTTGTTTTATGCTATTTTAAATTTCGGGACGAAATTTTTGTAAGGAAGGAAGGATGTTATAACATGAAATTTTTTTTTTTTTTTATTTATTCTTGCAAATATTAATTATTGTTATTATTATTATTATTATTATTATTATTATTATTATTATTATTATGATAATGATAATGTGAGTATGTATATATATATATATATATGTGTATATATATATAATTTAAATTTTTGTTGTGTATATGTGTGTACATATAAGTGTGTATTTAAATGTGTATATATATATATATGTAGAAAAGCTGAGGTGTGTGTGTGTACCCGGTGGTGTGTGTGTGTGAGTTTGAGTGTAATACACTCAAACAAGCATGGGTTGGGGTGGTGTGTGTGAGTGGGATTCAGGGAGTGGGAGATGCAGATTTGGCAGAGAGTGGTTGGTCTTGGGGAGAGAGAGAGAGAGAGAGATATATAGAGAGAGAGAGAGAGAGTGAAGAGAAATGAGGGTGTATTCTCGGGTGGAAAGAGAAGAAAAGAAAAGAAGCAGAAAGTGAGAGAGAGAAATAGAGTTCTGAGGAAGAGAGTGGAGGCTTGGTTGGGCTCGGAGCAAGAAGGTGGAAGAGGGCACGGCTAGAGAGAGAAACGGCCGAAAAATTGGTAAGTGGGTTGCTTCTGTTTCAATTTTTTTTTGAGCATTTCAATTGATTTAAATTGTAGAACCTTGTAGAGCATAATGTAAGGATTAAAACGCAACAAAAATGATAGAAAACGGTTGAAAAATGAGGGAGAAAAGGGGATGTGCAGGTCACGGCCATGGGGGGGAAAATCTGGGTTTTTCATTGTGATTGGAAGCTTCAAAACGGTATTAAAAGGCTCCAAAAATGTTTTAGAATAATTTGGGATTGAAAGGGGCTTCGAAAACACCAAGAAAATCAAGTTTAAAAACTTGATTTTCTGAAATTCCGGTCACCGGCGCCGGAGAAGGTGACCGGAGCTCCGCCGGAAAAACGGGGGAAGAAGGGGGGGTCTGTCCGGGTCGGGTCGGGTCGGGTCGGTTCGGTTCGGGTCGGGCGTGGACCGCCCCTGCCACGTGTCGCGTGGTTGTTTTAAATTAAAATGGAATTTAGGCCGTTTGGTTGCAAGGATAAGAAATTTAGAAATTGGAATTAAATTGAAATCGGGATATCCTATCCCTGTTCTAGGATTAGCCCCTGTTTGGTTAACCTGATTTAGAATAACAAATTAAACTAGTTTTAATTTGGACCTTTTGGAATTTGAACCTTTTGGAGTTTGAACCTTTTAGAATTTGAACCTTAACCCTGAACTTTCGGAAATTACAAATTGACCCCCCAACTGTTAGAAATTTCACTTTGACCCACCTGATTAAATCATTAATAAAATATTAATTAAATTAATTAATTAATTATTTAATTTAATTAATTTAATTAATTAAATATTCAAAAACATCCCGGAGTCCAAATGGGACAAGTCATTTGTGTATTTTGACTATCTCGACCATTTCGAGACCAATGGTGAGGTCTGTTTTACGAGATGGGGTCCCGAAAAATAAAAGACCCGTAGTAACCCTTAAAATTACCAAAATGCCCCTAACTTGAAACATTGTCAGACAAACTCCGAATTAGGTAAAAAAATAGTGAAATTTTATTATCTCGAACATTCCGGACTCAACCGTGGAGTCCGATTTGTGAAAAGAGGTCACAAAATGTAAGGACACGTGTAAAGTGCAAAATGACTGTTTTGCCCTTTTGAACCCCGGTGTCCGAATTGAGTTCTACGAGAACCTAGACTTATTTTCTTAAACGTTCTAGAACCAATGGTAGAGTCTAATTTAGCAGAATAGAAACATATGAATTAAAGACATAAAATTTGATGAATAGCATAAATTCAAATAACAATAGACTGAGTTGTAATTTCTACTTTTAGGGACACTGACAGGACAGGAGGGAGCGATCTGATCTTCTACATTTTCATCCGTCGGTTCAGTTACATATAGTGCACGATCTTCTAGGGTTGATACCAACCCATCAGGTATGGTGTTTTGCTAGTGTTAGAAATGAAGTTAAGTTAGGAATATTTGTGAATGACTGGAATGCTGTATGTGTTTATCTGTAATGTGTTTACCTGTTTATTTGGAATTGGTTGTTCACATGTTATGTGTTACTTGTAAGTTAATAAAGTGAAGAACATGAATCATGATGTACGAACATATGAGATATGCATGTATATGAAACTGACTAGTGATTTATTTCTTATTGTCCGAGCATGTTATATTATTGAGATTCATGTTCATTGAGATTGCATTGGCATATTGGCATATGATGAATTCCTTGAGAACATGGCGTGGGTAAGCACATGGTGCTTTGCATTATGAGGGTGTAGATCCTGTGGTGAAAAACCCAAAATTGGCCATTGCATTGGTACTTCGAGCCATCGGGGAGTACCCGTAAATGAGACATGGGTGTGGCATAGAGTTGTGCATGGGTGTGTCATGCATACCATTCATATATATATTACTGCGATGTTTGAATGTCATTTAGAAATAAATGTACACTTTGCACATGCCACGCCTTAGCTTTATTTCTGGCATTAGCATTTCATCATACCAGCAGTTGTGCTGACCCATTCGTGGGCAATATTTTCAGATGAGGATCTTCCAGCCACTAGAGACTCGGTGATGCCCTGATAGGGTGAAGCCTGTGATGTATTTGTGATTCGTGAAACTTGTGTTTTGTTATGTAAGGGCTTAAGCCCGAATGACTGATGAACAATGTATTAGATGTTATTTGATGTATGGATGATGACGGACGCATGTTTAGTGAATCTAATTACTTTTGTCCTTTTATTTATTTTACTTTCTGTCTCGTCAGTTGCGCCTCGGGTTCGGTCAGAATTCGGGCCGTGACAAAGTTTGTATGTATAGATATATATCATGGTTGACTGTATAGTGAATGTTTTATTACTACTATTATACCACATGGAGTGGTACCTTGTTCTCTTGATTATTGAATCTACACTTGTGATCTATAGATGATGTTGTTTTGTGCTTGTGATGCATACTATGAATTAGGAATTATCCTCTTTGGTATTGCATTAATTTTGCACACTTCTTGCTTGTGTGTTTTGGGAAACCCTATTGAGCGTCATAGTTCACCCTTGTTGTTCATGGGAATGGCAGGTATTAGATTAATGGACGATAATTATTGGAGCAGTACGAGATGGATAAAAACCATTGTATTAATTGGTTATACATTACAGTCACTTGTATTTATTAAGGATGCATGTACCATTCCTTAACACATTGTATATGTTATGTATATTAGACCATTTGAGTTAGCTCTATATTTTTACCCAGTAATACACTATTGATGAAACATTTTTGGTATAGTTACACTGTCACGCCCCAAATTTTGATAAACCCGGGGAGTAAGTGAAATGAATTAAGAAAAATAAATAAAAGGCAATTAAAAGTATTTAGTTGATTATTCATTTATTTTTTCATGTTTCCCCAAAATTAAAAACTTGCTACTAGACTTACCCAAAATGATTTTCTAATGCCAATCAAATATCTCCCCCAACTAATATTCAAAACTAATCTAAGTTGTGTTCAAGAATGGCCTCCAAGATAGCCCCTAAATGTCTCAAAATATGTTTTGGAACGATGGCCCAAATGGGCCTCAAATGTCCTAAGACATAGGCCAAGAATAGGTCAAAATTCTATAAAATTTGTCTAAGGAAGTGGCCAAACATGGCCCATAAGAGTGGCCAAAAATAGCCTAAAAGATTGGCCAAACATGGCCCAAAAGGGTGGCCAAACATGGCCTAAGAGAGTGGCCAAGGGCTGGTGTCAAGGAAGTGTCAAGAGGCTAGCGCGCAGGGGGCTGGGCGCGCATGTGCGCAGGGGGTGCACAGGGCACGTAGGAGTAGGGCACACGGCTCGCCGCGAGGGCCCGGCATGCTCACGTGCAGGGCTGTGGCTACGGTTGGGGGCTGACCTGCTGTGCTACTTCACTATAGCTACAGTGTAATTACTGCAACCTGATTTTTCCCTTTTCTGAATTTTTTCCAAAGTGCTACCAGCTAAATTTTCCAATTTTTGACTTACTTCCTCAAGGTTTTTAACCCCCCCCCCCCCTTTTTGGTACTTTTTCACCTATATATTGGGTGTTTTACACACCTAACAACTCTTTTAATTTCACAAAATTTTAGCATAATCTCATTTGTTTTCTAAGCCTTTTCCACCTAATATTCCACAATACAATCCACCATTTCTCAAGCTAGAAACCAAAATACATCCATTAATTCAACTAAACATTTATACATCATTTAAAACATACAATCCTCTATACATACACATATACTTAAAATTCAAAATGTCGCAACCGCATGTTCATTAAAAATGTAGGGCCTTGCCCATAGTTTCCATACTACACAAGGTTTTACAAGTTAATTACATATATCTTAGGGCTTATGCTCTCATACAACTCAAAAATATGCCCCAAGGGCCAAAGGTTCTTCATGGTCCATTTCCCCTCCATTCTTCAAGACTTCATCAAGTCTCAAGTATCGGGAGCCTCATCTGTAATGTATGATCCCATGAAGGGTTAGCACGATTGTTGGTATGACATAATGCTAATATAAAGAATAAAGTTAAGGTGTGGCATGTGCAAGTGCACATTTATAAGTTGTATGCCTTTCAATTCATCAATGTAATGCAATGGCAATATGCATGACACACACATGCAACTCTATGCCACACCCATGTCTCGCTTCACGGTCCTTCCCCGATGGAACGCGAGTAACAATCGTATGTCTCACTTCACGGTCCATCCCCGTTGGATTGCGAGTACCATGGCCAATTTTGGGTTTTTCACCAAAGGATCTGCACCCTCATAATGCATAGTACCAATGTACTCAACTCAGGCCATGTTTCCAAAGATTCACATATGCCAAAATGCCTTGATTTTTCTATGCAATTCCAATGAAGTATTTTATCAAATACATGAAGTATGCCTTAAATAATGCATTATACTTAAAGGAACCATAACTTTTGAATCACAGAACTTTGTCCACATGAACATATGCTGTAATACAATCAATTACACATATAAACATATTACATATTCACAACCTTACCAAATTCTCAAAGATAACAAAATACATAAAGTACCAACACATTGAATAAATCATAACTTTCCAACTACAAGACTTTGTCTACATGAACATAAACTAGAAGGCAATGAATTATACATATAGTCATATTACATGTTCATCACTTCAACAAATTCCCAAAGAATACATAGGTACATAAGGTACCAACCCTAGGTTTTTAAAGTAACTATAAGCTAGGTGGTTCTCTAATAACAAATAAGCATGTAGGTCATACAATCAACATATAAAAACACTCCAAAACTTAACCTTATTCTTTACTTAGCAAAATATCATACCTAAAAGGATTTTTCTCAACCCTAGGGAGTTGTGCTCACTATGCAGCCTAACCAATTCGTAAGAACGTAACCCTTGATGTGGGGAACAACTTCCTAGAAGGAAGTCTTGTGAGATTCCAAGGCTAGAGATATGTTTTGGAAGCTTGAAAGTTGAAAAACCTAGGTTTTTCTCACATTTTCTCTCCATGAATGAGCTGTAGCTCCTTTCTTAGATCAATTCTATATATTTTTCAATCTAGTTGCTCTATTCATACTAAAGGGGCCAAGGGGTAAAAAGAACCTTTTGCCCTTAATGAGTTCGAGACTCCGTTACACTACAACCTGTCCCAAAACGCCTCAATTCGACTAGTCTGCTTTAACCAAAGTTCTTAAAATTATTTTAAATGATATTTTTTAAAAAAAATTTATTTTTTCCCACCGACAGGTGCAGCTAGGTCCACCCGGGATGCCTTTTTAGGTCCAATTTTTCAAACTATCTCCGATTAGGCTCAAATTCTCACAAGAGGTGTATTCTAACATTATAAGCATATTTTACTTCTATGGAATACTCAAATTATACTCCTAAACATGACTTATGCCTAAATGATGCATATATAGCACCCTACTAGCAAACATGTGCATGAATAGTGTGCCCTACCGACAAAAATTAAACATTTACCCCAATTTTTCAGATCTCTACATACACGTGAAAGTAATCTACTTCATTTAATCCCATTACGAGACTTGAACAAGTATAATCAAGAGGACGAACCCAAATCAATTAAGGGATAAGGCTTTAAAGAAATCAATTTTAAAAAAAATGTTATGTATTTTATACACATGACTAGGTTGATTAGTCAAATTACCTTCATTTTGGGGTTCCCATTACCATGTGGTCCGGCCATACAGGTTAGGGTCATGACAAAATTATATTAGAGTTTTTGGCTTCGAATACCTAGGACAGTGGGAGAGGTTAGACCTTGGATTATTTGGGCTAGTTTGGATTTTTGTTGTGTATGCTTCTTGCATTTAGTGCTTATAGTTGTACACTGTAGTTAACTCTTGATGGACTGGATCTGTATGTTGTACTTGGATGATTGGCTAAAATTGGATATTTCTTGCTTGTGTGATAGACTGGATGCTTGTATACATATATATCCTTTGGATGGATCCCGTACTTATTTACTTATGTAGTAGACTACTTGTTAGATGATACCTGTTGATTTTTTATTCTATGTGTGTGTTATATTAGAAATTAATTTGTTCATGGGTTACATTATCTTAACTGTTAATACAACTTCAGGAAAAAAAAAAAAAAAAAACAAGAATCTTTGCAACAACAAATCATTATTGTGAGGAGTATAGATTTTTGAAGAGTTAAGATTATGCAATTGGATGAGTCTAGGGATGCCTAGAGTTGTAGTTGTGATAGAGTCAGTCGTTTGAGGATTCATAGTGGTGGGGCACACAAAAAATGCTTGAGCATTCAAGTTCGAAGAAGATTACACCATTGAACAAGGCTTAAGGTATAGAGTCATTGTGTCAGATAGAGTCTTTATTAGTCTAAGTTCTTCATAGAAGATTATGTGCATATTTGGGTCAGTGCCTCAACTTTTTCTAAGTGGAGTGGATTTCATCTGTGGATCTTTCCTTGTAAAAAATTGTGGTGTCAATTTCTTTACTACTTTATTATTGATTTATCACTAACTGCAATTGCATACATGATACCCTTTATATTTCACATAATCCAAGGGAAAACTCAATCACATCAAAGGAAATTAAAATTGGTTAAAATAATTTTAAATTTTCAATATAGATCTATTCACCCCCTCCCCCCCCCCCCCCCCCCAAATTCTAGGTCTATTCCTATACATCTAGATACAAATAGGGCCACTCAAGATTGATTCTAGTATTTGAATTTATCTATATTACATGAGGCCTAAAATCTTGATAGGGATTGGACCTTTCAATTAGACTACACAATCTCACAAATGAGAAAATAATAAAATATGAAAGTTGATTCCAAATTGTTACTGTTGAGACAATATGAGTTTCTTTGTTCAGTGCTTTGGATGAATTTAATTCTAGAACTTATTTTTCACAAAATTGAACTAAAAATATGACTCAAGTCTTGACTTTTGTGAAATATTTCAATACAAATAAATATTCTACAATAAAAGGTACAAAAGGACAAAAACTCACATTCATTATGGTTGACGGACTTTGTTGAAGAAGATAGAATAAAGAGATGTGTAGGTAAGTGTTTGAAGGTGCTGCATAGTATGCTTAATTGATTGGTCCAGTCTAACTATATTGATCTTGGAATGAATGTAGAATTTATAAATTCTTATCCTAGTGAATTTTTTAGACCTTACTTGTGATTTTTTTAGTCACTTTAGGACATGAAGTTCTTGTTTGACTAAATATAGGCATGTGGAAATGGTTAATGTTTTATATGAGTTACAAGTTAACAAAAAAATCATGGTCTTTATAATGAGTTGTTAGAACTTTGAGATTTTTAATCTTGATTGATGATTGAAAATTGAAAGCTCTACTTTATTACTTTCATAGTATTTACTTTACATTTTGGCTAATTAATACTCAAAGTAAAATCTTAGTTTTTTTTTTTTTTTTTTTTTGTATAGATTTTTTTTCCAAAAACAAAATTAGATTTTATATTACTTTTAATTAGAAATATTACATATTGTTTATCCTTTGTCATCTTGTGACGAAAATGGAGAGAGAGAAAAAAATAGAGTTAATTTAAAGAGTGATCATGAAGTAAGGAGGAGAATATGAGATATACATAGTATATTGGTTATTATTATTTTTTATTATTCCATTTATTTTTCTTGACATCTATCCTTACATTGTTAAAGCACATTATCTTTTGTCATACCATATATGTGTCATGAGGTATGCATTTAGTGTTACACACAAATTTGTCGGTATCCAAGTATCATAAGAATTAAAGTTTTGATGATGGCTTAAAGTTTTGTTTATTTTTTTTAATATTTAGTTGTAAGTTTGTTAAGTGAACACTCATGACTACATCCATTCGAGTTTCAATGCGGTTGAAGAATGAAGACTCGAGGACTTAAATTAAGTAACCAGATCTCTTGTGTTTAGGAATGGTAAGTGGGCTTAGATACCTAATTGTTATATTAAGAGGTTAGGAACACACTTAATGAGTTCATATGTTTGTGTTCATGAATTCATTCCTACACATCACACTTTGCATCACTTTATTTTTCATACAAAAATCATGTTCTTAACTTAGATTTGATTTGAAAACATCTTTCAAAATCTTATAAGTGTTTTTTTTTTTTTTGAATGTCTTTCAACATTTAGCATTGGTCTCATGACTTTTTGAAACAAGGTCAATTAAAATGAATTTAGGAAACAATTTGAAAAATGATATATCTTCACTAGTTTGATCATCACTCAAAACATACTTCGGATTTTTAGGTGAGACCATCTTTATATGAAATTAGACTTTAAGATATTTCCAAAAATATGTAGAATGCCTCGATCCAACTTCGTATCAATGAGATATCGTTGTTTGAAGTTAGGGCATGCGTGTTTTATTGGAAAACACGCTTTGTTCTAACCGAACTCCGTCCAAACATGTGAAAACTCTATCCAAACAGACAACATTCTATTTGTTTTTCGAGATTTCTAGTGCCTTATGCGTTGACAGGAAGGTAGATTTTTTTATGGGAAACCTTATGCTAACTCAATTTAAGACTTCCTACATTATAAATACATCTATCTAGGGCTAATCTTTCATGGAGAAAACATAGGGACAAGGGTGAAAACTATCTTAAAGTCTTCATATACATCATATACATGTTTTTCTCATTGTGATTTCTATTTCAATAAATTTTTTGAGATCTCTTGCATTTCGTGAATTATATTCATATCATATATTAAGTGCTTGAGTGGTTTTACATTTCATACGTTGTATAATTATGATTAGAAGTCACAAGACCATTTCTTTGATTCCTTATGATCTTAAATCGCACAAAAGGTCTCCTATGTTAGTGGGTGACCAAAATAAGAAGACAAATGTTAGTAGGTGACCAATTGGCAGAGCACAAACTTTTATTCCATGGGACTTGCAAATTTCTTAAGGTAATGGGTCTAAGGATCATGTATGGTGTTGTGATTGTAGAAGACTAATCAAGTTTGAGGTAGACAACGAGAAGATTCAACCAAACTAGTAATAATCCACTAGAGCTGGCAGGTTAGTTGTTTGAAGGGTGATATCTTTGTGGACTTATGTTGTGTTCAAATTGATTAGTGGATCTTTTGTAGCTAGTGTGGGTTGTAATCTCTGGGAGTGTTTTCCACGTAAAATGTAGAGGAATCAAGACAAGTGTAGATGAAGTGTAGGGGTTCACTCTTTTAGGCAGCATGTGTAGCGAATGATAAGAAGATAACAAGAAAGGAAAAAATACCCAAGAAAAGTTAAAAAAAGGTACAAATAACAAAAAGAATATGGAAAAGAAACTAAAATGGGTACCTAAGGAATCTAAAACCCCTAAAAATAATAAAACCAACTAATAAACAAATGAAACTAAAAACCAATTAGTAGAATACTCATAAACATGCTAATAATCACTTTAATTGGAATAAAAAAAAATGATACGAAATGAGTAGGATGAAAATAGGACTCAACGCAAAACCAAATATGCGAAATTGCGAAAACAACCAGTGAAGATGTACAGATGATGTTTAGAATTTGATGATTAGAGTAGAATGGAAGAAAAATAATCAAAGAAGCAAGATCAAAGGGGGTTTTAAAAGCTAAGATATATGTCCACAAAGTGTCACGACCCAAGTTTCAAAGACTCAAGAAGTGATGGGAGATTACTAAGGAATATCAATAAATGATATGCCAAACTGGTCAGGTTAATAGGAGTCAACGGGACTCCTTAAGGCTCACAAAATTAGGTATGTAAAATCCTTAGAATTGGCCTTGCAAAAGTCCCGGTAATTGTTTCTTAGGTATCCAATAGTCTAAAAATTATTTTTAATAAATTTTAGCTATAGGATAACCTACCCAACTAGCTATGGCCCAAGGCATTATTTTTAGAAATTTTAGAATTTTGTTCTTGAAAGGGGGAGTTGACTTTTTTATTCTTAAGGAATTATACCTTGGGACAATTTTTATTGGTTTCAAATGGGGGGTACTTCCATATTCACATTATAATGTCTCAAGTAAATGAAAGGTATCCAAAAATAGTGTTGTCTAGGCAATAGAGTGCGGAGTAGAATTGGTAATGTATGAGTTTCAGTCAACTAAGTCTAGATACTAATCGACTAGTTCTTCCATTCAGTTGACTAGAAGTTTAGTATTGTTGGGTTCTTCAGCTTTAGTTAATTTCAGTCGACTAATTCCTAATTTCTAATCGACTTAAATAGGCTTTCAGTCGACTGAAATGGTCATTAGGCACCTTAAACCTACTGTTTTAATATTAAGTCTTGAACACTTGATCACTCTTACACATTCACACTCCCATCTCATCCTTAGGTTAGAAACCCCTACCTCAAATCTTGTAGATCTTGAAAACCCTAGTTACAAACTTGTTACTTTTCCTTGATTCTTCCTTGCCCTAGCTTGTAGAGATTGTAAAGAACACCTACAACTAAAATCCTAGCCCTAGACCTTTGATTCTTGGTCTTAGATTGAAGAGAGAAGATAAAAATGAAAAGAAAATGGGCTTTGTGCCTAGTCACATAAAGAGAGAGAAAAAGAAAAAAAAATAGTAGAGAGAGAATGTGCTCGAGAAAAATGAGTCTCCTAACTTAAGAAACTTGATGGCATTTTATTTTTTTTCCCTCCACTTGTCATACTTGGCTCGCATATACTTCCTTGGTCATTTTGGTCATTTTAGTGACATCTCATTTTATAACACCTAATTAAATATCATTGCAATAATTTTTTAAGTCTCAAAACATATATTTTACTGGTACCACTCTCACGTGTTCTCATGTTCCTGGTAAAATGACGATTTTTCTCTTTATTGTCACAAAATATGTCCAACTGGCCTCCACATGTCACTAAACTTATTATAATTTACATTATTATTATTATTTATCAATTATATACCATTATAATGCATTATTTATATTTTATTTATTATAAAATATTATAGAATATACGAGATGTCACACAAAGTAAAAATGAATAGCCCTTTCATTTGAACTTGTTAAAATATTGCAACATGTCTAATTTGTTGATGGTTGTTCGAAAGAGGTAATGGCAGCACCCTAAATATGACTCCCTGTT
Organism: Nyssa sinensis; assembly: GCA_008638375.1. Lineage (NCBI taxonomy): Eukaryota > Viridiplantae > Streptophyta > Magnoliopsida > Cornales > Nyssaceae > Nyssa > Nyssa sinensis. The sequence goes on from CM018049.1 coordinate 25,519,214, forward strand.
CCTAATTAAGGAAATTACAAACACCAAATGACTCAAGCAAAATAAAAATAAAAATAAAAATAAAAATTGGGTTTAAAAATTAAATTAATTACACAATTAATTCAATATCCCCCAAAAAATCATATTTTTCAAAGTTTTCTATTTAATCTAATTTAATGCAAAATTTAAATTGAGCCAATGACCAAAGTTCCCAAACTTATAAATCTCAACATTAAGTCCTGAACAATTGATCACTCTCAACTGCTCATCTAATGTATTGTCTATTAGTTCCACGATATTTTATGATTCAATCAAACAATAAGGAAAAATGTGATGAAAATTTTCTTTGAGTCCAAAATAAACCTAAAAGTTACCAAAATACCTCTAGAATTTACCAAGAATATTGAAATTGCCCCTTTACAATTAAGGGTCACAAAATAAGGCATCTATAAATCCATTTTTATAACAAGAAATTCCTAATTATATTTTGTGTGACTAAAAAACCCCAAATAATTACAATCACATGTAAGATGTAAGTATCGAGTAAGTCTGAAGAGTAATGCTAGATATCTCCAATTTATATCCCTAATTGTATCTCCAATGATGTTGCTTTCAGAAATCACATTAAATGTGGCTTAAAAGTAACATATAATGACATATAACATTGGGGATACATTAGGGGTTAATATTAGGGATCTCTAATATTTTCCTAAGTCTGAATATGCAAGTTTGTAATGATTTTTCACGTTAAAAGGTTAGCCAATAATAATTAGGTAGTTATCCTATCCTTACACATTTCTTCAATGTAGGCACATGGGAAATGCATATGCATCCTTCTCTCGTAAATATTGCCATTGACTTAATTTAAGAGGCACTTCTTTGAGAGGCATTTGATCCTCTTGCACTTCAACCTAGATGCACAAAAGGATATATAAGGAGGTTCATCCTAAAGGGACTTCCTAAGTTAATATTAACCAACTTTTACATCATTGATCCATAAAGAAAATATTAAAAAATTAAACTAAGAATTCTTTGCATATCAAAATGAGTTTTTTTATCTATTAGATCTTTCAAAAATTGTGTTTTAATTTATTTTAATTACTTTAATCTCTAAATAAATATTAATTTTTGAAAATTTTAACGAATAAGAGATTTATTCGTATAAACAAATCAGATCTTAATAACATTGTCACATCCCAAACCTCACCCAATGCGGATTAGGGATAATAATCGACCAGTTAGGTACCTCGCCAATACACTGACCCTTTTGTAGCATATTGATGACGTGTCTAACCAAAGGTCTTTTTACATATCTAAGTAGATTGCATTCGGTCATTTAAAATCATGAGGCGGAATCTATGTCTGTACAAATTTTTGTTGAATATAGTCACACTTGGTAGAGCATAAGTAACATTACATTAGAGTTACAATAATATGAGCCCAACCTTACATTACACATGAGTATCTGAACTAATACATCATTGGTGAACATCGTTCACATTCTATTCTTACTCCAAGTTGTCACATCAATCTGCTATCTATTACTTTAGGTTGTTATCTCCATGGTTGGGATATTAGTCTTTTTCTAGCTAGAGAATCTATTTATCATACTTTACTAGCACTAGGATCCATAAATTTCTTAGTCATTATTGAGAATATACAAGATAAAATCATATGAGCTTAATGAAAAGCTCATCAGTAACACTAGTCCACTATCATGGGTTTCTGGAAACCCTTTTCATAAAGTTTCGTAACTTTCATAAGCTTTCGTGCATAGTAGTTAAAAGAAGTTGTACTAAAAGATATTGGCATTCTTTAAACATAAACATATAACTGAGAGTTGTAAAATTATTTCTAAAATCCTGCAAAAGCTTATGCCAAGTAGTTTTGCAAGATAAAACATCATATCATAAAATTTGTAGTGAAAAATGCCAATGATAAGATAGTATATGTCAAAATATTCTTAAAGCTTGCCCTTCGGGACCATAGGTTGTCACATGGTGATCGTACTATAATTTAGAGTTCATGGCTTACATTTCCTACTATAAAGACTTACTAGAAGTCTACCGCCACTTTACCCCCAACAGGTTTCATGTTGACTGGCTCTTTACCCCTAGTCGAGTTCATGGTGATTGATTCTTTACCCCCAGTAGGGTTCATAAAGGTGACATGTAAAATGGCATTTAAAACATGCTTGCAAAACTTTCATTAAGTTATCCATGCAATAAAACATTTAAATAGATGCTACTTTAAAGCGTACAATTCAAATATTTGTTAGAGTATTTTAAAAATTATCATAAATCTAAAACATTTAGCATCGAAATCTAAAATATGTCATAAAATTGTAGAAAAATGGTATTTCATAGAAAATGTCTCCACTTCAAGGTTCAGGGTTACTCATTTATGGTCCACAGTCACTTACTTACATCACTTGCCTTAATATTCATCTTATCTCTATTTCCTTGCTGGTGATCCTAAACCATGGATCATAATACATTGATACTAGATTAGTATATATATGAGCTTAAATATTTGCTTAATTAATGTTCTTAGTCTCTTCTAGACTTAGTCTTACTATTTAAGATTCCCTTAGAGTCTCTTATTAGGGTTCCTAACACTTCTTAGTTCCTTTGGTGGCTTATTTTAGCCCTTAGGAGAATTTTGGTCATTTTTCCTTTACGCGTCTTCTATTGTTCGATACTTCATGTGCTTAAACAAACTTCATCTTTGAGTCTAAACGGTCCTTTAACTATATAGTAGCCTCTACGTTTACTTTCTAAGTTCATCTGGTTACTTAATTAAGCCTTAAAGGTAATTCAATAATTTTACCATTCATATCTCGTGTCTTAGATACACCATTATCTTAAACGGGGCTCATTTTTGGACTCAGAGGCTCCTCTAAGCATTGGTATGGGTTCTTCTTTACTTTCTATATTCTTCTTGTAGCTTAATTAAGTCTTAGGGACGTATTCGTTAATTTTTTAGTTTGTTTCAGTGTTCTATTTTTCCTAAACGGACACCACCGTTGAGTCTAAAATTTTGAATATAATAAGTATAGTCTTTCTCGGAGCATAATTAGCCTTCATGTAGCTTAATTTAGGTCTAGGGGTGTTTTCGTAATTTTACATTTACATAACCAACTTCGGGTGCCAGATACTTAATTTGCCTTCATTGTTAGCCTATTTTTTGCTAATTATCTTCTCTTGATTGTTCCTTCAGCCTATGAGGTCCTATAAGAGTGAATAACATTCATTAAACATCATTTTAAGGGAACATTTTTTAAGGACCTATACTTTACGAGTCTTATTTGGTTACACGGACTCCACCATTAAGTCCAGAACAGTCATAAAAGTTTGAGTATGAAGTCTCATAATTTTTTTGTGTTTGTTTGACTGTTTAACTAAAGTTGCAAAGTTGAACTAAATGTGTCTACTGGTCTTCGTTTATATATTTTAAAAAATTATTTGCTAAAATGGGCCCCATCATTAGGTCCAGAGTGCTGAAAAACCTTAGGTTAGGCTTTTTCGGATCCTAATTTGATCATATGTACCATTAACTATGTTATGTATAGTTTCTAGGGACGTATATGTCATTTTTACATTTGTTTAGGGATAAAATAGTCATTTTGACACTTTTAGGGGCACTTTTGTAATTTACCAAAAATAAGACCTTTTGTATAATTTCTATACTTTTTATTTTCATTTCGTCATTTTTCTAATTTATAAGGGTATTTTTTTAATTAATTTTTCCATTAATTGGGCACTTATATAATTAATAAAATCATTGGGGCTAAAATATAATTTCATAAATTTAATTCCTTAAAGATCTAGGGCCAATTTGTAATTAACAAAAGTTCGGGTTTAACGGTTTTTAGGTTTTGAGCTAAACTCTATGATTTTTCCAAAAACAAACCGACTAGTTCAGTCATAACATAAATAAACCATGGCCAATACCGGCCTTGAGAACCAACCAGTTCATCTAGTCCAACGTGTCATGCTTGCGTCAATGGCGTCAACAAAACAACATCGTTACACTTTTGGTTTAAATTATCTCATGCGTCTAAACGACATTGTTCCACTAAAGCCTATACCCGTTTAAATGTCGGTCAAGACTCAAACCCATTATTGACCCGAGACCCAACACACATATTGTCATCTCCTTTGTTTTTTCGGTGAGCTGTCGGTTGCCATCCCTAGCGGCAATCACCAGAATCTGGAAATTCTAAATTTTTATACTCATTTTTTAGCTATTTTTCTACTGTAATCATTTCCAAATGGTATTTTAAACATCTTAGGACAATTTTGGTTCATTAAAACCAAGTGATCTGGCCAGAATCCTAAGGACTCGACTTTCCGGTGGTTTGGTTTCTTTTAGTTTTGTCCTCAGTTTGGTCACCTTTTTGGAGATTTTTTAATCATTGTGATCCATACTCAAGACTTTACAACTCTAGGGCTTCACAAACCAATTTAATCAAAGTTTTCCTAAGTCGGCCAATTATTCTTTTAACCTATGAGTTACTGTTACAGGCTTAATTTTGGGCCATTATTGATGATTATTTTTGCTTTGTGTTCCATTTCCTATCCAATTTAAGTTTCCATTTGTGAGCCAATTAAACCAAGTTACTATAGTTTTAGTACGACTTTTAAAATTGAGTCCTAGTAGTGGTAGGACTTGATTTGTTTTATCCTAATAAGACTAGGAGTCTTTATCCTAGCGGGAGTGGTATTGTTAATTTAAATAGGATTAGAAGTCCTAATTTTATTAGGATTAGACTTTATATAATTTATATATATATATATATAAGGATGGTGTGTGCACAGTATGTCACGCCCCGAATTCTGACCAAACCCGAGGCGCGACTGACGAGACAGAAAATAAAATAAATAAAGGGACAAGGAAAATAAATCCACTAAACATGAGTCCATCCCCATCAATACATAAGATAACATGAATACATCGTTCATAGGTCATTCGGGCTTAAGCCCTTACATTACAAAACATGGGTCCCACGGACCAAAATATAACAAGTGTCTCCTCCTATCAAAGCATCACTGGGTCTCAAGTAGCTGGAGGGTCCTCATCTGAAAATGTTGCCCACGAATCGGTCAGCTCAACTGCTGGTATGATGAAGTGCTAATGCAAGAAATAAAGCTAAGGCGTGGCATGTGCAAGGTGTACATTTACTTCTAAATGACATTCAAGCATCGCAGTAATATATATATGGATGGTATGCGTGACACACCCATGCACAACTCTATGTCACA